>OY821517.1:350715952-351315952 GCA_963682025.1 Cordilura impudica
CTCGTAATTCTAGTGCAAATTCTAGGAAATTTTATTTTTTCATTTAATAAATTATTTTATAAGACCCTTAAGGCTAATTAATTTTAGCTAATTCACAATTCAACACTTTTTATTGTCGTTATTGTCGTTATTGATTTATGTCAAAAATTATTTTTGTGGTTATTTCGTTATTGGTTTTTGTCCATAATTATTTTGCTATGTGTGTTAGTAGCAACTTTAAACTTTTTACCAAAAAAAATTAAAAATTTAAAAATCCGTAAATCTGGTGGACAGCTTAAAAGAAACATCTTTCAAATGAGGGATGGTTGGTCAAAATAGGATTGAAACTGACAAACTTACATCGGTCACAACAAATCGCCTTTTCTATTAATATCATAGATTGTTTTGAGCCAATATTTTTGTTATTTTAGCATATAAAACAACGTGCTAATGTATTAATAATTGTCCAAATCTAAACCTGGATTTAATCTTCCGGCTATCTATAGTTTATGTCGTGAATATTTTTAAAGCTGGAATATAGTATTTCCTTAATATAGATATGATCATTTTCTTCATTATCTATTTTACAATAGGATCAACGTATTTTGGACTTGTCGTATCCTTGTGAAAGACACAATATACAAACGGATGATGGCTACATCATCAGCATATTCCACATACCATATTCAAATAGGACTGACAATCGATATACGAGCAGAACACGTCCCACCGTGCTACTGCAACATGGTTTGCTCTCCACTTCAGATGGATGGATTTTAAATGGACCCGACAATAGTTTACCCTTTATGCTGGCCGATCAAGGATTCGATGTTTGGCTGGGTAATGCCAGAGGCAACCTCTATGGTCGAAAACACTTAAAATTGACAACATCTGAAAGAAAGTTCTGGCGTTTTAGTTGGCATGAAATTGGTTATTCTGATTTAGCCACAACTATAGATTATATTTTGAGTAATGATCAGGCCTTGGAATCGCTACACTATATAGGATATTCTCAGGGTTGTACCATATTATTGGTTTTGCTGTCATTAAGACCAGAATATCAACAAAAATTAAAAACTATTAATTTTTTGGCGCCAGCTGTATTTTTCGACAATACTGAAGATCTTTTATTTAAAAATTTAGGTGGCCATTTGGGTGAATCTAGTATAATAACGCAAGGCTTTGCAAGTCGAGAATTTATACCATTCAATGAATTATATAGTTTGTTGGCCTACAATGCATGCAAGAAAGATTCTGTACTTCAAGGCTTCTGTTCTCCTTTCGCTTTTTTGATGGAAGGTTTTTCACAACAAAAAAATGAAGTGAGTATAGAAAATTTTCATCATAAGCTGGAAGAGCACCAGTTTTAGTAGATTGTTCTCACTTATATAAAAACTCTCTCTTTTCTCACATTTATTTTTCTCAGTCGGCCATGCAAATTTTATTGGAAACCCATCCCGGTGGCATATCCACCGATCAAATTATACATTATACTCAAGTATATAAAGCGCGCTCATTTCGTCAATATGATTTTGGTTTGGCCGCAAATCTTTTACACTACAATCAATCTCAACCTCCTGTCTACCCTTTGGATAAAATACAGAAAAATTTTCATATATGGTATAGCATCGGTGATCTTTTGGCTAGTTGGAAGGATACGTTGAAACTTGCGGATATAATACGTAACGTTGTACTGCATCGCATACCGGATGATCGTTGGTCTCATGGTGATTTCTTGTATTCCCTCAACTCTAGAGCTTATATAAATGAACCAATTTTGGAACATATAAAAGAATATGAAAAGAAAATTTCAAAATTTCAAACTTTTAAATAAAAAATAAAATGTTTCTAGATACCATTCTTTGTTAATTTGATGAGGTTTTACTGTAACTTCTTTATTGTTACAAGTAGATCAGTATTATATCACATTATACCTTGCTTAATTTAAATGGTGAAATCAAGTTTCGATAAAATTAGGCTTAAAATTAAAAATCGAAACGCAATAAAAGACGACTTGAAATAAAAAATTTCTAGGTTTTCAAAAACTAGGCTCAACATAAAAATGGCAGTCTTTGTGGAACCAGGCTTAAAAATAACAGAGTTAAGAGCAAAGGAGGCCTTATAAATCTTGGCTTAAAATCAAAATTAAAAATCAAACCAAGCTTAAAAAGAGACCACTTTGAAAGGAATACAGTCAAGGCTCTATAAAAACCAGATTAAAATTTAAAATGGAAACGCGAAGAGGCCAAAATAAAAATGCAATGTAAAACCTGACTGAAAAAGCGACATTTGAAACCACTTTGAAAATCACATCTAAATTTAAAAGAAAAATCAAGACTCCGCAAAACCAGGTTTAAAATAAAAAACACATTATGGAACCAAGCGTAAAAAGAAAGGAATTAAGTACAAAGGAGACTAACAATAAAAATAAATATTAACACATTATAAAACCAGGCTTAAAATGAGAAACTATCTGAAACCAGGCTTAAAATTTTGTAAGTTGAGACTTTTAAAATTACATCTGAATTGAAAGGAAAATTTAAGACTGTAAAATCCGGCTTAAAATTTAAAATAGACACAATTAAACCAGACTTAAAATTCATGACATTCTTAAACCAGGATCAATATACAAATGAAATACTTGAAATAAAAAAATCTGAAACCAGACATAAAATTAGAATTCAAGACTTTTAAAGCCAGACCTTAAAAAGACTATTTGAAACTGTTTGAAGACTATTTGGCCTCGAGACTCAAGGCCAAGTTCAAATTTAGAATGGAGACGTGATTTAAATGGAGTCGAAATAAAAGTTTACGTTTTCTGAAACCGAGCTCAAAATAAAAATGCCAGACTTTCTAAAACAAGGCTTAAACAAAAATGAATTAATGACAAAGGAGACTATTAAACTGCGTTAAATTTAAAAATAAAGACATTATAAAACCAGGCTTAAAAATAAAAATTATATGAAAAATTATATAATCAAGGCTTTAAATGTTAAAGAGAAGCGCGAATGAAAAATCTTTAAATACAGAACTATCTGAAACCAGGCTTAAAAATTTAAAAAATATAAAAGCAGGTTAAAATTTAAAATGTAGACCAAATAAAAATTTAGAATTTCTGAAACCAGGTTTAAATAGAAAAGAACTATTAACAAAGGAGACTTTGTAAAACCGGGCTTAAATTTAAAAATCAAGACATAAAACCAGGCTTAATAATAAAACTATCTGAAATCAAATAGAATAATCGAGCCAAGCTTTAAATAAAAAAATTTAATTATTAACCAGGCTTGAGAGAAAACAATTAAGAACAAAGGAGACTTTATAATGCCAGCCTTTAAATTAGAAATCAAGGCCTTATAAAACCAGGCTTCAAAATATAACTATCCGAAAATATTTTGAATGGAAATCTTAAGACTGTAAAACTAGAATAAAACTTAAAACGGAGACGAAAACTGTAGGTTTTCGAAAACCAGGCTCGAATAATACAAGATTTTCTAAAACCAGGCTTAGAAAGAAAATAGTTAGGAATAAAGGAGACTTTGTAAAACCAGCTTTAAAAGTGAAAAGCAAGACTTCATTAAACCAGGGTTAAAAACTAAATCTAACTGAAACCACTTTGCAAACAAATCAGATGTGGTAAATGGAAAACCCAAGGCCAGACTTAATACTTAAAATGGATATGAGATTAAACCAGACTAGAAATAAAAAATGGAAACATTCGGAAACAAGGCTTAAAATAAAAATTTAAGACTTTCTGAAAAATAATTAAGAACGATGGAGATATTCTAAAACTAGGCTTAAAAATCGAGGCTTTATCAAAGACTATCACGAATGGCTTTTAAATAGAAATATGAAGATTTTAAAAACTACGCTTGGTAGATTTCATAAAATCAGGCTTTAAATAAAACCAGGCTTTAAATAATAAAAGCAACCTTGTAAAACCAGGTTTAGAAACTTAATTCCAGGTACTAAATAGAAAATAATAATTACTGAAGCCACTGTTAAAAGGAAGAATGGAGACTTTATAAAACAGCACTTAGAAGGAAAAATTTAAACAGAAGAACTAAGACTTCCTAGCTAATAATAATAAAAAAAATTCTGGTTAAACTATACATTTTTCTTAGCTTAGTAATCTATAATGATTGAGTTTGAAATTATTCAGGCTCAAGATCAAATGTTTTTACTTTAAACAGAGCAAAAACATTGGTACATTTGTTTCAAAAAATTGATCTATATTCTGCAAGACAGGTTATACAGCTGTTCCGGCGCTCGAAATTCAAGTGCAATTTCTAGGAAGCTTTTTTTTCAGCTTAGTCAATTCATAAACCAACACTTTTATGGTTTATTATTATTGTGAATGAAGATAACAAACTCATTAACAAATTTAATAAACGCACACATAGCATTGTATAATTTTATGTATGTGTTAGTAGCAACTTTAAATGAAATTTACTCAAAATAAAGGAAAAAATTTAAAAATTTATAAATCTGAAAAACGGCTAAAAAGAAATACCTTTCAAATAATATACGTTTGGTCAAAATCGGGATAAAACGGAAGAACAAAACTTCGGTAACAAGAAATCGCCTAGCCTATTACTCGTACATAAACCTGTGGAATTTGAATTTTGCTGACACCAAACTCTACATTTGAGATTGTGAACTTTTTGTATATTTATTCCCTCCACTCCAGTGTGCAGAGGGTATATATAAGTTTGTCATTCCGATTGTAATAATTAGAAAAAAAATTTTGGATCCTTATAACTACCGGAGTTGATATAGTGATGTCCGTCTGTCCGTCTGTGGAAATCACGATGACGGCATCAATCGGGCAGCAAGGGTGCTCTTTGACATAAAAAATGATTCATTAACATCCTGAAAAGTTTGCTGTTTAAAATCGTCCAAATCGGTCCATTAGGGCCCGAGATTTGAATGAAGAACTAAAAAAAGTCTTGAAAAAATATAATTTTCTAAGTTGCTCTTGTCACGATCTCGCCCTCAATAGTGCAGCTACAGTGATCATTTTTAGTGAGAATGATTCACCAAATTCATGGGAAGATTTCTGTTTCAAAAATCATTAAAATCGGTGGAAAAGGTCCAGGGAAATCTCTGAAAAAGTAAAAAAAATTTAAAATATGATGTTTCTATATTGTTCTTGTTGTTATTCTAAATGTTGTGTTGTTTTCATAGCTGGACTTGTTGTTTTTGTGGTCGTTGTGGTAATAATATTATAAAAACTAACCCTTTGTACATTTTTTTTATTAACTCTGGTAGAAAAATTTAAAAGTTTCCATTGTTTTGACATTGCTAAAAAAAATTTGTTAGATCATTTCTGTTATTACCACGAGCCTGCCTGCAAAATTTCAGACCGAATGGCTCACGGGAAATTGGCTAAAATCGATCCAAAATTTTTTCGACAAGCAGACACTACGAGTTAATATAAAGGGAGTAAAAATTCACAAAAATCTAAGGCAAATAATGCTAAAATACCTAGTTGTTAATAAAAAAAAAAACAATGTAAATTTAGCAAAAAAGAATTTTATGTATAAATTTATTTAAAGAGAAAAACACAAAAATAACGTTTGATGTTGTATTTTTTGTGTGTAATATTTACATATACATACATACACATATTAAATAATACAAATAATATACATACATATATTCTATATATGTATATCCATAATAACTGCATGTTAGAAATAAATCGGTATATTATTTTATTTACATAAATTTCTGCAATATTTTGTTGTGGGGAAAATACATTTGTTTTGCATTAACAGGGTGTCACTTCATTTTGCTCAGCGTAACTATGCCACAGTAGATGGCGCCACAATTTTTGTTTGTTCTAATTAGCTTTGCAATAGTTATTTCTATTTTAACATGAATGTTAATATTTTCAACTAGATATCATACAGAACAATGTTAAGAGTATACACGACCTGGTCTTTTATTTCATACGTTTTTTCATTATTCTTTTACAAATATGAACATAAGTTTGGCATATTACCTTTTTGTTGTCTTTACAAAATAGAGTTACCGAGTTATCAAAGAGTTTTTTGCTTTCAAAACAGTTCTACACAGTTATATAGAATTATTATTCTGCTTTACCTACAAAATATCTGATTGCGATTACATCTAATTTTTAAAAATTGTTTATAATAAATTGTTTATATAAATTATTCACATAAATATAAAATTGCACTTTTTAAATTTTCCATTCAAATTTTAGAAAATATCAATTCTAAAAACTGGAATTAAAATTTCCAATTATAAATTATAAAATATTAATTGAACTTCAGAAAATCATATCAAAACATCGGAAATAATAATTTTAAATTTATAAGACATCAATTGCATCAAATTCCAAAAAAAAACACCAAATATGTTTACATTTAAAAAATGTTTACATTAAAAAAAATATTGGCATTCAGGAGAAATTAATAGCTTTTCAGTAACTTCTTTTAACGATAGTCGAATCGTTAAAAAAAAGAAAATTGCAAAATTATCAGTAAAATTTTTAAACGATATTCGCTATTGTTAAAGTCAGCTGTTGTTGTTATCTAAACGACAACCATTTTTGTGTTGTTTATTCAATCGATAAAAACTTAAATTTTTAGGTTGAAATGTCGTCATACATAAATAAAAATCATAAAATATTGAAAATATTTTGATTTTATTAAAAAACGTTTTTAATAAATAAAAAAATTAAATAGCATATTCAAATCATTATTTCATTTTCAAATAAATAAACAGAAATATTAGTAAAAAAAATAGAGATATTAAACATAAACATAAAATCATCCTGTCAAACACGAAGTAATTTGTTTTTTCTATTCTTATTTGTGTTTTTCGCTTATTTTGACAGAGATGCCACTCGTTTACAATTTAAATAAATAGAAAAATAGATTTGTGTCGACTGTCGTTAAGATGTATGTACTTAGTGAATCACTTACTCCTTAAGGTGCTATTACATGATGTGTTTTTTACATGTGTTTTTTACATACGTACTGTCAAATTTTCCCACAACACAAGTTGTACACATCGTGTGATACATATGAAACATTGTTTTATACATGAGGAAAGTCACATGAACATTTTTCAATTAGAACAGGTTCTATTTTTGCATGACAAACATATGAAAATACAACACTGCTTGTGGCGAAAGAAAAACAGAGTAAATTATAAAGATTAATATTGAAAGAAAAATAAATTGTTTAATATTAATTAACAATTAATAAATATATAATTTTTTTTTAACAATAATTTTTTGTAAATTCACAAATTAAATCAGCTGTTGTTTACATTTAGAGGTTATGTCATACGGAGATACATATGCACGTGTGATAGCAAAAATTATGAATCGTATGTAAAAGACAATTTCGACAGACATGAGGAATTTCATATGGATAAAAAAAATGACAGTACATATGTAAAAAACACATCGTGTAATAGCACCTTTAGTACAAACAACAATAGCTGTCGATATATTTTGCCATTGTCGGATCGTTGAAATTTACAGAATCGGACTACAGAAAACATTAATTTAAATTCAATGAATTTTATAAAACCTCAAATGATATTTAAGAATTACGAACATAAAAATTGTTACATAAATAAACGCAATTTGATGAGGATGTTATTTATACATATATTATTTTTCACAATTTTTTTTTGGATGAATATTTGAAGTTTTTCAGAAAATAAAGATAACAAATTATTTTATTTAAAATTTTTGCGACATTTGGTTTTTTGCGTTTGGCATCCCTAATTTAATTATTTATTATTATAAATTTATTCTCTGTTTCCCAAATATGGCAATATTTTAATAAAAAAGTTGAGAGAGCTTTTTTTGGTTATTATTTTGTTACTCCATCCGACCTACATGGCCGCAATGAAAAAATATTTCGCCAGTTAAAAGAAACTATACAGCCACCTCCAATTAGCACGATTTAATGCATATAGCCACCCTACACAACCACTACCTTTGCAATGGAGGTAAGGGCGAGCTATTTAATTAGCAAAAACTAAATTAAACGAGAAGTTATGTCATATAACCGGAAACGCATGCATATAGGAAACGCATGCCTATTTTTCCAATATTTTGTTTACATTTATTATCAATACTCAAACCAAGGTGGAGGGTATCAAGATTCGGCACAGCCGAATTTAACACTCTTACTTGTTTTTAGTACAAATGGATTGTGGCTCGGCTATATTTGTTATTACTTTCTTGAACCTTAAATTTAAAAAATATTTTAAATATTATTGTTATGTATTGTTGATCTGTATTGGAATAATTAGTCATTTATTGTTCGGTTTAAGATCATGTATATATTTTTCTAATGAAAGAAAGATAATAATTTTTGTAATGTAAGAGAAATATTAGAAAAAAATTGAAGACAGCGCTAGATGGAGTAGCTACTTTCAATCAATTTTTTTCTAATATTTCTCTTACATTACAAAAATTATTATCTTACTTTCATTAGAAAAATATATACATGATCTTAAACCGAACAATAAATGACTAATTATTCCAATACAGATCAACAATACATAACAATAACATACAACACATGAGGTACAATGCATTTGTGTAATCTGTTAAGATTTCACATGCCATATCAGTTCCATCTAGAGGACAATGGCAAAAACAAAGAGCTGTTCACATTACAAGACTTGTAATTGATCTGGCTATGTTAATGTAGAGAAAGCTAAAAATTAGAAAAGCTCAGCTTGTTCATACAAACTCTCGTATATAAAAAGAAAAACATTTCTCATGTTCTTTTCTTTCAAATGTTGAGTTAAATAGTTGATTAAGCATGAGTTGAAGTAATAGGCAGAAGGATGCTGACGATGAACAAGTCGCTTTGTTCGAAAGTAGCTACTCCATCTAGCGCTATCTTCAATTTTTTTCTAATATTTCTCTTACATTACAAAAATAATTATCTTTCTTTCATTAGAAAAATATATACATGATCTTAAACCGAACAATAAATGACTAATATTTTAAATATTTTTTTTTCTAGAATAGAAATCGCTAGGTATATAATATTGAAATGAAAAATTTTTATTTTACCCAATTTTTTATCAAATTGTTTGCGATCGACCCAGAAAACTGTGAAGATCGACCAGTTGATCGCGATCGACGGTCTTCCAAACCTATATCGGTCTTCAGAATAGAACGACTTTAAATTTTTTACTTGTTATTAATATATTTTTTTAATTTCTATTATTTATAGTTGCTCTTCAAACTTTTGCATAATTTGAATAATCGGATCATTTATATATTGACGAACTTCCATATGATAAGCGAAATCACCATGATTCCATTTGGGATCTTCTATATGATGCATAATTTTATTGGGCAATAAAGCCGCTAACCTCTCAACATCTTCCACAGCAGCCATGGCATCATTATCGCTATACCATAAATGTAATGGAGCCGTTATCAATTGTAGCGGATAGTCGGGAGGTGAAGCTTGACCATACAGCTGCATATTCTGAACCAAACCATGATCATATTGACAGTAGCAGCCCGATTGTTGTTCTTGCATATAATGACATATCTGATTGGTGGAGGCCCCAGCCGGATGAGTTTGCGCGTATATGTTATAAGCCGTCTAAGAAGAAAGGATGTTAATACAAAAACGTACGAAAATCTTTGAAGTTATTTACCATGTTGTAACCACTATCAGCTCCCTGTACCATATAGGCCACGGAATTACACATGTTATGGAATTTTGAATCTGGATTACAGGCATTATAGCCCAACAAAACAAACAAATCATTATAGGGTAAAAATTCTTGACTATCGAACAAGGCCGCAAAGGTATTGTGATGGCCCAGAAACGGGGCCAAATTTCTAACCAACATATCTGACATGTTGCTCATAAAAGCTACCGGAGCCAACATATGAGCCGTTTTAATCTTTTCGTTATACTCAGATCGTGTCGACATAAGAGCGAAAAATGCCGTGGTGCCCTGAGAATGACCCACGTAATGTATGGCATGCTGATCTTGGTCATTGGTGGTGGCCAAAGCATAATCAATCATGGTAGCCAAATCATAATGACCAATTTCATGCCAACTAAAACGCCAAAAGTAGGGATGATTAACCGATCGGGCGGTATGATTACGTGAATAAGTATTGCCACGAGCATTGCCGAACCAAACATCAAAGCCAGCATCGGCCAATAGGAAACCAATGCCATCATTGGGACCATTAGCCATCCAATCATCGGAACTACCAAATAAACCATGTTGTATCAATACAATTGGCCGATATTCATGGGCATTTTGCAACTTGTGGGAATGAGGTATGCGAAACATGGTGATGATGTAACCATCTTCGGTAACAGCTTGATGAGTTTCGGCCGGATAACCATGGCTAGCTATGCGATCTTCCTAAATATGAAAATCTTTCTGAATATCAAGTCGTCTTTTTTCATTCTTTTCAGCAGTATTACTTACAGTAGTTATTCTGGGTTTTAATTTTAGTTGTTGTTCAGGATTTTGAAAATATTTCAAAATACTTTCATCTTTAACTTTGGCCGTTGTGGCCGTGCAAGAAATTATTAACACTGTTAGATATATCCACGTTTTCATTTTGTCACGGCCATACGTCAACTTTAACTGCTAATTTGTTTTCCCTAAATGGCCAAAAAGAATTATGTGAATATTGTTGTTTTTATAACATCTACACCACCGTGCAGAGGGTATATTATCAGTTTGTCATTCCGTTCGTAACGCATTAAAAATTATATACATTCTTGATCCTTATAACAACTCGAGTCGATATAGCGATATCCGTATGTCCGTCTGTCTGTCAGTCCGAAATCACGTTCATTCACAAAAAAAACCATTTACCTCGATAAAAGTAGGATAATATTGTTTGCCATTATATCGAGCAGGTTGGTATTGAATTTGCCGCCTCTAGGCCCAATAGCCGAAGAATAACGTACGAAAATAAAAAGATAATCCGATAAATTTCATATAAAAAACTAAACATAGTGGAAAATGTTTATATGTAACAAAGCATATGCATATACATACATATTTAGATCTGTATCAGCGATGCATACACATATTTGTTTGCTTGTTGTTTTTGTTTTTTTTTCTCTCTCTTACGATGAGAGTAAGAGAATAACAGTAATGTGATTGACAATTTACTGATTGCATTTAATAATTGCTTTCAATTAAAAGAAACACAAAAATACCTAAACTTTGTGTTAATCATTGCAAAAATATATATTCGTGATTCGATTTAACGATGTCCGTCCGTCCGTCCGTCTGTGTGTCCATGTAAAGCTTGTAATCAAACTGCAGGTCGCAAATATGAATATGTTTTGACGAAATTTCGTATATAAGCTTTTATCGACCATAGGATGAACGCTATTGAAATTGGTGAGAATCGGTCCATGTTCAGACCTAGCCCCCATACAAATGACCCCTATGAAATCGACATAAATTGCCATAAGATCCAAATTATCATATAGATCTTACTCAAATTGGGTTTGTATGTGTTTATTACATCCATTAATCAGTAGTCCAAAAATGATCCCTATGGGACAACTCTTAGTCATAGGCCCCATATAGAGCTGCTTCCCGATCTTCACTTAAATCTATCAGAAAAAAAAAATATTGCAATGATTCTTCTCAAATTTTGTTTGTATATATTTTTGCAAAATACAAAAAACCTTACCAAACATGGTCAGGATCGGTCCATTTTTGGGCCTAGTCCCCATATAGATATAGCATCCGATATGAACTTTTTCATATCTGCAGCCAAAAAAATTAATAAAATTTGGTTTATGCTTATTTTCTACAGCCAGTTAGTTAGGCCTGAGAGATAGGGTCTCTAAACGCATGGTATAGGGTATCGTATAGTCGGTCTAGACCGACTATAATTTTCTTACTTGTTTATTTTAATCTTATTGATTATAATCATAAATGATTACCAATGTTTTGTCCAAGATAACCCCTACTAATTACCGCTTAAAACTAATTTTTTAAAAAATGATAACCACTATCAAATAGTGTATGCGCAACAAAGATTAAGGGGAATATTTATACGCAGGTATGTGTATTTAGGCAATTAGCAAAACCTGAAATTTAATTTAATTATGAACTGCAAGCTAAATGAACCAGAGGCGGACATTTTAAGACGAGGCTTAAAAACTAATTGAAGATTTTTATAGCAACATTTGAAGCAGTTTTATAGTAAACTTTCTTAAAGTACTTAACTGGACTTAAACTAAGCTTTTAGTCAGTTTTTATTAGGCTTATTAAAAGTAATAGGCTTTTCACACTTACTGCGTTTCAGCGAAACCCCAAAAATTCGCTCTCTTGAGATGGTTTCGAAATCATAGTGTTCACATTATGTTTTTGTTGTTTACTGCGGTTTCATTTGACATTTCTCATTTCTGCAGCAAGTTTGTTTTGATTGTAAACAACACAAGCGCGTAAATAAACAAATATAATAAAAAATCAGAAAATGAATTTAATTTTAATAATATATGAGTTTATATCATTGTATTTTTATATTATATTATTTCCTATTACCGCGGAGCTGCAGAATCTTGTCTTCCCACAGCTCAAGCAGAATTTGTTCTGCCGTGTCCGTCCATTGGCTTCGCTTTTTGTACTTCTTTCTTTGGTTTCTATTTAAATAAAAGGAACAAGTCTCGTTTAGGTGCACCACCCCGATTTTTTTTTTTTTTTGAAAGAGGGGTATTTGAGGTGATTTAGAAAAAATAATTTTTTTGTCGGAAGCCCATATGTCCGAGTTATGGACCTCCAAAATTTTGACATTGATTTCGATATAAGTTGAACAATTATCGGATTTTAACAATATATGTATCATTTAAAAGCTTATTAAAGTGCCTTTATTTCGATATAAAAAAGTTCGAAATCCTTTAACCCATTGTGAACCTATTCTAGATTGTGAATTTTTGATAAAGAGTTTTTTTGAAAAGCTGTAATTATCACACGAAATTACGTATATAAGGTATATATTTACACATTTACAATAAAAGTAGGGGTCACAAGCTATTTTTTGGTGTGTATTATGACTTTTTTACTCTTAAAGCGCTATTAGGATATTAGGAGTTAAAGTTGGATATTATTTTTTTAAAAAATTTTCATTTCTAGTTAGAATTGTTAAGTCGTATTTTTTAAGAAAGTGTTGTTTTTAGTGTTATGGGTTTTTTTTATTTGTGCAATAAAAAAAAAACAAAGTTATACCCTTAATATCTCCGGATTACAAAGGGTTAAAAGGTCAAACTATATCTTAAATAAAAGCTGTTAATCCTAAGAATGTATTAATTAACATATATGTTGTTGTTGTAATATCGTTTTATTGAAATAAAATGAATAATTTACAAAAAACTGCATCTTAAAAAGAAAGAAAATTTTATTGTTTTATTGTTTATTGTTTTTTTATTTAATACAATTCTAATTCTTATTATAATTAACAATAAATAAATCTTATATTCTATATCATTCTAACACCTCAACTTGGGTGGTATTTTTTTCATTTGATAATTTTCACCCACTTTAAAAACAGCCGCCATTCCCAGCAGAGCATGTTGTTCAATATGACAATGATACAGCCAAAAACCGGGATTATCACTTATGAAACGTACAATGATGTAACCCAAGCCGGGAATTTGTATTGTATCTTTTTCAATGGCGGGAAAATCATCTGGTGTTCGCTGCAAACGCCCTCTTCGATCGAGATCTTGAATCTGTAAAAAGAGAGAGAGAGAGAGAGAGAATAAAATAAAAATTATCTTACCTGTTCTTAAAAACTAGATTTTCTTTAAAAGTATCTTTTTTCAAAGTTCCTTTTCTTAAAAAGTTAATTTTCTTTAATAATTACCTTTTCTTAAAAAAGTACTTTTCTTAAAAAAGTATCTCTTCTTAAAAAAGTACCTTTTCCTAAAAAAACTGAATTTTCTTAAAAAAGTACCCTTTCTTAAAAAGGAATGTTTTATTAAAAAAGTACATTTTCCTAAAAAAGTACCTTTTCTTAAAAGAGTAAATTTTAAAAAAAAATACCTTTTCTTAAATAGTACTTTTTCTTAAAAAAGGACGTTTTCTAAAAAAAGTAACTTTTCTTAAAAAAGTACCCTTCTTAAAAAATTACAGTTTTCAAAATAGTACTATTTCTTAAAAAGTACATTTATTAAAAAAAGTACCTTTTTTTAAGAAAGTACATTTTCTTAAAAAAGTAAGTTTTCTTAAAAAACCCCTTTTCTTAAAAAAGCACCTTCTCTTAAAAAGGTAAATTTTTTAAAAACTATATTTTCTTAAAAAAGTACCTTTTCTTTAAAAGTACCTTTTTAAAAAAGTTAATTTTCTTAAAAAAGTACCTTTCCTTAAAAAAGTTAATTTCCATAAAAAACTACTTTTTCTTAAAATGTACCTTCTCTTAAAAAAAAACACCTTTTCAAAAAAGTAACTTTGTTAAAAAATTAACCATTTCTTAAAAAAGTTGATTTTCTTAAACAAGTGCCTTTACTTATAAAAACACTTTTCTTGAAATGTGTACGCTGTTAGAAAGTACCTTTTCATAAACAAGTACGTTGTCTTAAAAAAAATATCTTATCCTACATTTTCTTAATAAGTACTTTTTTTAAAAAAAGTAAATTTTCTTAAAAAGGTACATCTCCTTAAAAAAGTGATTTTTATTTAGAAAGTGCTTTTTTTTAAAGTAACTTTTCTGAAAAAACTAAATTACCTTAAAAAAGTGAATTTTCTTTGAATAGGTAAGTTTTCATAAAAATGTAAATTTTTTTTATTAGTATCCTTTCTGAAAAAAGTACATTTTGTTAAAAAAAATATATATTCCAAAAAAGGTAGCTTTTCTTAAAAAGGTACATTATCTTAAAAAATTACCTTTTCTTAAAAAAAGATATTTTTTCTTAAAAAAGCACCGTTTCTTAAAAAAAAAATTTTTTTAACTGTTTTCTAAGTACCATTTCTGAAAAAATTACCTTATTTTGGAAAAAGTATCTTTTCTCAAAAAAGCATTTTTCCTGAAAAAGGTACCCATCATTAAAAAGGTACCTTTTTTTAAAGTATCTCTTCTTAAAAAAGTGATTTTTTTTTTAATGTACCGTTTCTTAAAAAAGTATAAAAATACGACTTTTTCTTAAAGTACTTTTTCCCGAAAAATACCATTTTCTTAAAAAAGCACCTTTTCCTAAAATAGTACTTTTGCTTAGAAAAGTACATGTTCTTAAAAAAATACCTTTTTCAACGGGCGTCTAGGCACCTTACAACAACCTATTTTTAAATACTCACCCGTCTCAAGTCATTAACATTTCCGACAATAGCTTGACCAACCAAACGATAAGTAAAACCATGAGTATGAAATGGATGTGTAGTATCCATATAATTCACGACCACCACTTCAATTGGTTTAAAGGCTGGAATTCTTATAACATTTGTACACTCACAATTGGATGTTTGACAATTACGGCCGGCTTGCTCAAAAGCTGTACGATTACAAAAGAAATTATCGTCATTAAATAAGTTGCGTGCCTGAAGCAGTGATACCGAGGGTAAACTAAAGGTAATATCATCTATTTGGAATAGAACGTCACCATTGGCTTCGGTGCGTGTACCAAAACTTGAGTAGTAAGTTAAAAATTTCGTATAACGAGGCCAGGGCAAAGGATTCAGAGACTTTAACCCAGCAGTAGGTATTTCGTTGGCTTTAATAAAAATCGATTCCTTCTGGGCAATTGCTGAAAATTCTGGCAACGTATTGACATAAGTATGTTCATCTGAGTCTTGACGGCCATAGGATACCTCGGAAATCTGTTGTGCTGGCAACTGATGACGAGAAGTACCACGATAATTCAATATGGCACCTTGATAGAGATTGTAATCGGCACAATCATTGTAGCCCTTAACACGAATCCAATAGTTGCCGGGATATTGATTAGCTTCTAAGACAAAATCAAATCTTTCGGCTGAAGACATAAAGAACTTATCGGCATATATAGGCACAATATCATTGCCATCCGAGGCTATCATTAATAGCTTATGATTTTCTATAGAAAATTCAATGGGACAATTGAATACGCCATTGCTGATAACTCGCATGCGATAGCGCATATTGGGCGAGACCCGCAAGCGTTCATATCTATTACGAGGATCATTGTCTGGCCAAGAATATAAATGATTACGACCTTTACCATTGATAAGGATATTACGAGGCCTTTCATAGTCATAGTTATAGATGACATCCTGAATCATGAGCGTATGTTCTATTAAATCATAATCATAAAGATGAGCATGACGATTGTTTTGTTGTGACTGACGTATGACAAAATTACCGGCCACTCCCAGGGCTCGTTGCCAACCCATATGACTGTGATACCAAACGGAGCCGCTACGGTCCATAGAAAATGAATAACGATATACTTCCGAAGGCTGTATGGGATATTGCGTTATGAATGGAGCACCATCCATTTCGGGTGTTCGAGACATATGTAAACCATGCCAGTGCATGGTTAACGGTTCGGTTAAATAATTTAACACATCTACAGTAACATTATCATCTTCACACACTTCTATTGGTGGACCAGGCACCTGTCGATTAACGGCCATCACTCCCATTGGCACACCATCACCAAATATACATTGTTCTTGTTCACAGCTCTTCGGATCATGCAAACACCTCTGACATTCTGGTCCCAATCTTTGGTAGTTATGTACCACTAGTCGATAATAACAGGACATGGATTGTCCTTGCTGACATACTCTGCGGCAAGGATGACGATCGAAACTGCCGTAAGTCACATCGTCGGCATTAAACTCATCATCATACATGGGTTTTAGCTGCAATTTGCTTTTGTTGCTCTTCTTACTGAAGGGATTCGTAAATCCCCAATAGACTTTGGATATATTGAAATTTTCAAAACCTAGGGGCACTTCCTTTGCCTCAGTTTCGTCCTCAGTATTTTCTAGATTATGCATTAGCTCTAGATTTTTTAATTTTTTTAGAAAATCTTCTTCATTTTCTTTATCCTCATCCATTTTGTTTGCCATTTCTCCTTCGATCCTTGCTTGATGTATCAGGAGTGCAAAAAAAATCCATTTCATTTTTAAACTTAATTTCTTTTTTAATCACTTTTACTTTTATTTGTTGAATTTTTTTCAAGTTTATGGTTTTAATAAAAATACATTAACCAACCTTTAGCTTTAAGCAGCCGTAATAAACTGTTCAATTTTTGTGTCCAATATCAAGCAAAGAAAGTTTAAGTTCCCTTTTAGTTTATATGTACTTTACTTAACTCGAGTCTCATCTCATTAGTATGCCGGTGGTATCACCGTTCCACTATATGTCTTCAGCATATTAATTTCAATAACATGGGGGTTAGGAAGTCTTTTTAATCATTTGTTTTGGTTTTTGTATTTTTTCCGTTTTATTGATTCTTTTCTTTATTAACGCATTTTTTTTTTTTTGCACAAAAACGGTTTCATTTTAATTATATAGAGTACTTAAACATGTTTATTATGCAATTGTTAATATCCAATATGTAATCATGCCCACCATAAGGGTTAACGTTACTTCTTGGTGGCATATTTTTAGGCTTCAATTGTTTATAAACAAAAGCTTAATAGAATTATAATTCAAACTAAAACAAGAAAAAATTTTTGAAGCACTCATTTCTAATACTTTAATTTTTGAAACGCATATAGATAAGAGTATTTAATCAACACTCAGTGGATGCCGCCCCCTACAGTGCATGGTGTTGATTTCAGGAAAATAGGCTATTCGAAGGAGGAGAGAGAGAGAGTAGTGTTTGTGGATAATTGCCTTAAATTTTATTAAATTGTAACTGTGGGGAGTTTATTCCACATGCAGCCATTTCGACCGATAAACGAATTTTCTTTGTTATGCGTTGTGGGGTCAACTGGACAATATACTACAAAGGAATGTTATCGGCTAGAGAAACGGATAGAGCGAACTGAAACTCTGGCACTTTGGATGAGTTCGCTAATCTCAGAAGAACATATCCCAGGGAAGTATCTATAGAATAGTGTTACGCAACCCACATTTCGACGATGTTCCTACCGTCATTAATGAGCATCAACGCCCTCCGTTGTACACGGCCCAGTAGCTCCAAAATAGACTTTGAAGCTCCTGCCCATATTTGGGTATTGCATTCCATTTACGGTCGGATGTAAGTGGTGTAGATTTTAAGGAAATCAGAAGGAGTTAAGTAATTTTTGCACCGTTTTAGGAAACAAAGACACTTGCATGCTTCTTTCTACTCATGAAATACATATTCGTTCCAACGGACATCCCATTGACTTCTCATGCCCAGAACACAAAGAGTATCTGATTCCTCAATACCTATACCACCCATATATACAAATGACATTGTTGAATCCAAGGCCCCATTTGTCAACAAACAACATTGAGTCTTCTGCGCAACCTCAAAAAGGTTTGGCCTAAATATAAACGAAAATAAATGACAAACGTTACTGTCAGTGGCGAAAGAATATACAGGATTGAAGGTTTCACCAAGAAGGTGATTAAGAATGATAAGGAAAAGAGAGGAAGAAAGAACAGAACCTTGGGGTAGCCCCCTGAATTAAGCTGAAACTCATCAATTACAACACGTATTGTGAGGTCTTTGAGAAAAAACGATATAAATCGAGAGAAGTCAATGCCGACCCCAAATGCAATAAGCTTTGATATCAATGCATCGTGCCATACGCGATAGAATGCCTTGGTAATATCTAAAGCAACCACTTTACTTTCAACAAAATTGTGAATGGATGGACTCCAGCCCTCAGAAAGATGACCTAACAGGTCTCCCGTAGAACGATTTCTACGTAACCCATACTGTCAATAATTATGAAGTGGTAATTGATTATGCCCTCCATCACTTTCTAGAGCGCATCGTACCATACGCGATAGAATGCCGTGGAAATATCTAAAGCAACCACTTTACTTTAAACAAAATTGTGAATGGTTCGACTCCAGCGCTCAGAAAGATGACCTAACAAGTCTCCCGTATAACAATTTCTATGGAACCCATACTGTCGATAATTATGAAGTGGTAATTGATCATGCCCTCCATCACTTTCTAGAGCGCAGAACATGATCCACAGTATAGAATAAGAAATGTAATATTACCATTATCAAAAATATTTCTTCCTCCTCTTTACGGCACAACACGTTGCTACTGTCCTCAATTAGTTTTACGCCTCCTTCGGCAAGGTCGTTGACATCATGTAATTTACGTAGTATATGTTTCTGTATCGGTAGCAATAAAATCTGTTGACAAGCCTAAGCGCGTGAAAAATTTTGTCGTCTGAGGTGTTCTTTATTCACTTATTTTAATATCAAGGTACTTATACGTCATCGCTGTCCTCTAAATCATATTCTCCTTCGTCCTCGCTATCATCACCTTTTTCATCAATATCATTCAAGTCGCTCTCTTCTTCGCTGTCTTCTTCAGATGATTCAGACGATCTCATCATCAGAATAGTCCTCCTTGTATTCCTCTTTCTATTCTTCAAAAATACGAACTACATTCGCCATTTTCTACTTAATGTCACAGGAGATGTATGAGTCAACTAACGCAGGAGCAATAGCTTCATCAATGAAATACCAGAAATACATACATATGTACAGAATCACTTAAGTAGTCATTGAGACACAATCTGATCAATTGTAGCATAATCAGGAATCGCTTTCATTCTAAGCCAAGTTTAGACGTAAAGTGTTATGATGAAACTGCTAACATCCCGAAGTTCATTGAATTCCTTTGTGTTTAAACCGAGATAATCTGAAATTCTGGAAATGAAGTGGGGTCGGTCAGACATTTGACTCGTCTAGAGATATCCTAGGCGCTGCAGGGAGAACAAAAAACTAATGGAGATCGGTCATACATTTTACATTTTATAAATTTTGTATGAAAACCCCCTTAATGAAAGGGTTGAAAAACTAATTGGAGTCGGTCATACATTTAACCTGTCTAGGGGCATCTTAGGAACGGTGGGGCCAATTTGTTACAATTTCATAAAATTTTAAACTTTGTATGGGAAATCCTCTTAAGGAATTAAGATAAGGGCAGATATGTTCGAAAAAATGTCGGGGAGGAAAACTTAAGGGGGTCGGTCCGACATTTTACCTCTCTGGGAGTGACTCTGTTGTAGTTTTTCATTTTTCACTTTAAGCTCGGTGCGGTGCCACTTGCCCTTGTACGAAAACTTTTTTTGGATCATGTTTTTTCTACGAACCTCAAAAAATTACAGGGTCTAGCGTTTCGGAGTTGAAAAGTCGTGCATGATCTTGTACCTAATATACGTATATTCTCTAAATCTCATGTTATCGTTAGTAACACATTCAACAATTTTACGGATAACTTGTGAATCAGGTTTTATCAATTGATTTTTATTTTTTATTTCAAAAAATGACTTTCGACAATCGGCCACACTCCCGCCAGAAAACCTATATGATGGTGACGTTGATCAGCAAGGTACATGTCGAGCCAACTCGGGCAATTTGGTATCACCTCGGTGCACAGTGGGGCGAATAGCAATTGTTCCGTTCAAATTACTCTGCACCTCACATAGTTCAACTGTTTGAGCTGGGGTTTTTTTTAAGTGTTGGTCATCGATCCCTTTTTTCTGGAATTTATCTCCAAAAATTGTTTTTTACGAAAAGCAAAATGATTTTTGGCGCAAATGTGTCCCTACGGAATGGTTTCTTCCAAAAATTCTACTAAAACTGAGGGGGAAGGAAAACTTTTAATTTTGCATGTTTTTCAGAATTTTTGCATAAATTTAAAAAAAATTTTTTGAAATGTCAAAAAATGTCTCCAAAAATTCTGAAAAAAATTTTCGAGTATTCCATGAATGATTCTGAACGCTTTTTATTCCATAAATTTTCTTCCAAAAGTGCATAATTTTTCAGTGAAAACTTCGCTCTCCACGAAAAGTTTTGGAACATTATGGCTGGTTTTGGGAAAAATTAAAAATTTTGCCCGCAGTTTCACGCACAGTTTTTTTAGTATTTATCACAACGAAAATTATCAGCTGAAAATTTTAAAAAATAACTCTTGGGCTCCGTAGGGTCACATTTGCTCCGCAAATGATTTGTTTTTTTTTTTTTTTTTTTTTTTTGTAAAAACCAATTTTTGGAGGCAAATTCCAGAAAAATGTGAGCCGAAATCAAAAATCCCAAAAGAGGAATCGATGGAAAATTCAAGACGAACATTAAAAACAACCCCCAGCTCAAACAGTTGAACTATGTGAGGTTTAGAGTAATTTGAACGGAATAGTTGCTATTCGTCCCGCAGTGCGGCGGACAGCTATGGCTGTGGTAGTAAACATAATTTACCGGGTATATACAAAAACGTAATATTATTTATGCCATAGATAACAGGAAATATTTATTGAGATTGGCAATTTACGTAATTAACTTTTATATGTTATGTAATACTCGTACAATAATTTTAATTTAAGCTCCATAGAATTCATAACCTAAATAAAATGTAATTTATTGAAATATTTAACAATTGTGCAAATATTGGAGTCAGATTTTCACACTTGATAGTTTTTTAGCTAAAATCGTGTCGAGTAGAGTTTTTCATTGTACATAGATGGCGTGTTAAAGCTGCCAGTAAACGAAACATAATTAAACCCAATAAAGGTTGAAATGATATATTGAAATATTTTTTTTTTTTATTAATATGAGGCACAGTGGTTTTTAGTTGATATTATGTGGAATTCAACTGAAAGATATTTATAATAAAGTTCGCTGATATCGTCACTTCAGAAAGTAGAAAGAGTCATTGGCAGACTGTTTTGTACCCTTTCACCTTTATACATCCGGCAATAAAAACGTTTTTAATGCTCTGTTTCATTGACCGTTGCTAACGATTAGTCACAATATCCTTACGCTTGGCTAATCCAACCTTAAGGCGCGCCATTTATATAAGGGCAAAGTAAGGTGGCTGTACGGTTAAGTATAACAAGTAAGTGTATTAAATCTTTGCCGAATCTTTGAAATATTTGAAAAAGTAAGAAAATTGTGCATTAATTTTTATTCGCATGTTAATTGATAAGTACCGAATTCTTCTCTATGTTTGAAATATATTCCATAAATATATGTATATATCATAGTAATTCATTTTTATACTTAAACATAGGTACCTACATATATATTATAATGTATATAATGTATACTAGCAGATTCCAGCCCTCGAAATTCGAGTGCAAATTCTAGGAAATTTTATTTTTTCATTAAATAAAGACTCTAAAGGTATGCTAATCAATTATAGCCAATTCACAAATCAACACAAAAAAACAAACTCATTTTTATTACAAACACATTAACAAATTTAATAAACACACACAGCATTGTAAATTATATATATATATATGTGTTAGTAGCAACTTTATATGCAATTTATTCAAAATATAGGGAAAATTTAAAAAATCTGTAAATCTGCAAAACGGCTAAAAAGAAATACCTTTCAAATAATATACGTTTGGTCAAAATAGGGATAAAACGGTAGAACAAAACATCGGTCACAAGAAATCGCCTAGCCTATTAATATTATAGATATGATGCGCAAAGTGGAGCCCGCGAGCTGTTTTAATTTAATAAAATATGTACATACACAAATAAGTACGTATTCAAAATCAATTCTTCTAAAAATTGTTTACAAATTTCAGTAATTAAAATTGTAATAAACATTTGATTTCTTCAGAATTTAACATACTTACAATATTAATAGGCAAAGCAATTTCTTGTGACCGATGTAACTTTGTTAGTTTTGTACCGATTTTGACCAAACATACCTCATTTGAAATGTATTTCTTTTTAGCTGTCCACCAGATTTACAGATTTGTCGCCTGGAACATTTTTTTTTTTTAGTAAAACTAATTTATCTTTCCTCCTTCCCATAACCTATTTTCCTGTTAATGTGTTTACAAAAATTGTATATATTTACCTTTAGGCTCTTATTTCTGTTTGTTCAACAAATATTTGTGATGAAATTAATTTAATGAATTAAGTAGATTAAAAAAACATTGAAAGAAATAAATTGAATTAAAAAATAAAATTTCCTAGAATTTGCACTCGCACTTCGAGCACTGGGATCTGCTAGTACTTATAAAAATATGATTGGATTAAAACAAGTAATTTTTATTCTACATATTAGCAAAAACATACAAATTGAAAGATACAAAAAGAGGTATTGATATTAAGTCTGCATTTGATTCTGTGATTCCTTTACTGCCAATGCAAAAACTAGTTAGTGTTTCCACTGATGAAGCTATATCAATGGAGATCAAGCAACGAATGAAGCAAAGCAAACACTCCTGACTTCATTTCAGTACATTGCATTCTACACCAGGAACATGTTCTTGCAAAATATTTTAATTTTGAAAATGTGTTTACTCCAGTGGTAAAAATCGTAAATTCTGTGGTCACAAGCATTAACCACCTAAGTCGAAAATCATGATTTTGAGAAAAATAACTTTTTATATAAATGTAATGGGGCTTCATTACGACTTAGGTTAGAATGTTTTCATTAATAACTTTTTAATAAACAGTGTTAGAGAAATGAGGATTTCACATAAATATCAAGCGTTTTTAGTAGAATATGATAGAATGCATAACTAAAATCGTTCTTAAGTCGACTTAGGTGGTTATCGCTTGTGACCACAGAATTACAAAAAAAAAAAAACACAGATTACAAATTTAGAAACTTTTTATATGAACTTTATTTGAACGAACAGCCAGCTTGGCTTATCGTTTGACTGTTTAGTCACATGGCTTTAAACCAGTAATTTATTAATAAAATTTGTCAATTTGTTAGATCATATTATTACATTTTTACAGTTAAAAGAACAGTCATATCCCTAGCTAGAGGACTCTTCTAAATGGCTTTAAAATTTAATATTCAATGAAAAGGCAGTCATCGGCTATTTTTTAATACTATTTTTGCATTTCTGAAAAAATTAGAAATTTTTAAGAGACAAATCATTTGTTCGTTTTTAATATTGCCAAGACCATGAAATTCTACCTGAACCAATTGAATCATATCTTTCAAAATTAAATCATCTAATTAATGATTTAGAAGACAGATTTTCTGATTTAAAAGATATGCATGATTTAATTAAATTTTTATTAAACCCCTTTGAAGTAGATGTAGTTAAATAATTCTTAAATGTTGCTAAAGTCATTCTTCCTAATAAAGATGAAGGTGAAATGGAGCTGCTAGAATTGCAACCTGATGTAAGCTTAACTATTGCACATAAATCTAACACCTTGAATCAATTTATTATGTTTTTATTCGACCTTTCAAATTGTAAATAGAATAAATAAATTGAATAAATAAACACATAGCATTGTATAATTTTATGTATGTGTTAGTAGCAACTTTAAATGCAATTTACTCAAAATAAAGGAAAAAATTTAAAAATCTGTAAATCTGAAAAACGGCTAAAAAGAAATACCTTTCAAATAATATATGTTTGGTTAAAATCGGGATAAAACGGTAGAACAAAACATCGGTCACAAGAAATCGCCTAGCCTATTAATATTATAGATTTTTCATACCGTACTGCAAACTTAAGTAGTAATTCAATTTTTTTTTTTATTTTTAATTTTAATATCCAATATTTTTTTATATTGTTTTTGATTATTTCATTCAAATTCGGTTCATAATTTGTAATAGATGAATTTATGAGCTCTTTTAAATGGGTATTGGTAAAATTAGAACGACGTTTATTTTTTATAAATTTCACAGTAGAAGGAAACATTCAATATTGCAAGTAAATAAGAATTAAATATTTGAGCTAGAGGTCTCGTTTTGGTAAAAGTTATTTATTAAAATCCAATATTTCGATATTCTTTGAATATCATCTTCAGGGATTGTTTTAAATCTTACGTCATATAATATGTGACGAAGGTGGAGCAATAGATTAAGTTTGTTGTTTATGTAAGATCGACCTGAAACTTGGTCGATAGACTTGGTATGAAAAAGATTAACTTCGATATAGTCATGCACTGTCACGCATAGTCACACACAGTCACGGAGAGATTAAAACCTTACTTCACCGCATCCAATCGATCTGAAACTTTGCCCATAAACTTGTTGTGGCCAAAGATTAATTTTAAGACAGTCACACACAGTCACGCATAGTCACGCAAGATACGGCATGACCTAAACACCATTTCCCCTCATCCAATCAATCTGAAACTTGGTCCACGGACTTGTTGTCAACAAATATTAACTTAAAGGTAGTCACGCATAGTCACGCACAGTCACGGAGTGATTTAAACCTCATTCCCCCTCATCCAATCAATCTGAAACTTGGTCCATAGACTTGTTGTGACCAAAGATTAATTTTAAAATAGTCACGCAAAGTCACGCACAGTCACGGAGAGATTCAAAACTCATACGCATAAGGAAAGAAAGATTTTTAAGAAAAACTTTGTTTTTATGGGTTAGATTATTTATCAATAATATTAATATGCTAGGCGATTTCTTGCGACCGATGTTTTGTTCTACGGTTTTATCCCGATTTTGACCAAACGTATATTATTTGAAAGGTATTTCTTTTTAGCCGTTTTGCAGATTTACAGATTTTTAAATTTTTTCCTTTATCTTGAGTAAACTTCATTTGAAGTTGCTACTAACACACACATAAAATTATACAATGCTATGTGTGTGTTTATTAAAATCGTTAATATGTTTGTAATAAAAATGAGTTTTTTTTTTTTGTGCTGATTGGCGAATTGGCTATAATTTATTATTATTATTTAATGAACAAAATAAAATTTCCTAGAATTTGCACTCGAAATTCGAGGGCTGGATTCTGCTAGTATATATTTATACCCTACACCACTATGTGGTTTGGGTATAATGACTTTGTGCTGCTGTTCGTAAATACCAAAAATATTCGACCTAGACCCATCTTTTATTATACCGATCAGCTCAGAATCACTTTCTGAGTCGTTTTAGCGATGTCCGTCCGTCCGTCCGTCTGTCTGTCCGTCTGTGTGTCCATGTAAACCTTCTAATCAAACTACAGGTCGCAAATATGAATATATTTTGATGAAATCTGGTATATAAGCTTTTATCGGCCATAGGATGAACGCTATTAAAATCGGTCCATGTTCAGACCTAGTCCCCATACAAATGACCCCTATGAAATCGACATAAATTGCCGTAAGATCCACATTATCACATAGATCTTACACAAATTGGCAAAAATAATGCCTATAGGACAATTCTTAGTCACAGGCCCCATTTGGAGCTGCTTCCCGCTCTTCACTTAAATTTATCAAAAAACAAAAATATTGCACAGATTTTTCTCAAATTTGGTTTGTGTATATTTTTTCTAAATATAAGTGGCTTGACCAAATATGGTCAGGATCGGTCCATTTTTTGACCTAGTCCCCATATAAATATAGCACCCGATATAAACTTTTTCATATCTGCAGCCAAAAAAATTAATAACAATGGCACTCAAATGTTTTATGCTTATTTTCTATCTCCAATTAGTTGGACCGAAGAGATAGGGTGTCTAAACCATGGTATAGGGTATCGTATAGTCGGTCTAGACCGACTATAATTTTCCTACTTGTTTTATATATTTTTTTTCATATTTTCATATTTTTTCATATTGGAGGTTTTACTAATAGCTTTCCTTTTTTTAATAAGTAACTTTGTAATTTATCTATTAAAAAAAGAATTAAATTAAATTAATTGATAAACTTTATACTAAATTATTATAACAAACACACCGACGTTTTAACATTTATTAGAAGTTTCTCCATATTTTAGGTCATATCTTTGTATCTTTTTTCCTGAGAAACAATTGAATATAGGTGGTATGTCATTAGAATCTACTCCCATCTTGCTTTCACCTGACGCATTACATGGTGTTGTGTGCGAATATAAATAATATAATAAAACAAATTTATCGTTTGTCAGATTTATGCTTATGTTCAAATTTAATTATTAAAATATTTAGATATTTATTATTTGTTTACTCATTTTAAGTAGTTAACAGAAAATGTTAGCATTAACCTTCTTTGTTAAAAATCTTAACAGATATTTATTTCGATATTTATCTTCACATCCCTAAATAAAATCCCCACATATTATAATTCTTCATAATTTATAGTTATAGTTCCAATCATATTTTTAATAAAAACATCAAGATATATTCTTTTATTTGGTCATAAATACATCCCACTGTATATTAAGGTTAGGGCTTGATTTTGCTAAACAACTTTTTGGTTTAAAGATACTCGTAAATCGTGATGAAAGCTTACACCATAAAACGAAACACTAAAAACGCTTCAGTTATTTACTTTTAGTTCCAATTAAAATAAATATCTTGTAAAATTTTACAATACACTCCACTGTGGATGGTTAAAGTTTAGAATAGAGACCCGTCAGGTAATTTTTTTTTTTTTCAAGCAAAACAATTAATGAATTGAATTAAATTCCAATGAAAGAATTGCATGCAATTTATTTTCTACTTACTCGTTTATATTTTATGAAGTTCTATTGACAATAACAAATTATGTGATCATTACAAGTTGATTATAATTTTCTATAAACCCTACGCAACACCTGAGGCCAAAAACTCACAAATACCGACAGAACCAATTAACTTAACTAAAATGAAGGGGGGGAGGAGTAGTGTCCGAAAGAGAGACCCAAATATAGAGAGAAATAGTGAATAGATGGAAAAGGTAAATTTTACGCCATCTCTAATTAAATCAAGCATTAAGCATGAAAAACGTACTTAGGAACAAAATTAAATATGTGATTTTAAATTGAAGTTAACTGTCGATATATTGAGATTGAAACTAAATATTCAGTTAATATTTAACATCTAAACCAAACGGACATAGCAAAAAAAAAAAATAAACCAACAAATAGCAAAAAAGAAAAGTTCTACAACAAGTTAAAATAAAATTTTAAAAAAAATATTTTCACTTTCATTTTGTATCCAATTAAATTTGTTAAAAAAAAAATAATAACAATAATGTTATTTCTAACGGTTCATTCATCGTCGTTAACAAATGTTTTCCTAATTATAGTAATTATCTATAATTTAAATGATCATCATCAAACGATGGCTCAAAGTATTTTAGATCGTTTTCGTCCAAATTCAAATATCACAAACGCAACCGATGATCAAGTGAAATTTGTTTCGGGTACTAAAGTTAAACGTTTCGAACGTTTGACGGTTCCATTGGACGGTGCAGTTAATCTATTGCAACATCAACCTTCGTATTTTGGTTACGCATATGTACGTCCACATTTGGAGTATTTAACTAATTTTAGGAATTTTTTTAGAATAGATTGGCCATATTATCCAATCAGGGTAAGATTGTTAAGGATTCGAACACAGAGAATATTCATAATCATTACGGAGGGCTACATTAAATTTGAAATCATGAAATTGCTAATGAAATGTGCACAAGTCTCGGGAAAGGAAAAAGAGAAAATTTTCCTTTCAAAATAAAATTTTAAATTACATTCTCCAAACGTAATATTGTGTTTTTAGAAAGTATAAAAATTTTCGAAAATAAGTTACGTAAGAGAAACTTAGGTAGCTTAGCTATGTCAACAAAATTCAAATTCGGTAAAATAACATTTAAATTATATTTCTTAACAAAATAGTTCCACTTGTTCATTGCAAATCCCGATTTGTGATCAAAAACCGACAAATTGAAATCATGAAATACAAGCAATTTCATGATGATAATATCACAGTGAAAAAAATCTCGAAAGCAGTGTTACCAGTTTGTGGAGTTTTTCCTAGCTTTAGGGGTTTAGTTTAGGGGAATTTTCAGAGGCTATAAATTCGATTTATTTTTTTGATGTTTTTCAAAGAGTTTTTTCAAAAATATTATTGTAATTTTCCAAATATTGAATCTACAGGCCTAGTTAGCCACACGTAACCGTAACCAAACGTGTCAGCTGTTTTTTTTCTCGTACATGAAAAGCATTTAGAGCAGTTACCGAACTCAACTGTTACGTAACAGGAACATCCCAATCTGTTGAAAATAGATTTTTGCTATGCTTGTACGTGACATTTGTGAAAAGATGATAAAGTTTTTTTAATTTGACACAGCAACATGCTGGTTCGTTTTTTATGTTCTATAATTACACTAAATGCCAACGTTACATTTATGGTACGGTTACATGTTAATAACGTAAGGCTAACTAGGCCTTAAGATTTTCAAACAGTTTATAGATTTAAATCATTTTAAAAATTTTAATTGTCCAGAAATCAAAATGCACAAAATTCACAGTACGAAATGTATAAATAATGTTATCAACAATTTGTGACTATTCTGAGGAAGAAGCTCGCAGATGGTGAAGAATTTGTGTGAACGTTTTGTTGTGTGAACAAGAAAAAAAATTTTAAATAAGAACTTGTTTTAATTAAATTTTATAGATATTTTATTTTTAAAATCTCTATTCGAGGCGTTTTGGAAATTTTTTTCAGCAAAAAAAATATGTTTTTTAAAAAAATATTTTGTAAAATATTTTTTGTACATTGACTAAAATTCTTAAAATTAATAAACAAACTTTTTCAATAAAAAAAAAAAAAAATCAAAAATACAAAAAAAAAATTTTTTTTTAAATTTTTTTCAGCAAAAAAAAAATTAAAATTGAAAAAAAATTAAAAAAAAATATTTTATTAAATTTTAATTTACATTTTATAAAATATTTTTTGCACATTGACTAAAATTCATAAACTTAATTAAAAAAAAAACAAATTATTTCAATTAAAAAAAATTTTGTTTTTTTTTTTTTTTGTTAAAAAAAAACGTAATCTGGGGTTTTTATAAATTTGTTTTATATTATATCAAAATTAAACATAAAAAAGTTGTTCGCAATGTATTGTATTTATGTAATTTAATTATGTAATTAAAAAAAATATCAAATTTTCCAAGTTCCATAAGAAAAACTTAGGCATTTTGGGATTTTTTGAATGTGTTGGGAAATTAATGGGAAGAAAACTTAATTAATTAATGAAAAATTCATATTCAATATATTAACATTTTATTTTAATAATTTCAAGAACGATTTTCTTTAAACAAAATAAAAATTATTTAGTCTCCAGATCCCAATTTTTGTTCAAAACTAGTTGTTGAAATCATAAAATTGCTAATAAAATGTGAATAATTTGTATGGGAAAGGAAATTCATTCCTCTAATTTCTCATTTAAAATTTTAAGATTTCAATATTGTATTTTTAGTGATTAGTTTATGTCATTTCAACAATCAGTTAAAAATATAAAATTTTTTTACAGAATATGCATAAGAAAAACTTAGGCATTTTGGTATTTTTTGAATTTGTTAGGAAAAGTTCACAAAAATATCAATATCAGATCCAGATTTGTTTATCAGATACAGCTAGCCAATTGAAACCTTGATATTTCTTATAAAGTGTGAATAATTTGTACAAAGTATTTGCAAAATTACACAAAGAAAAAATCTTAAAAACTTAGGTATTTATTTGAAATATTTTAAATGTGCTGGGAAAATAATATGAAAAAATCAAATCCATAAATAATCCCGCTTTTTCATCGTGCAGATCCAGATTTTTGTAAAAATTTCACGCAAATAAAATTACATTCTCAAAATTTAATATTGTGTTTTTAGTAATTTATTAATTTTTAATATCAAATTTTATAAGATAAGAAAAACTGAGGTATTTGGTGTATAAAAATGATTTTCAAAATTACACACAAAATTCTCAACACGTTCTCAAAAGTTAATAATATTAATCATTAATCAATTAGAGAGTTTAGTTTATGTCATATAAAATTTTCTCAGAGAAATTCAAAACTTAGGCATTTTGGGATTCTTTAATGCGTTGGAAAAAGAACCTAAAAACTTAATTATTTTAACAAAAGTTAAAATTATACCTTATATCTGCGGTCATGAGCAATAACCGCCTAACTCGAAAATCATGCTTTCGAGAAAAATAGATTTTTTTATTAATCTAATGTGGCTTTATTATGACTTAGGTCAGAATATTTGTATTAATATCTTTTTAAAAAACAGTGTTAGAGAATTGGGGATTTCATGTAAATATAAAGCTTTTTTAGTAGAATATGATAGCATACATAGCTCAAATCGGCGAAAATCATTCTTTCGAGAAAAATAACTGTTTATATAAATGTAATGTGGCTTTATTACGACTTAGGTCAGTATGTTTTCATTAATAACTTTTTAAATAAGAGTGTTAGAAAAGTGGGGATTTCACGTAAATATAAAGCGTTTTTAGTAGAATATGATAGCATACATAACTCAAATCGTTCTTAAGTCGACTTAGGCGGTTATCGCTTGTGACCACAGATATAATGACTTTGTGCTGATGTTTATAACTACCAAAAATAGTTGACCTAGACCCATCTTTTATTACACCGACCGACTGAAAATCACTTTCTGAGTCGATTTAGCGATGTCTGTCCGTCCGTCCGCAAATATGAATATATTTTAATGAAATTTAGCATATGAGCTTTTATTGGCCATAAGATGAGCTCTGTTTAAGTTGGTGAAAATCGGTATATGTTCAGACCTAGTTCCCATACAAATGACCGCTATGAGATCGACTTAAATTGCCATAATATCCAAATTATCATGTATGTTTTAGCAAAAAATAAGTGACCTTGCCAAATATGGTCAGGATACGACCATTTTTCGACCTAGTCCCCATATAAAGGTAAAAAAATTAATAACAATACCACTCAAATTTGGTTTATTATTATTTTCTATATCTAATTAGTTGAACATAAGAGATAGGATCTCTAAACGCATGGTATGGGGTATCGTATAGCCGGTCTGGACCAACTATAATTTTCATACTTCTTACGTAATTTCAAAAAAATGTTTTCTTAAAAAAGTAATCCCGCTTTTATTATCGTTCATATCCCGATTTTTGATCAGCAACAGTTGGCCAAATGGAAATTATGAAATTGATAATAAAATGTGAATAATCTTTTTCATCTAAATTTTAAAAATTTTAATACTATATTTTTAGTTATATAATTTAAATAATTGATATTTAATTTTCTTAGAAAAATTCCATAAAAAACTTAGACATTTTTGTATTTGGATGTTGTCGAAAAAGAATCTGAAAGAAAAACTTAATTAAGTTAAAAAATTAAGTTCAATACATTAAAATTTTAATTTCTTTTTATAATTTGAAGAACGTTTTTTTTTTTTAATAATATCCCGCCTTTTTATTCTTCAGGTCCCGATTTTTGATTAGAAATAGTTGGCCAAATGGAAATTATTGAAATTGCTTATAAAATGTGGGAAAGTCTTTGGAAACAGAAAAGTTAAAATTTTAAAAATGATTTTCAGAAAAAATTACATTCTCACAAGTTAACTTTTTGTGAAAAGAAAAACTTAGGCATTTTTTTTTTTTTTTTTAATTTGTTGGAAAAATAATTATTTTTTTTGATAATTTCAAAACCTTTGTCTTAAAAAATGATCTCGCTTTTTCATCGTTTATATCCAGTTGGCTAAATTGTAATCATAAAACTGCTAATAAAATATGAATAATTTGTAAGGGAAAAATAATCCTACTATTTCCTCTCTCATATCCCGATTTTTTATCAAAATCGCTTGGCTGAATTGAAATCATAAAATTGCGTATAAAATGTTAGTGAAAATCTATGGTAAAGGGAATTGTTTGATAAAAAATGTACATTTAAAATTTTAAAAACAACTTTTAGAATAAATAGGGTCCCAGAATAACCTAATTTTACAAAAAAAAAAACAAATTTGCAAAAATCTCTTTTTACCAAAACCTTGCCTGCAGATGGGACTGTATTCGACTTCTTTGAACGAGATTCTCCCATTTTAGTCCACTGTTTTGACTGTTCCTTTGTGTCCGGTGTGAAATGGTGGACCCATGTCTCAACCATGGTTACGAATCGACTCAAAAACTAGGCTTTATTTCGGTGTAACATTGACAAGCACTCTATTGAAACATCTTCATGACGCTATTTTTGTTCTATTGTGAGCAAATGCGGCATCCATCTTGCGGACAGCTTTCTCACTCCCAACTTGTTCTGTCAATATGCGATATGTAGCACTTTTTAAATACCTATAATTTCAGCTAGCTCTCAGTCGACGATCATCCAAGACCATTTTGTGGATTTTCTGAAACGTTTCTGGCGTGGCCATCTCAATTGATCGATCACTACGGTGTTCGTCTGACAGCTCGTACAGCCTCGTTCAAACTGTACCACCCAAAATTCTATAGTCTTAAGCGGTGGAGCAGAATTCCTCAGAGTAGAGTCGAGCTCGGCTTTAAGATTGGTTGGACTGAGACCTGTCAAATTAAATTATTGAATTACATAACGGTAACCCATTTTTATCATGTTTACAAATTCACTGAGATCGTTTCATTTTGGTGGCTCCAAAAAAATACTAAACAGTGTGGCGTCTTGAAACTTAAAACATATGTTTTATAAGGTTGCCAATTTTGACCAAAATCTTTTTTTTTTTTTTCCAAACTACTGCCATCATCTCTGCGTCAGGTCGGTTTGTTCTGGGATCACCCTCGTACACACAGATTTCTCAAAAGTTAATATTGTACACAAAAAAATGTCATCTAAAATCTTGTATAAAATCCAACATCAAAATAATTTTTGTATAATTGAATAAAAACGACTTTGTTAAAATTAAAAAGTAAAATGATAATAGTTAACAAAGTTTTTCTGACCTTCTAAATATTGTTAATTTATCTAAGTTTCTCTTTTGTAAGAAATCTGAAAAAAATTTGATTTTTTCACGAATGAATTGTTTAAGTGCCATAAATTGGCTAAAGATAATATAGTACATACAAAAAAAATATCTTGTCGAAAAACTTGTGTAAAATACAGCATCAAAATAATTTTTTTTTTTGAGACAATAAAAACTACTTTATTAAAATTAAATAGTAAAATGATAATACATAAATTTTTTGGCTTTTATGGTTAACTAAGTCTTTTCACATTCAATTGAAGGTGGTCAAAATATGCTAAATTACCTAAGTTTCTCTTTTGTAACTAATTTGAAAAAAATTTTATATTTTCACGAATGAATTGTTTAATTGACAAAATTTAATTATTTCAAATACAATATTTATTTTGAGTTACATAAGAAAAACTTAGACAAAACTTAGTTAAGTTAACAAAAATTCAAAATCGATATAAATTATGTGCTAATAAGCAATAACCGCCTAACTCGAAAATCATGCTTTCGAGAAAAATAGCTTTTTATATAAATCTAATGTGGCTTTATTACGACTTAGGTCAGAATATTTGTATTAATATCTTTTTAAAAAACAGTGTTAGAGAATTGGGGATTTCACGTAAATATAAAGCGTTTTTAATAGAATATGGTAGCATACATAGCTCAAATCGGCGAAAATCATTCTTTCGAGAAAAATAACTTTTTATATAAATGTAATGGGGTTTTATTACGGCTTAGGTCAGTATGTTTTCATTAATAACTTTTTAAATAAGAGAGTTAGAAAAATGGGGATTTCACGTAAATATAAAGCGTTTTTAGTAGAATATGATAGCATACATAACTCAAATCGTTCTTAAGTCGACTTAGACGGTTATCGCTTGTGACCACAGAATTTTATAATTTGAAGAACGTTTATCTTTAAAAACAAAAAATAATCCCGCTTTTTGATAAAAAAAAAAAACAATTGGCCATGTCAATTATTGTTAAACGTACAGCCGTTCAACTCAAATCCTATATTAATGTTCAAATTCGCTATAAGACTCATAATCATTGCAGCGCAATCCTTCAAATTTCCTATTAATAAAACCTCGACTTAACTTTGAAAATCAACAGGTAGCACCACATTGGCAAGCGGGCGCAAAAATAACCGGTGAAGGCATTGACGGCATGATAACCTTTCAACAATTACCCTACAACAATGACATCAAAGTAACACTAAATGCCACTGGGTTACCAGTCGGTAAACATGCGCTGCACATTCATACCTATGGAGATTTGACGGATGGTTGCAAAACTACCGGCGGCCAGTTTCCTAATAATTTTGTAAGTTCAGCATATTAAACGAAATATAACATTTTTCATACAAGTACAATTCTCTTTGCCAGCTTGGTAATATAGACGTTAAAGAAGACGGTGAAGTTGGTGTGGCTTTCGTCAGTATTTATTTGACTTTATTCGGTTATAATGGTATTATTGGGCGATCTTTTGTTATACACGAGAAACCCATTGATTTAAATACGGCCTTGAATGCTGATATATTTTCATCTACATTGCATGCTGTTCCCGATGCTCAGGCCTATCAAAACGAAGAGAATTCTGTGGGTGAGATAATTGCTTGTGGCATTATCAGTATTATGGCCGCACCAGCAGTTACACTAAACTGATGGTTATTTTTTTTTTTTTTATTTTATAATTTAATTTTAGTTTTCAATACATTTTAACATTACGTTTTTGCAATTAATTTTTTTACATTTTTATTATACAATTGTTTGGGTTTTTATTAACAAATAAATTTTTTTTAACATTTGTTTTTTAATTATTCAAAATCACTGTAATTTTTCATTTTAATATATACTAGAAAACTAAATTTGGATAAAAAAATAAATATAAAGGGTCCGCCATCTAACGTTTTTTTTTTCAACTAGTGCTTATTTCGTGAATGGTAACACTTAGCTCATGTCTGATTTGACAGAAAATTAGTTTTATCCTTCCGCTGAACGAATATGGTTGTGTATACGCTTGAACAATGCTGGGAAATATTGCGACATTACTTTGAAAATCATGGTAATGTTGCAGAATGTCTGCGAAAATTGCGTACGGATTTTGGAAGAAGAGAAGCACCGTCAGCTCCGCATGGTCGTTATCTTGTGAAAAAAGTGAAAGAAACTGGCATCCTCATCGATAAACTAAAGCGTGAAAAGCCAAAAACAGTGCGTACACCCGAGAATATTGCTGCTGTGGCAGAAAGTGTGCGTGAAGCGCCATCAACATCAATTCACCGTCGTTCTCAAGAATTGAACATTTCGGAGGCATCATTGAGACGAATTTTGCATAAAGACCTTGGTATGACGCCATACAAAGTCCAATTGAATCAGGAGTTGAAGCCAACTGACCATCCAATGCGTTTTCGCTTCGCTAAGTGGGCCTGCGATCGACTTACAGAAGATGCCGATTTTGCCAAAAAAAAAATCATCTTTTCAGATGAAGCTCATTTTGATCTTGGCGGGTATGTAAACAAGCAAAATTGTCGCATTTGGGGCACAGAAAACCCGCACGCATACATTGAAAAGCCGATACACCCAAAACGAGTCACTGTTTGGTGCAGATTTTGGTCCAGAGGCATAATTGGGCCATTTTTCTTCAAAAATGAGCAAGGAGTGGCCGTTACAGTCAATGGCAATCGTTATCGGGCCATGTTGAACGAATTTTTGTTCACAAAAATTGAAGAGAAGGATATTGGCAACATTTGGTTTCAACAGGACGGCGCTACGTGCCACACAGCCGAAGCTACACTCGATGTTTTGCGCCCTGTTTTTGAAGATCGCATTATCAGCCGCAGAGCTGATGTCGTTTGGCCACCTCGGAGCTGCGATTTGACACCGTTGGACTATTATTTGTGGGGTGCCCTCAAAGATAAGTGTTACGCCAACAAGCCAGAGACAATTGACGCTTTAAATTACAATATTCGTGAAGCCATTGGTGAAATACAGCTGCACACAATCGATAATGTGCTTAAAAATTGGACCGATCGTGTTGGCTACTGCATGGCCAGCCAAGGCAGCCATTTGAATGAAATTATTTTCCATTATTAACCGGAAGGATTGTACTTTCAAATAAAAAAAGAAATTTGAGATAATATTCAGTAGTTTTTTTTTTATAGCATTTTCAAAAAAAAAAGTTATTTGGCGGACCCTTTATACAGTGGGTGACAAGTATTTCGACAGTATTTAATAATCTGTATCCATACACAATATCGGAATCTTCAATTATTAATATACCATCCATCAATAAACATACAGTTCTGAATGCCCTGACAAAATTAAAATTGTCGTATGCTGCTGGTCCTGACGGTGTTCCTAGTTGCATTTTGAAGCGCTGCGCACATTTATTGTATATTCCTTTGACTTTTATGTTTAACATATCCCTTAAATTGGTTTACTTTCCTCCCATTTGGAAACAATCATTTATTATTCCCTTCTTTAAGTCTGGATCTAAAGCTGGTATTTCGAATTATAGAGGTATTGCTAAATTAAGTGCTATTCCAAAACTATTTGAAAAACTTATATATGACACGTTGTCACATCATGTGTCCTCTATCATATCTCCAACGCAACATGGATTCTGCAAATCACGCTCTACAATAACAAATCTTTTGGAGCTTACAACTTTGGTAAATGATGGTTTTATTAATATGAAACAAACAGATGTTATTTATAATGATTTTAGCAAGGCATTCGATAAAGTAAATCATGATCTATTGTTGTTTAAGCTGGACCGTATGGGCTTTGGTATAATGCTAATAAAATGGATCGGATCATATTTAAAAGACAGAACACAATGTATTAAGTTTCGTAACTCGTATTCCAACAACATAAAAGTATTATCTGGTGTACCTCAAGGTAGTCACTTGGGACCTCTTTTATTTACGCTATTTATAAATGATCTTCCTTCTGTAATTAAACACTCAACTACATTAATGTATGCAGACGATGTAAAGTTAATTTTTACCCTCAACAATCTTGATCAACAATCACTTTTACAGAATGATATTGATCGTTTAACTACTTGATGTAATATGAATCTAATGGACCTAATTGTTAAAAAATGCAAATATATGATTTTTACAAGATCAATTCCAATTAATGGTCGGTATATTATGAATAATGCTGTGCTTGATTTAGTTGATTCATTCAACGACCTTGGCGTACTTCTGGATAAAAAATTAGACTTTAGAAGTCATATTTCGCTAACAATAAATAAAGCTACTGGTGTACTTGGATTCATTAAACGGTGGGCTAAAGAGTTTTCGGATCCGTATATGACAAAACAATTGTTTACTACCTTGGTAAGACCAATACTCGAATATGGGTCTGTAGTCTGGGATCCGCAATATCATATACATTCGAATAAAATTGAATCAGTTCAAAAACAATTTTTGTTATTTTGTCTTCGTGGTTTGGGCTGGGATCCTAATATGAGGTTGCCATCTTATGAAAATCGTCTGGCTCTAATTAAGCTTCCTACATTGAAAAGTCGCAGACATATGCTAAATGTTACTTTCCTGTTAAAACTGTTAAATGGTAGTCTTAAATCTGAATTTCTTATCAACAAAATAAATATAAATATTCCTTTTCGATCATCAAGAAATTATAACTTTCTAACTATCAAATATTATTGTACAAACTATGCTAATTTTAATCCACTACGTAGAATTTGTGATGAGTTTAATATGCTGTATCAGTTTATTGATTTTAATAAAAGTTTGGATATTGTGAGAAGAGATATTATATTACACTTAAATGCATTAAATCAACTGAATTAAATAAATGTTATATATCAATTTTGTTAAATGTTTAATTATATATATAAATTATAATATAAATGTACATATACTTTAAGTAGTCTATAAGGATGATTCCATAGACTGAATAAATAAATAAAAAAATAAAAAAAAAATGTACATATAGTTTCTAGCGTTTTCTTTCAACTGTTTATTAATTAAACACAATTGAATTTTTCAATGTTTTAATCTTATAATAAATTATTATAAAATAATAAATAGTGTAGCAACAGTGTTTATTCAAAATTTAATAAAGGATGTCTTGGCAATTTAAGGAATTAATTCACGCTTCAATTTTTAATGTTGCTTTATTGAAAGTCAAATTTACAAGAACGGAAATAGGCTGAAGTTGGCCGTACAAAATATTCTTGTACGTGCCACCTCATTTACAATAATATAGTTTTGTGAAGAATTAAAAACCAGAATAATAGATGACTTTACTGCTGGTCCTAAGCACAAGAACATTTGTGAGAAATATTCTATGAATAAATCCATAATTTGAGAAATTATCAAGAAATATCGTAAAAGAGGTACGAGGTGACTACTCAACATTTAGACGGCAGTGCTCGTAAAACGATATCAGAGAAAAATCGTCTGACTCGTATAAATTTTGTTAAAGAACACATGAACTCATCAAGAAGGAACTAGAATACTATTCTCTTTTCAGATGAGCCCAAGTTTAATTTAAGAACCCATGATAGGATAATGTTTGTATGACGCGTCGCGACGCACAGCGGGATCGCTTCATACATTTCTTGGCAAAAAGTATAAGGAGAGCTCGTGAAACATTGAAATTTGGCCCTGAGGCTTTTATCAACTTAATTAAGAAAAAATTTAAGTTGCATCAAAATTAACCACGCCCATCGCTCCAGCCCATACAACCCGAAACGATTTTTTCGCCCCAAATTTTTATTTCCTTACCAAAAGTCATGAAACTTGGCACAAGTTATCAGAGTTATGACGAAAAGATGTTTCCAAAGTTTTACAGAAATATGCCGCGCCCACCGCCCCTGTAACCCAAAAATTAAAAATTTTGTTTGTGGAACAAACCGAAAAAGGTTTGTAATTCGGCTTAAAAGCTTTAAGTAACAATATTTTTTATGAAAAAAAACTAGCTGAAACAAGATAAACGATATAATGACTGATAAATATTTTTACGTGTATGCAAATATAGATATTTATTCATATTCTATCCTTTCTTTAACGACATCATCTAGTTCCAAAACATGTTTATGAGGTTGACGTCTTATGCTAGTAATGTAAGGATCTAACGATACAAAAAGGTATTTGTTGCTACTCTCTTGCACTTTCTGAAGAACATTAGTCTATACCTTTTAGCTTCTCAAAAGCCTAAAAGTATTCACCATTTTATATCGTGTTTCTTTGAATTACTGAAATGAAATTTCGTGTGACTTTTTTTTATAAACAGTATACCATATTAATTGAATTTTATTTATTAAATCAAATGAATACACTCCCACCTTTAATATTTTTTAAACTATTATTGTTACCCAATTATTTTTTTTTTTTTTAAATTTAATGTAGAAATACTATATTTTTCAAATATACTTATAGTGCATTTACATCTAAGCAAAATCTAGTATATACGAGATTTCGACCGAAATCTAGCTCATTTTTACTAGATTTTCCATACAAAACAAAATCTAGCTCGTTACTAGATTTGTGCAAAATCTCACAAAATCTTGTCAAACTTAGGCACTACCAAATGATACTACAGTGTTTTTTTTTTTTTTAATATTGTAGCAGAAAATTTCAACGCAGTGACTGAAAAATTGACATTAAAAACAAAAGCCAACAAGTTGAATAAAAAGGAAATAAATATTAATTATTTACAAAAAAAAAAATGACGAATATATAATAAAAAATATTTAGTAATTGAAAAGTTATAACTTTTTATACTTTTATAATTGTGGAAAATGAATTAGTTTTTGTTGTTCAAACAATACATTTAACAAATGCTTATTTTTTTTCGCAAAATTTCTATTTCAGTTTGTGCTTTTTCCATTTTTGATGCATAATGTAATTATAAAATCGGTTCCTTTTTAGAATTTTCCATATTTCCATTTTCCTATTGTTTTGCTTATTTTTGGTATTTCTAGTTTATATGTTTTATTTTAATCAGCTGTTTATTGTTGTGGAAACAAAATCTCACAAAATGTCAAAAAAGTTATATGTAAACGGTAAAGATTTTGAAATAGATTTCAACTAAAATCTACTAGATTTTCCTCAGATGTAAACACACTATTACATCAAATATATACGACAAAAATAAATTATCTACCCGGACCATTGAAATGCATGAAAATGTGAGGCAGTTACTACAGAGTTTCGTTTAGGTGACTTTGTTGCGTTATTTTGGACAAAAAAAAAATTATATTGCATTTCTCTTAATTAAACAATTCTCTACAAAACTGCATTTTTCCATTTTTGATATTTTACACTCCAAAAAAGCACTTTTTGCCAGCAAAATCCCACAGTGTGACGTCCAATGAGAAAAAGATCAGACCCAAAATATAAAAAATACAACTGTTAAGTTTGGAGGTGCGAATATTATGTAACAGAGTTGCTTTTCGGGCCAAGAATTAGGTCCAATACATATAGTGATAGCCACTCTAACTGGAACTGGATACAGGCAAATTTTATATGACGTATCCATACGCGGAGGAAAATATTCCCCTGGTCTGGAAATTCTAACATGACAAAAAACAACTCTAAAGTTGTAACCGAATGACTACAATCTAATGCAGTTAGTGTTTTGGAATGGCCAGCCCAATCACCAGATTTTAATTACCCAACAAAATATTCAAACCCAAAATATTGGGAAAGTTTTCAATTATTGTATAGTAAAGGTTTCCATTGTTTTGTCAATAGCATTAAAATGAATAATTTTAAGTTTTGTTTCTTTTTAAGTTAATTTATTTTATGTTATATTTTTCTTTTTTAAATAAATAAAACAAACATTTTTATATTAACAAATGAGTTTTTAATTTTACTAGTATAGCCCAGCACTCGAAATTCGACTGCAAATTCTAGGAAATATTTTTTTCATTCAATTTTTTTCTTTCAGTGTTTTTTTAATCTATATATATAAACAATTTATGAATATTTTAATGAGCCTAAAGGTATGTCAATCAATTTTAGCAATTCACAATTCAACACAGAGCGTCTGATATATAATTTAAATCATTCGCATTAACAGGGTGTAACGAATTATATTAAATATTTAATTTTATTTAATTTAATATATTTTTAAGACAGATTAAACATAAATTTTATCATTCTAAGCTTCTCCTCCATACGAACTATAACTATGCCAATTTTCACACTTCTCCGTAACCGCATAATGCTTAAAAAGGGAATTAAAAATTTACCTTCACATATTAATATATAGATGATCCAATTTTTGGTATTGACCGAACAACAGTTTTAATTAATATTTCGGCTTTTCATAAGTATCATTCCTAAAAAGGTTTTGAGAAAACCGTGAATGAATGAAGGGTCCTTTTCGGAAAAATATTGCAAATTTTAGAACACACTTCTAAACGTCAATTTTAAGTTTTTTTTTTCCACTACTAAACGGTTTGAGATAATTCGAAAAATTCTCCAAAGAACTGTTCAAAAAAGTATTGTATATTACTACATATTCTTATTGTTTGGAAACACGGTACCACATTCGGATTCCAAGAATGACATCTATTTCACTTCTATAGACGATAGTTTTTTATGTTCTTTAATAAAATATAAAATTCTATTATATTTGTCATTAGCGCATTTAATGAAATTTATTTGTTGTAAGAATAATTTAGTACATCACTATATTTATTTTATAACATACGGGCACACAATGGCATTTTAAACAAAAACTAAGTTAAAACAAGTAATAAAAGTTATTATCGGCCTAGTCCGACCTATCCGATACCCTATACCATAAATTTAGAGAAATGGTCTTAGGACCAACTAAATGGATACACATAAAAAATAAGAATAAACTAAATTTGAGTGGCGTATCTATAATATTAATAGGCTAGGCGATGTCTTGTGACCGATGTTTTGTTCTATCGTTATACCCCGATTTTGACCAAACGTATATTATTTGAAAGGTATTTATTTTTAGCCCTTTTGCAGATTTACAGATTTTTAAATTTTTTCCTTTATTGTGTTTATTAAATTTGTTAATGTGTTTGTTAATGAGTTTGTTATCTTTATTCCCAATAATAATAAACCATAAAAGTGGTGGTTTGTGAATTGGCTAAGTTGAAAAAAAACTGCCTAGAAATTGCGATCGAATTTCGAGCGCTGGAATCTGCTAGTATAATATTAATAGGTAAGGTGATTTCTTGTGACCGATATTTTGTTAAACAGTTTTATCCCGATTTTGACCAAACGTATATTATTTGAAAGGAATTTCTTTTAAGCTGTCCACCAGATTTACAGATTTTTAAATTTTTAATTTTATTTTGAGTAAAATGCATTTAAAGTTTCTACTAGCACATACATAAAATTATACGATGTTATGTGTGTCTTTATTAAATTTGTAAATGTGTTTGTAAAAAAATGAGTTTGGTTTCTTCATTCACAATAATAAGTGTTGAATTTTGAATTTGCTAGAATTAATTAGCATTCCGTAAGGGTCTTTATTAAATGAAACAAGTAAGAAAATTATAGTCGGTCTAGCCCGACTATAAGATACCCTATACCATGGTTTAGAGACCCTATCTCATCGGCCCAACTAATTGGATATAAAAAATAAGCATAAACCAAATTTGAGTGGCATTGTTATTAATTTTTTTGGCTGCAGATATGAAAAAGTTCATATCGGGAGCTATATTTATATGGGGACTAGGTCAAAAAATGGACTGATCCTGACCATATTTGGTAGTCAGTTATATTTTGAAAAAATATATACAAACCAAATTTGAGAAAAATCTGTGCAATATTTTGGTTTTTTGATAGCTTTAAATGAAGATCGGGAAGCAGCTTTATATGGGGCTATGACTAAGAATTGTCCTATAGGGATTAGTTTTGGACTACTGATTAATGGATATAATGAAGGTATACAAACCCAATTTGACTGAGATCTATATAATAATTTGGATCTTATTGCAATTTATGTCGATTTCATAGGGGTCATTTGTATGGGGACTAGGTCTGTACATGGACCGAATTTTACCAATTTCAACACCGTTCATACCATGGCCGATATAAGCTTACATACCAAATTTCATCAAAATATTTTCATATTTGCGACCTGCAGTTTGATTTACATGGTTTACATGGACACACAGACGGACAGACGGACATCGATAAATCGACTCAGAAAGTGATTCTGAGTCGATCGGTATAATAAAAGATGGGTCTAGGTCAAATATTTTTGGTAGTTACAAACAGCAGAACAAAGTCATTATACCCAAACCACAAATTCGACTCAGAAAGTGATTCTGATTCGATCGGTATAATAAAAGATGGGTCTAGGTCAAATATTTTTGGTAGTTACAAACAGCAGCACAAAGTCATTATACCCAAACCACATAGTGGTATCTATATTATGTATATAAAATTCATTATACCCTATACGACTATGTGGTTTGGGTATAATGACTTTGCGCTGCTGTTTGTAACTACTAAAAATATTTGACCTAGACCCATCTTTTATTATACCGATCGAATCAGAATCACTAACTGATTCGATTTAACGATGTCCGTCCGCGTGTCCGTCCGTCCGTCTGTCTGTCCATGTAAACCTTGTAATCAAACTGCAGGTCGCAAATATGAATATACTTTGACGAAATTTGGTATATAAGCTTTTATCGGTCATAGGATGAACGCTATTGAAATTGGTGAGAATCGGCCCATGTTCAGAACTAGCCCCCATACAAATGACCCCTATGAAATCGACATAAATTGCCATAAGATCCTAATTGTCATATAGATCTTACTCAAATTGGGTTTGTATGCGTTTATTACATCCATTAATGAGTAGCCCAAAAATGGTCCCTATGGGACAACTCTTAGTCATAGGCCCCATATAGAGCTTATTCCCGATCTTTACTTAAATCTATCAAAAAACAAAAATATTGCAGTGATTCTTCTCAAATTTTGTTTGTAAATATTTTTGCAAAATACAAGAGACTTTACCAAACATAGTCAGGATCGGTCCATTTTTGGCCCTAGTCCCCATATAGATATAGCATCCGATATGAACTTTTTCATATCTGCAGCCAAAAAAATTAGTAACAATCCCACTCAAATTTGGTTTATGCTTATTTTATATGTCCAGTTAGTTGGGCCTATGAGATAGGGTCTTTAAACGCATGGTATAGGGTATCATATAGTCGGTCTAGACCGACTATAATTTTCTTACTTGTTTTCTGTTTGTTTGTTTGACCGCTATACAAACTTTTATTTTTCAACGGATTTCTCTGAAATTTTTATTTAAGTGAAAATTTGCATACTGATCTCAATATCTGTCCTGCAATATACAGTATTTAAAATATGTATTCTTTTCAATAGCATCATTTCGACTCGTTCGCGGAACGCAGCTCAGCAAGCTTTGTTAAGAGAAGCGGAAATGCTGTATCTACTCAAGTGCGTCTAGAAATCCAGCGGCTAAGACAAGCTGAATCCGGGGAATCTCCTTAAATGACTGTTTTTCTCATAGACAATTTTAAGTTGCCTGCTCCAGAGTATAATATTTTCGTATATGCACCAGAAGAAAAAAGCAGAAATGTTGTATATCACAAAGCTCTAGAATAACTAAAATTCGTAACTTTTAGACATCATAAAATCAAAATACTCCATGCATAAACATAGTCAGTTGTAATGGTAAGAAGGCTCTGAGAGTCCCCAATGAATAAATTCCCAAAAAAATTAACTTATTCTCAAAAAAAATTGGGGAATAACTTCACGATTACAAATTCCCCATATTTAAAAAAAATGTCCCCAAAAGAAATGAAAAAAATCCCCACACTGCTCTCGATATCTGTCCTACAACAAATAAATTTATTAACTGTATTCTTTTCAATAGCATCATTTCGGTGCGTGGAATCGGGACGTGGACGCGGACGCGACGCGACCCGCTCGCGGAACACAGCTTAGCTAAAATATCAGAATAATCTGAAAAATATATTTTGGCGATTAAAATAAGTTGAAGACAACTGCGCGGCAGCACGGGTGTGGCTGCCAAACGCGCGGAAGCGGCTCGCGAACATAGCTCAGCTAAAATATCGGAATGATCCGAAATATATATTTTGGCGTGCAGACGCGACTCGCTCGCGGAACACAGCTCAGTGAAATATTATGATAAATTTGATCTACGTATGTACAATAATTATGTATAATAATTAACCCCACTATCTCACATCACACTGCAATTTCGAAAAACTCAATACACTCACATTTTTTTACTAATACACACACATTTTCCGCAGTGGTCACACTAATGGCAAAAATTTTATCGTGCGAGTAGTGGCTGCCACTAACGATGATTAATGTTAACCTGTTATAAATTTAATGCAAATTTTCTGGATTCTGCATTATTATGATTTGTTAATTATAGAGCATAAATATTATTAACTATTATTAAAATACAACTAATAATAAATGTAAACATTTTCCCTCAAACATGTGCCTGCATAATAAATTCGGTAACTCTATTTAAAAAAAAAACAAGTAAGAGTGTTTAATTCGGCTGTGCCGAATTTTTTGATACCGTCCACCTGAGTCTTTAATTTTTAATTTTTGATTTTTAGTTTTTAATTTTTAATTTTTAATTTTCAATTTTTAGTTTTTAATTTTTAATTTTTAATTTTTTATTTTTTATTTTTAATTTTTAATTTTTAATTATTAATTTTTAATTTTTAATTTTTAATTTTTAATTTTTAATTTTTAATTTTCAATTTTTGTGTTTTCCATTTTTCATTATTCATTTTTCAATTTTCATTTTCCAATTTCCATTTTGAATTTTTCAATTTTCATTTTCCATTTTCAATTTTTCAATTTTTCAATTTTCAATATTCAATTTTCATTTTCCATTTTCCATTTTTCAATTTTCATTTTCAATTTTCCATTTTGCATTTTGCATTTTACATTTTTCAATTTTCATTTTCCATTTTTCATTTTCCATTTTCCGTTTTTCATTTTTCAATTTTCATTTTTCGTTTTTCATTTTTCATTTTCCATTTTTCATTTTTCATTTTTCAATTTTCATTTTCCATTTTCCATTCTTCATTTTTCAATTTTGCATTTTCCATTTTTCAATTCTCATTTTCATTTTCCATGTTTTAATTTTCATTTTCCATTTTGCAATTTTCATTTTGCAATTTACATTTTTCATATTTCATTTTCCATTTTTCATATTCCATTTTCAATTTTTAATTTTTCAATTTTCAATTTTCATTTTTCATTTTTCATTTTTCAATTTTCAGTTTTCATTTTCCATTTTTCATTTTCCATTTTCCATTTTTCACTTTTAATTTTTCAATTTTCAATTTCCATTTTCCATTTGTCATTTTTCATTTTTCAATTTTCATTTTTCATTTTTCAATTTCATTCTCCATTTTCCGTTTTGCATTTTTCATTTTTCATTTTTCATTTTTCAATTTTCTTTTTCCATTTTCCATTTTTCATTTTGCAATTTTCATTTTCCATTTTCCATTTTCCAATTTTCATATTTCAGTTCTCGTTTTCCATTTTCCATTTTTCAATTTTCATTTTCCATTTTTCAATTTTCAATTTTCAATTTTCATTTTCCATTTTCCATTTTCCATATCTCATTTTTCAATTTTCATTTTCCATTCTCCATTTTTCATTTTCTATTTTCCATTTTTCATTTTTCATTTTCCATTTTCCGTTTTTCATTTTCTATTTTTCATTTTCCATTCTCCATTTTTCATTTTCTATTTTCCATTTTTCATTTTCCATTTTTAATTTTTTATTTTTCAATTTTTTTTTTGTCATTTTCCATTTTCCATTTTTCATTTTACATTTTACATTTTACAGTTTACATTCTACATTTTACATTTTACATTTTACATTTTACATTTAACATTTTACATTTTACATTTTACATTTTACATTTACATTTTACATTTTACATTTTACAATTTATATTTACATTTTACATTTTACATTTTACATTTTACATTTTACATTTTACATTTTACATTTTACATTTTACATTTTACATTTTACATTTTACATTTTACATTTACATTTACATTTTACATTTTACATTTTACAATTTACATTTACATTTTACATTTTACATTTTACAGTTTACATTTTACATTTTACATTTTACATTTTACATTTTACATTTTACATTTTATATTTTACATTTTACATTTTACATTTTACATTTTACATTTTACATTTACATTTACATTTTACATTTTACAATTTACATTTTACATTTTACATTTTACATTTACATTTTACATTTTACATTTTACATTTTACATTTTACATTTTACAGTTTACATTTTACATTTTACATTTTACATTTTACATTTTACATTTTACATTTTACATTTTACATTTTACATTTTACATTTTACATTTTACATTTTACATTTTACATTTTACATTTTACATTTTACATTTTACATTTTACATTTTACATTTTACATTTTACATTTTACATTTTACATTTTACATTTTACATTTTACATTTTACATTTTACATTTTACATTTTACATTTTACATTTTACATTTTACATTTTACATTTTACATTTTACATTTTACATTTTACATTTTACATTTTACATTTTACATTTTACATTTTACATTTTACATTTTACATTTTACGTTTTACATTTTACATTTTCCATTTTTCATTTTTAGTTTTCATTTTTTCTTTCATATTGGCAATTTTTTTTTATTATAACGTGATGACGATAAAAAAAAATATGTGGCAATACTACTAACATGAGCTATGTGTTCTTGGTATTGTTAATATATGTATATGCATAATTTTTTGTGGCATTTTTTTATGTTGTACAATTATAATGTTCAACCACTAAATGTTACATATTTTTGCTCGTATCTAATCACGATGATGCCCGATTTAGCCAATTTTCAATACCAACCTGCTGGGAATTATGGCAAATGATATTATTGTAGCCTTATCCAGTTAGATGGCTTTTTTTGTGAATGAGCGTGATTTCAACAGACAGACGGACAGACGGACATCGCTATATCGACTCGAGCTGTGATAAGGATCAAGGATATATATACTTTATGGGGTCGGAAATTAGTTTTTCGATGCGTTACAAACGGAATGACAAACCTATATATACCCTCTGCCACTGACGTGTGGAGGGTATAATAAGAGAGAGAAGTAAACAAATTTTTTCAAGTTTTCGCTTCGACAACATTTTAAAAATGAGATTGCAGTCAGATGTGAGAGCACAAAAGTTAATGGCGATGGATTCGACTAATTCGAACAATTTTTCGTTGATAATACGTACACAACGATCTCACAATTGCAGTGCGATGTGAGATAGGGGGGTTAATAGCTCAAAAGAAAGAGCTTGATCCACTGAGTGTTCTTAAGGCCACTATACACTTGTCAACCGCTTGACATCAAGCATCGTGTACGTGTGCTTGATGTTAGCATATACATTTGCTGTACGATCCGTACGCATGAGAAAATACAATACATCTCTCATCCAGCATGCCAAAAATCTAAAATTTTTGATTTTTCATCCAGCATCGTCGGTGTCACACATACTAACAAATTTTCACTAATACCATCATAATGCTGGATGGGAATTTGATTAGTGTATATTGCCCTTTAAGCGGGATATACACGGTCAAAATGATTGAACTGCATTTTGGTGGTATTAGTGAAAATGTGTTTGTATGTGTCACACCGACGATGATTGAAGCAAAATCAAAAATTTTAGATTTTCTGCTTGCATGACGTACGAATTTGATGTGTGTATATCGTTGATTGATCAAGCATGTTCTCATTTTTAATGTGACTTTGAAGCAAATGGTTGTGAGGAGATGCCGGATGAAAGGAAAAATATTTTAGAATTGCTGGAAGCTTAAGTTAAATTTTCATGGGTAAATGAATTCCTTTTTTTAACCACTCCTTCATCCAGATATGTCCCTTCTTCTTCTTTTTTAATTTTCTTTTGCTTTTAAGCACACTGCCAAAATGGCGACAAGTGTATCGTCCGCTACCGGCATGATGTTTACAGCACAAAATCAAAAACCAAATGAATGATTGAAGTGCTATGCAGTACCGTGTATGTTCAAAGCTTCATGCACACATACATGAATTTGACGTCAAGCATTTTGACCGTGTATATCCCGCTTTAGACTTATGTCAACAGCCTACGTTAATTGGAACTCTAGTTATAGAGGTTTGAGTGAAGCAAAATTTTGAAATAATCTTGAAAAAAGTATAACTTAAGTGAGGTGGGAGTTGAGTAAATTCCAATGCTTGATGACATACATACATAACTGGCTAAATACCTTTCATTTAAAAAAATTAAGGAAATCGGCCGGATAGAACGGCCAGACGGACTGACTTTAGTTTTAATAAATTTTTTAATATATAAGATGTTTTTTTATTAACAAATCGAAAAGTACTACTTACCTTACCTTACGTGTATATTATTTCCTCATCCGTATCAATTTGATGACCAATTCCACTAATTTCAACTTATTTTAAAAAGATGTATATTGAATTTCTTTGGATATTAATATTTTAACACTATTTGATTTTTTTTTTTTTTATTTCTTTGGATATTAATTTCTTTGCACTTTATTTGATTTTCTTTTAATTAACACACAATTATTAATTTTTCCTAAAAGATCAACCGGTACGCAAACGCGTATTTATTTATTATCTAATTATTTGTAATAACACTTTTTTGACACTTATTTTATGAGCGTACAAAAAAGGCCTTCGAGCAGCCAGCAAACACATTTCAAATTCTTATTGCAAAAATATTTAAAAGAATTTAAGGAATGTTTTATTTAATAATATAACCTTAAGCTTTAACAATAATTTTATGCAAAATTATTTTATCTACTTTATACCTATGTATTTTTTTTTTTAGTTTTAAGAAACAAAACTTTTACTGAACTACAGAACCGCTTGAAAATCTGCCTTTAACTAAAGATCGATGTTTTGTTGTAATTAAGATGCAGTGTTTAGCTGCAGTGTTGCCAATTTACTGACAGTTTACCAAATTTGGTATAATAAATAATATGCTATTAATGAAATTTAAATTATTTATCTTGCAACTCAATTCACTGTTATATTATTGAATTAAAAAATATACTTTCACAATATACGCACTACAAATTATATTTGTAATAACACAAAACTATATATGCAATAACAATAATAATATATACATATACAAATTATACTGATAACCCTATATTGTAGTTGAAATAAAAATCCTGGCAGCTCTGTCATATGTTTCATATGCCGTTACATTTCGAACAAAAATGTTAATATATTTTTTTTAATAGACCAAATTAATACACGTTTTTTTCTCTGCAAAGTTTTACAAATTATATACCATATAATGCACGATTTAAAAGAATGTCTTATAACTTGTGGATACAGAGGTCACTGTGTTAACGAGCATTACTTGCAATGGGCTCTGCGCACTGGTGCGTGTTCACAATATTTTCTCGAGTTAATATATTGGTTGGAACAAGAATTGGGCATAGTCAACTCTTCAACGCAGGTGCGTGAAAATATTAATCGTTTATTTACAATGCTGCGCAAATCGATATTAATGAAACCAAGTTATGGTTCTGAAGCGGCAATAAATCCCAGGGAATTTCGTTTACAAACCTTAAAAGTTCTGGTACGACAACTGCAGTTGCGCAAAAACCCGGAACGTTCGCTTCACGTTAATGCAAGTCCCCAGCGGGGTAATGATTATCCGAAAAACAACCACTTAAAGATTACATTAAATATGGAAAAAAGATCGAAGTTAGGAGATTGGAATGAACGCCTGGTGCGTTTTGATTCGAATTTATTAAATGAAAATATATGAATGTTTGAAAATATTAAAAGAAATAAAGATACATGTGACGAATCAAATTTATTTTTTTGCATTGAATAGGAAATGAATGATTATTTTTAATTTAACATATTAAATGAAGATTCAATAAGCGTGTGAAGTGTAAAGTTTGGAAAAAAAAGTTTACTATAGGTAGCTGACTTTAATGTTTGAAAGTTTGGCCAGCATCAAATTTTTTTTAAAATATATATTCTTAATACACCAGCAAATAGTGCTACATTTTGATCTCACAGTTTTGTTTTACATGTTAAATGCTTTATTAATTAAACAATATAGAAATTACAATATATATTTCCAATCTTGATTTTGACACACTTCTATATTATTTCCTATATTAACGTCTGGCGCCGCCACCACCACGATTGTAATTTGAACGACCATTAAAGTTACTGCCACCACCTCTTCCCCCGCCTCGATAGTCTCGTTCGCCCTGATTATTAGCATCGCCTCTTCCGGCTTGATAATTCCCAGCACCGCCTCCACCTGGTGTCCAACCAGAACCCTGAACACGGCCACTACCCTGAACCCAGTTTTGATCACGTTGTGGTGATTGACTATAGCTTGGTTGAGATTGCTGCTGAGATTGATATTGAGTCTGCCTTTGAGGCTGAGAGAATTGTTGCCAGTTTCCACCGCTGCTGCTGCCGCCGAGACCGCCACCTCTGCCACCGCGAAAACTACCGCCGCCGCCAGCTCCAAAACCACCACCACCACCGCCAAAACCACCACGCCCGCCCGGACCAGATCTTTGCTGTTGCCACGAGGGCATCTCTGGCGGTGGTGGAGCATGTTCGTGAGCTCTACCACCACGATCGGGTACATTACCCATGACATGTTTCTGAATTTTACACGACGTATTTTTCCGAACATTAGCTGAGCTAGTTTTTTCTATAATTGCCAAATCAGAACGAGCCGACAACAAAGCTATTATATCGGTATCAGTACCACCATACTTATAAGGTTCAATACCCTTCAACTTACGTTGGTAGCTATCGATTATCTCATTTTCACGATTTCTCATGCTATCTGACCACTGGAAACTTTGTATGGTAACTTCCAAGCGTGTTAGAAGCACCTGCCTTCTTAAATTATACTCACTATCAAGATCTGCATGTATTTGTTCGAGCTTTGACCACTGAACGTCAGTTAGGGGTTTTTTTAATTTCATTAAAGGTTCACAAACTACACCCGTTTTAACAGATCTCAATTTCTCCTCCAATTTAAAGTTGAGCTTATCAAATAATGCTTTAGGGGAAATATTGGTCGGTGGTTTGCCCAAACTCAAATCTTTCGTTAGTTGTTCCATAGCTTTAGCAGTATGGGTTTCAGTTTGCGGTATAATATAGGACTTCTCAGCAGGCTTCAAACGTAATGTCATTTTGGTGGCCATCAATTCAGTTATCAAATACTCCAACAACTGCAGTCTATCCTCCTTAGTCTCAAATCTCTCGGATAGGGGTCCCGTAACAAATCTACCATAGGAACAGCCCAATTCCTTCAACATGGCCGATAGCTCCATAGCAAATTCACTGGGATCGTCACATTCTTTATTCACTGATTCATCGGTTTTTCGTAAAATGTGTAGCTCTTGTGCCAGCCATGCTACCAACTCACGAAATTCTGCACTACGTGTGCCGCCCTTAAGCGCGCTTGTGAGCTCATCGTTTTTTAAACACTTGCCTTCGTACGACAAGGCATTTAAACAATCTATAATTTCCAATTCGGATTCCATTGAATTTATTTCAAATTTCTTCTTACAGAAATATCCTTTGTGCAAAAAAAAAAACGCCGGTCGTTAGGGTTGATACAAACTTAGAGGTGTCAAACTATCGATGGTATTATTGACAGTATCGATAGTTTGATTTAGAACGATATATCGATAGTTTTTTTTTTCATGGCGATACTATCGGTGAAAACATCCGCTACAAATAGAATTGCCAAGTCTTTCTCCAATTCTGTATAATATTTTTACTTATGATTTCCCCTCATTGACTGATTGCAGATGATACTGAAATTTTAGGTGCCTATTATGAACAAATTTCGATTTTCGATTGTGGTCGAATTAACTGATAGAACGAATTTTTGTTTGGTATTATGCATGAAACACATAGACGACGGCGGCTACACGAACACACGACTACAAATGCTGCTGGCTGCAATTAAAGTCGTGTAGTCAGCTACTTAATTTTTTTGAAAACGACACCAACATATAACAACAATATAAACAGCTGTTTTCATACAAATGCATTTTTATTTCAGTAGTGCCAATTATATTTTTTTACTTTATTGTAATAGAAAAACATGCATGATTCTATATAAACTTGACTTAAATATACAAATACTTATTTAGAATGCATTATTATAACGTAAAAATAAATAAATAAATTTTCTTAATCCCTTTTGATTATTAATGGAATTATCATAGCATTTCATTTTGCGATTAATTTTTTAGCAAAATAAAATATTTCATAGCACTAATATCTTTTACATATTTTGTTATATTGTCAACACTATTTTTGTTTTGTGGCTAACAAAAATAGAAATTATCATAAGTTGACCACAGCGACAAAAGTTGTCATGTAGCCGTGTATCTGTGATGGAGTCAAAATAATCGTTTTCATATAAACGTGTGTATTTTATTTTTGACAGGCTGTAGTCGTGTATGTGTTTCATGCATTATGGCGCACATTCGATAAAAATAGTGCTATTGTGAATTTTACTCAATTGGAGTATTCACAATAGTATATATTTATCAGCTGGCACAATATATATTGTTTGTTTACAAATTTATAAAAGAAACAAGTGAAATATTTGTTAATTAACATGACCCGACGGAATTATGGTTTGATGATTCGTCTGATGAAGATAAGTTTTACAATCTGCCATACATCATCGAAAGCAAAAATGTGTTCGATTGAAAATTCGTTGTGCAGCGAAATTTTCGACTGTGCTGCCAGTTCATAATGGTGCATAGTATGAGCAACTTTCGATTTTCGATTGTGCTCGAATTAACTGATCGAACGAATTTTCATTTGGTATTATGGCGCACATTCGATAAAATAGCTCTATTTAGAAAAAAATTATTATTTATTAACATGGAATTATGGTTCTATGATCGTCTGATGAAGATGAATGCTTCGTCGTGAGAGATGCTTCCAACATTTTAGAAATGGATTCCACTGCGTGAGTATGCGAGGTTTTAACAAGGGTACCATTTGTTTACAGATTTATAGCAAATTTTCGACTGCAAGGAGGCGTATATGGAATTGCTGTCTACTAGAGATGAACTGCTGCGGCAATGCACACAAGGCAGATCAATCTCATGAAATTAAAATAATTTACAACTTATATTTTCAATAAGTTTTACAAACTTCCATCCAGCATCGAAAGCAAAATTGTGTTCTTGTATTTAGCCATGAAAACCTAAAAATTTTTTAGAAATAGTGTTAAATTATGTAAATATATTTATATATTTCAAAATAAAAATTTATCGATAAATAAACTTTTCTAGTGGCATACTTACAATCTGTCCAATCCAATGATATTTTAAGTAATCAAATGTCGGTAAATAATGTTATGAGTTACTTCAAAAAATGGAAAATTATGGTTAAACCTTTACAACCCCAATCAATATTCCTTTCAAGAAAAAGAAAGACTGCTTCTTACCGCAACATGTTATAGTTGACGGTGTGAATATTCCGTGGGAAACAAAGGTTAAATATCTCGGAGTTGTTCTTGATAAAAAAAGTTTGTTTAACGAACATGTTAATGATGTCATTAACAAAATTGATAAAACTACAAGAATAATGTAACCGTCTATTATTCGGAAATCTAATCTTAGTATTGAAAACAAATTACTAATTCATGCAATTTTTTTTTATGCTGCTCCTGCTTGGCACGATATCAGATTGTTATTTGAAACGTTTAGATACTAGTTAGACAGGATAACCTTCTAAAAATGATGTATAATTTACCCATTTTTCAACATTACGTCTTCACACACATTCTAAAATCCTGCTCGTAAGGGATAAAATTAATATCATCACAGAAATTTTTTTATAGATGTGCAAATTCTTCATATCAGCACATAAATTTAGTATGTCCTTAGCCAATTTACTTTAACCATCAACTTTTCCCGTTTTTATTTAACCTTTTTTTTCTCATAAAGAATTTTTTAAATATTTTTTTCCTAAATTGTATATAAAATTTATAGTATCAATTATCATACTGCTCCATATAATTTAGTTGAAAAGACAAATTGACTTTAGTCTTTATCCATAAATACTAAATTTTTGTATACTAAGTTATATTAATTTTAACAATAAATAAATTGAATTGAAAAAAAAATATTTACCTTAGTGTTATTATCAACTTTTTGCAGGGTTGGATTGGGTGTTTTACGCGATTCGTCTGTAATTTTTGCGGCTTGCGGTCGATTTTATCTAAAATATAGTCGAATCTTTTTATAGACATTCTTGTGTAAATAAAAAAAATTGCTGGAAGAATTTCTAAGTTCAGCATATAAATTGTTAAATTTTACTTACCCCTTTTAAGTGTTCTATCATTTTGTTTATAATTTTGAAAATCCGAAAAGTTTAAAATATGGAGATATATTTTTGCCATATTTACGGCAAATTTTGGACCTATGTACTTTAGTAAAATAACAAGAATAGAATGATTGAATTAAAACTAATCGATGTAGCAAACTAATTAAATCCTTCAAGTTTTAAACTGAATAAAAGAGAATATTAACACACTTTTCTTTCTTTTGGGTATTGCGGGCAATGGTCTAGGTACCTTGAAAACGGTGCTGAAAAAACAAATTAGGAAATAGGGAATTTTTTTAATTTCAGAGATATTTTCTTTATATTTTTAAAAAATCTATATAATTTTTCATAAAACTGTCGTACCAACTGGCAAGTAGTACAAATAACCGGACTAAATGCGCAGAAAACTAAAAAGGAAAAAGTTATGAAAAAATAGTTACAAAAACAACATAAATTTTGTATGAATTGACAGAAGACACAACGAACACATATAACCAATGTCACAAATAGGCCGCCCTATAATCCACTTTTGTGGGAGTAGACAATAATAACTTTTTAAATATTGATCCCCAGTTATGTCAATGCTTTGCTGCAGACTACTACTACAAGAGTTTCAGTAATTTTGTTGATCCTACTACGACTGATATCCTTGAAATACCTTGGAAGATATTTGCAATGTATTTGCCTAAATTAGCCATATTTTAACTAATATATTTCTTTTGTCAGAATAAATTTCAAGAAAAAACAATTTATTATTTTCATTTTTATCTTTTATTTGCATTTGTATTTAAAATTTACATTTTATATGTACATATTTTGCATATTTTACTGTAATTAATATTACATAGTATGAAAAAGAACAATAATACATAGTATTAGTAATAAAAATAATACATAGTATCAATAATAATAATGTTACATTTACATTTATATGTTCACATTTTATATGTACATATTTTACAAAATTTATTGTAATTAATATTACATAGTATGAAAAAGGAACAATAATACATTGTATCAATAATAATGGAAATTATTGAAAATAATTTTGTTGCATGTATATATATTGGAATCATTACTGAAATAGACCATTTCATCAGCCCCATTTTCCGGAGTGGGAAATGGGTATTTGTGAACTACACCCTCTATTTCGATCCTGCAAAAAATTTTGGCATTGCTATCCATGCCTCCCATATAACGCAGCAACTTATTAAAGAATTGTTCGTCTTCATTCATTTCCTTATTCTGGGCGTTCAGTTCCAGTTGCAATCTTGTATGGAGTTATAGTGTAAGTGAGGACTTGCAGGATGTACATATATGGTGGATGAACGTGAACTTACGTTGTTACCGAAAAATAATTTTGAGACGTGTTCTTTGTTTTAATGTCAGATCAAGCAATTTTTTGTCCTAAATTGCCATTATTTGAGCACGTTCGGAATTATATTTATTTCTTTTCATTGGTGGACCATTTGCCGTATGTGGAACTTACATCGAACTTATGCCGTTTTCTTTTCTGACAAAAAATGTCGCATTTTATTTGCACTTTTTTCTATTTTTTATGTATTTTAAATTAAGAGCAAGCTTATTTTATACATCAATCGAAACCATGATACATGGTATATGGTGGATGAACGTGAACTTACGTTGTTACCGAAAAATAATTTAGAGACGTGTTCTTTGTTTTAATGTTAGATCAAGCAATTTTTTGTCCTTAATTGCCATTATTTGAGCACGTTCGGAATTATATTTATTTCTTTTCATTGGTGGACCATTTGCCTCTTCCGAATGTGGAATTTACACCGAACTTAGTTAACGATACATCATTAAGGCTTTCATTCATGACAAATTTTTCTTTTTCTTCTTTATTAAATGTTAATTGTGTTTTTAAATTTCCACTTAACTCTCTTGCAACCATTTGGTCTTTAAGAAACAATAACGAATCAAAATATGCCCACGTTGTATTTGTATTACGCTGTTCGTCTTACGTCCCAGGTGTTGTAAGATGAGATTTTATTAAGTATATAAAAGATGATGAAATTACATGTGTTGAGAAAAGGCGCGAAAATACAGAGTTGTACATATAGTATTTACTTTCGTAATAAAAAAAAACAGTGATGCTACTTGTAGCGATTATAAAGTTTAATTAACAATATAAATATATTACTAACACCCCTTCTCAATTTTATAAATATTGTATAAAAAGAATAGATTTATACAAACTCAAAAGTATATTATAAAAATGGTTATTTACATAAACCAATTAACTCTCGAAATTTACATATTTTAATCTTCTGTAAAGGCTTAGTAAGAATGTCAGCTAACATAGAATCCGTAGGACAATAATCATATATGACATCCTTTGACCTCCATAAGTCGCGAACAAAATAATACTTCACATCTATATGCTTACTTCGAGGGCATATCTTTTCGTCTTGAAGTATTTTTAAGCAGCTCTGGTTGTCCTCAAAAATGATAGGATTTTGTATATTAATTTCAAATTCTTTCATTAGTTGAATAAGCCACAAAAGTTCTTGAGATGCCTCCGCAAGAGCTACGAACTCAGCTTCGGTAGAAGATAAAGTGACATTCGCCTGCTTTCGGCTGGCATAACTTATAACTGCATCACCCAGCTTGAAGATAAAACCGCTTGTAGATTTGCGATCATTTACATCTCCTGCCCAGTCCGCATCAGCATAGCCTTTTAATTGTAAACCAGTTGTTGAACCAACGCATAATTTTAAATCTTTTGTGCCTTTAAGGTATTTGAGAACCCTTTTGACCTCTGTCCAATCATTAGCATTCGGATTACTTATTCTTCTAGATAATATTGAAACAGCTACAGCAATATCCGGACGAGTATTGTTCGATATATATAATAACGATCCTATTGCCTTTCTGTATAAGTTGTTGTTCTCAAGTATATTATCAGAATTCTCTTTTAAGTATCCGGGATCCATTGGAATGTATGAAATCTTTGCATCTTGCAAATTGAATTCGTTTATAATTTTAGAAATATAACTTCTCTGAGATAGGTAAAATAAACCATTTGTAAAGTTTACCTCAATCCCTAAGTAAAGTTTCAAATCTCCCAATTCCGTTATATCAAAATGTAATTTTAGTGCCTGTACAACACTATCAATGTTTTCATCATAGTTAGAAGCAATTATGATATCATCAACGTATATCAAAATATATGTGATTGAATCCGCAATACTTTTCACATACAAACAAGGCTCGGCCTTTCCCCTTCTGAATCCCGAATCAATTAATATCTGATTGATACGAAGATTCCAACAACGAGCCGATTGTTTAAGCCCATACAAGCTGTGATTTAATTTACAAACAAGATCTTCCTTTCCAGGCATAACAAACCCTTCAGGTTGTTTTAAATATATATTCGAATTTAACTCACCATAAAGGAAGGCTGTCTTAACATCAACGTGTCGAACTTTCATTTTGTTGTGACTTGCAATGGCCAATAAGATTCTAAAAGTAGTCTGCTTTACGACGGGAGCAAAAATTTCATCGTAATTTTCGCCATATTTTTGTGAAAATCCCTTTGCGACCAATCTAGCTCTGTACTTTTTGTCACCATTTATTGTTTGTTTAATTTTAAAGACCCACTTGCAGCCAATCAATTTTTCACCCTTGGGCAATTTTACCAAGTCCCAAGTTTTGTTATCTTGCAAAGCTTTCATCTCTTCATTCATAGCCACCAGCCATTCTTTACTGTCTGATCCAGATAAAGCGTCATCATAAGTAACTGGATCGCATTTTACGTTAACTTTGTATCCAAATTTTCTTGGAGGGACACCTTTGTTGTTTCTCGAAGAAGTTCTAGGAGTAACATCAATATCTTTTGAATTTTTCGAATCGGATGATGATGAAAATTCGTCCATAGATTCAAAACCACAAAATTCTTCTGTGCTAACCTCACCAACATTTCCTTCCAACTCACCAGTAGGTTGAGGTGAAAAATTTTCAGAACTGTCATATAACGGCGAGACATAAACATTGTTATCATAAATATTATCATAATTACCATTATTCACCAATGTATCAGCTGAAAGATAATTAGAGGATTCCAAAAATTTAACATCACGGCTGATAATAATTTTATTTGTATTAGTATTCAGCAAACGAAATGCTTTTGATTCATCAGCATACCCAACCAAATTGCATTTAACGGCTACCTCGTCCAACTTTTTACGCTTCGCTTTGTTAACGTGGACGTATGCAACAGCACCAAAAACACGAACATGGCTCAAATTTGGTGATTTGCCGAACCATAATTCAAACGGTGTAACTTTTACAGTTGTTGATAATAAACGATTTTGAATGTAGTTGGCGTTGTTTACCGCTTCAGCCCAAAATTTGATATGCATATCAGCATCATACAGCATACACCTTGCCATCTCCATCAAGCTCCGATTTTTCCTCTCTGCAACCCCATTTTGTTCAGGAGTGTAGGGAGCAGTGAGTTGATGAATAATACCTTTGGTTGTAAAATAGCTTTTCATTTGCCTGTTTACAAATTCACCACCTCGATCACTTCTGAGTACCTTAAGTCGTTTTCCAAACTGATTTTCCGATTGTTCAACAAATTCCTTTATTTTTTCAAATGCCAAGTCTTTTGATTTAATAAAGAAAACAGTACAATAACGGCTGTAGTCATCAATCATCGTTAAAAAATAACGATTTCCACTGGGGGTTTCATTTTGCATAGGGCCACATAAATCACAATGCACCAATTCTAAAATTCCATTGGATTTTGATTCTGATGACTTTGGAAATGGATTTCGTGTGAGCTTAGCTTTTAAACATACTTCACATTGCAAATTACAGTCGCATTTCTTTATTTTTACACCATTTACCAACTCCTTGGAAACAGTTGTATTAATGGCTTGTATACCTCTGTGACCAAAACGACGATGCCAAACATGAACGCAATCACTTTTACAATTTGATATTTTATTTGCCTTATGATTATGGTGTAGTACGAACAAATTATTTTTCAGTGACGCCCTTGCATGAACCTGACCATTTTTAGAAATTAAGCAACCACCTTTATCAAATGAAACATCAAAACCATCGTTAGTCAATTTTCGAACTGACAACAAACTTCCGTCTAGTTCAGGAACAAATAGCGCATTTTGAACAATAATCTCCTTGCCTTCACAAAATATTTTGCAATTACCTTTACCGCTTGCCTTTAATTCAGTACCGTCGGCTAAATAAATTGTTTCAATTATTTGTTTATTAACGTTAACAAAAAAATTTTCTTCACAGCACATGTGGCACGTTGCTGCTGAATCAATAAACCAGTCACCATTTGATTTGCCTTCCATAACACCAAAGCAAATATTCATATTGTCATTTTTAACAATATTGGCACGGTTGTCTTTTGATTTTTGTTGTTGTTTCTGTAAATTCGTATTCGTACAATTGCGTTTAAAATGACCCGGCTTACCACATGAAAAACATTTTGGCACAAACCGTTTTTTATGTATTTTAAATGCAGCCTCGTTTTCTTGTTGATATCCGGATGATTTTCTTTTGAACTCCTGAAGCAACTTTTCTTTTACTAAATCAAGTGTGAGTTCAGCTTCAACACGCATCTCCAATGATGTAATTAGTGAATTGTAGTCTTCCGGCAACGTTCCCAACAAAAACGCAACAGCCTTGTGCTCTTCAACATCCTCACCCAAATCGCGCAGACGATCAACAATTGAAAGAAATTCACCGATGTGGTCTTCCATGGTTTGACCATTTACCAACCTTTTTGACGACATCTGTCTAAGAAGACTAACTTTGTTCGTTATTGTTGATTTTTCGTGATGCTTTTTTAGAGTGTCCCAAAATTGCTTTGCGGTTCTCAATTGTTTTATCAGTACCTTCTGAGATTCCTCCACCGACAAACCAATTACAGCTCTTGCCTTCCCGTCACGAATCTGCCATTTTCCATCCTGCTCCTCAGGAGCACCATCAACAACAACATCCCACAATTCCCTCTCCAGCAACAACAGTTCCATATTAAACTTCCACACATGATAGTTTGTGTTGGACAATTTCGGAAATTGTGCATAGTTAGTGTTCATTTTAAATTATTTATCAGTCAATTATTAAAAAAAAATAAATACGATTTAACAAAAAAACCACGAGTGTAGGCCCATAACCTGTTGTAAGATGAGATTTTATTAAGTATATAAAAGATGATGAAATTACATGTGTTGAGAAAAGGCGCGAAAATACAGAGTTGTACATATAGTATTTACTTTCGTAATAAAAAAAAACAGTGATGCTACTTGTAGCGATTATAAAGTTTAATTAACAATATAAATATATTACTAACACCAGGTTCTCCCGATTTATGTATTGGGAATTTTTCCATTTCAGTTCGGAATTGATCCCACAGAGTTTTCCATTTCTTTAATTGTTCTTCTAAAATTAAAATAAAATATATAATTTATAGAAACAGTAAAATTGAAGAATAATTATAAAAAATAAAAAAATTATTTATATTACTTACTTGGTTTTTCCATTACATCGTCAATAAAACTCCAATTTTTTTCGACAAGAACTATATTGCCATAATTTTAAAAGTACTTAGCATACAACTGAATAATGAAAAAAACTTCAATTCCAAAATAGTGTAAGTGTACTTACCATACTTTGGTTTTGAATTTTTTTAAGTTGATGAAATTCTAAGTAGACTTAACATTATGTGGATTTGACATTTCTTTGTGTCGTGTTTTCTATGTATACTTAGGATGATAAACGCACAATTTTTTACACTGCCAAGTGTAGTTAGCAGGGTTTCTCCAAACTTAAAAAAAAAAGTTTGAATTTTGTGTATTTTTACGAATAAAATGAGTTCTCCTGGAAGAAAAAAGCTGAAACTAACCCAAAATATGTGTAAGGTATTATTTATTTATATCTAATGTTAAAAGTTAAAATTAATCTATTATCTTTTGAAAAAAGAAGAACGGGAAACTAATAACATGATGCATACATATAATAGGGAATCTATAGGTAATTTAATAAAGTTGCGTAAATTTTGAATGGTTTGGTTATATACATTTAAAATATGTTATTAAGAATGTTCAGGTAGATACAAGAGTATTCAATTTAGTGTCCTCCATTATCGACCATAATAATTTGTCCAGATAATGATTCCAGTTACGGTATATATAATTAAGGGTTGTAAAAGTTAATAATAATAAAAAAAACCATTTGAGAACCATTACCTGAGAGTGCCAGCGAATATGACCCATTGAAATCGGCTCTAGCGTACAGTCCCCATCACACCGAAAATAGCAAAAAAGGATTTAACCCATATTTAAATACACCACCATTAAAAAACTTTCGCAGACATAAGGCAAAATCTTTAAATAAAAAAACCGAGGTAGGGAGTATTTAAATGCAAGTGGTTATTGAAAGCCAAGGAAGGAACTACAAAAATCTTGTGAAGAATTCTGTAGAATGAAATGTTAGCAAAAAGTATCTGAAGAAAATAAAATGCTGTCTTTTTAATACCTTTATAACACTGGGAATCAGGAACTTGAGTGGGCATATATTTCAAATTTAATAACATTATATTAAAAAAAAGGTGTGCAGAAGTACTGAAAGCTTTCGCAAAACAGGGTACCAGTATGCAAACCTATGATTTTGAACACGGTTTCAATACCACACCCAACGGTCGAAACTGTTGTATACAAAAGGCATTCCAATTCAGGATTTATATCACCGGATAAAAGAGGAAAATTAACTCAGCCAAATAATAAAAATTAAAAATATTATGCACGAGTTTCCTTTAGTAGAATCTACTATTGCCGGAGAGGATCACAGAAGATGTACTTAGATGGAGAGATCTCATCAGTGGCACAATTGTATCGTTTGTACGAATTATAATTTATCGAACATGGAAATGATGCCAATTTAATGGCAAAGTTACCACAATATCGCCCCACTTTTAAAAATGCTTTTAACGTATCATTTCATATAAGATAAATGTGACTGTCATTTATACTGCAAACAAAATCTAGGGAGTTAAAGGACATTGATAAACAAGAAAGTTTTTTTTTATTAATAATGATTTAAAATATACGTTCGTCTATGTAGGCAGATTGAATTTAATACTTCAGATATTTTCCAAACCAAACAATGCTATGTATACTTGGATCACCAACGGAAACATCAAAGAAACATCAAAAAGATGCTAAGACGACTTACACGACTACTTGATAAATTTGTGTGCCTGCTAAAGAATGCTATGTCATTTTTAAGCATTACAGACTTAAAATATTTACAATTCGAAAGAGCGAAAAGAATTGTGCTAAATTTTTAATAAAAAGAGTGAAAGACCCAAAGTTCTACTTCATACAGTTTTCGAGATATCACCCGTAAACTTTAAGAGCTTCTCCTTCAAAACTCACTTTTTCGACTTAGCATGATTTGGAATTGAGCTGTCGATATAAGAAGTTTCTTCTGTAATAATAATATTTATATACATATATACAGTATCGATTGAATTGAAACAATTTAAAAATTTTAAATTTACGCGAGCCTGGTGTGCCTGAATCAGAATAGAATATAATAATTGAGTGTATAACAATGAACAGTTATGCTAACTAGTAGTTGCAGAGTTATGTGTTACTAGTAGTAAAAATAGCGTCGCTAGTAGCAAGCTTGTCGCTTATAATACACTTGTCAAATCAAACGCGTTAGGGATGGGATTCCAATTAAGTTCGTTAGGATAATATACCCATATATTGAAAAATATCTCTTCTTTATTTTTTACACCATTCTTACCACTTCTCATTTCCCTGAGTTATGGAAAATCTCAAGAATTGTACCAATAAAGAAAAACAGTACATTGGAAACTTTTAGAGAATTCGGAATTTGCAAATATGGTTTTTTAATAATATCGCGTTAAGTCCTAATTTATGTATTTTTTTTTTTGTGAAAACCCTCTATCGAAAGATAAATTATTAAAAAAAAAAATAATTTAATAAAAACTGATTAACGAGGATAAAAAGTATTTTTTTTAGTGATGAAAAAACAATCGAAGCTTTTAAACATTTGTACCAGAGTTGATTAGAATAGTCAACCCAATTCTAACCCTGGACGGTTACTGTTCGTCGAATCGACGAAGCTCATTTACTCTTTATCATATAAACCAAAAAAAGGGGCCAAATTCGTATCTAATTTTAAGACTGAAAAATAATTTTTATTTTTATTTTTTTTCTTTATTTTTTAATAAAATTTTTAACTAAAAAAAATTTTTGTTTATTTTTTACTTTAAAAATCGTTCAGCTAGAAATTTTTTTAAAAAAATTGTTCGTCGATTCGACGAAGAGTAACTTTAATGTACTAAAATGAAGAGTAACCTTCCAGGGCTAAATAATAATTCCGCGGGAATTTTTTCATTTTATACAATTATGCCAAAAAGTGTTCAATTATAGTGAAGGTTTCCAATGTTTTGTCAACAGCATAAAAATGAATAAATTTAAGTTGTATTTTTCTTTCTTAAGTTAAGCTATTTTATGTTAATCTTTTTTCTTTTTTAAATAAATAAAAGATACAAATTTTTAAATTAAAGAAGTTTTTAATTTTATGATCCACTTTTTTGGTATTGACCGTACAAATCGTCAAAAAATATATTTTGTTAAAAGTTTCCATTGTATTGTCACTCAATGTATCTTGACTTATTGGAGAACAATTTAATAGACTTCGCTGCCCAACTATATGGAGATAATTGGACATTCCAACAAGATACTGCGCCGATCCATGTCGCTCGTTTGCCAAAAAAAAAAAAACAAATTTTAATACACAAGGGCAAAACAAGAACTTATTAATTATTAACATATATTGTTAATAAAAAAATAAATAAATAAATATGAATTTTCTTTTATGCATATGTTTTTCTTTTTTTCTGTTTTAAAAATTTACAAAAATGATTTTTTATGATTGTAAAGCACATACAAAAACATACTAAAATATGAAACAAATATGAAAATATATGATTTTGCTTATCAATATCTCAATGTCATATATTGCTCATATAATATATTTGACAGAGATATCTGACACAAACAAGTGAAACAACCTTTAAGAAAATAAACAAATTGGATTTTTTTTTTATTGTTTTATTTTTTTCCATTTTTAAATAAACATTTTACTTTTATTTTTGCAAGCATTTTTTTGTTATATATTTTATACAAACAAAAAATTTCTTATGCTTTAAATAATTCTAACACACAAATGTTGCTGTATGTGGTTTAGTAGTAGATGTTGTTATAGTAGTTATAGATCCTTAGGTTCACTGCGAATTTTATTATTGATTTTTTTTTGTAATGTATTAATGTAATAATTTATGTTTGTTTTTTTATTCAAGAATGATAATGATTTTAATGTAAATTACAACATAAAACATTGAATAGAGTTTGTGTAGTTTTTTTTTTTAATTTTTATATAATAATACATTTAAATATATTTTTGAAACTTTTTGTATTTTTTATATATTTAATATTAATTTATGTTTCATAATAGTATACATGATGATGGTTTTTTATGTCCCTTTTATTATTATATATATTTTTTTATCGAATTTATTTTTATATTTTGTTAGTTTTCAAAGCTTATTCAAACATTTACTAAGTTTTTGAATATTTTATTTTTTTTTTAATTCTTCAAATAAGAGAAAAGCGTTTTTTGTTCATGTTGTATTTGTTTTTGTATAATTCCAAGCTAAACTAAATATAATGCATTTCATTATTAAAACTATCGAAAGAGTATATATGTATGTATATTTATTAATGAACAGAATATATAGTTAAAATAAAGAAGTCTTTTACATAAAACTCTTAAGAGCCTAAGAGAGGGAATCTTGGCTTTTCGGTATCCCCTAGAAAAGTTTTATAAAGGTAAAATTAATACCAAATTTAGTTTGCAGAGAATTTTCTTATCATATATTTCCTTTAATTATAATATTTTTTAACCAAATTTACAATAATATTTGTTTTTATACATTCATGTTAATTAAGCTTAAGTATTTATTATATTTATTGAATAATTTTATTTTTTTATGTTTTCTTTCTTTTTTCGATAAATTTATACACACATAAATATTTTATATATATTTATAGGATAGTTTTGTATATATATTTTTTAAAATATAATTTCTGTTTAAAGCCTTAAGATTAAAGAACAAGTTATACCTTTCTTAATCATTTTTTATTTTTATTATTTTGTCTTTTTTTGCAAAAAAAAATATATATATATATTTTATATACAACTTTGTTTTTTATTTGAACACACAATAATGAAGAACTTAGGGCTTTTTGTTTTGAATTACAGTAGTTATTAACCTCCCTATGAAAGAAAGCCTTAAATTCAGATACTTGCTTTTATCATATAACTTTTTTCCCTAAAGTATTAAAAGAAAATAAGGCAGACCCTTTTGAGTGCTGATTTTCTCCTCATTCATTTATAAATTAACGAAATTTAGGTCTAAGACCCCATAAAGTACATTTATCTATGCTGGATCCTTTTGATATACACTTTTTAACTCGAATATATATTTTTACTCAAAATTTTAAATCATTTTTTTATTTTTTCTTCAAATAACTTTTTGATATTTTTTTTAGCAGCATTTTATTTCTGTGAGTAGCCAAATGTCGGATATAAAATTATATAAAAAAGTCAACGGAAATAGATTTTTTTCGTCTTTTTAATTGAAAAAAAAAAACTTAAATTAGAAAACAAATAATTTATCAAAAATTTTTTAACAAAAATAAATTTATTTTACTATTTCTTCACTTTTTTATTATTATTATTTTTTAATTATTCTTTCAATATGTTGGATAAAGTAAATCTTTAAAAAATTGGAAAAATTAAAAAAAAAAATTTTTTTGTTACAAAATTTTAGATATAAAAAAAAATTTTGACAAAACAAAATTTTTCAACAAAAACAATTTCAAACAAAGTTTATTTTACTAGTTTTTCACTTTCACCTTAAACTTTTTCATTAAAAATTTCTCTAAATATTTTTAATAAAATTAATTTTAAAAAAATTTAAAAATTTATTTTACTAATTTTTTTACTTTTTTTGTTACAGAATTCTATGAATATTTTAAATCAAAAAAAAAAAAAATAAATATAAAATTATAAAAAATTACAAAAACAATTAAGAATATGCTTTCTTCTTCTTCTTTACCACGCACCATTGAAACAAAATTAAAATTTGCATATTAATTACAGTATTAATTGCAATATGTCTGAAAAATGACTATAAATCTAACAAACAAATTAAAAAAATATTTTATGAAATTTTGAATACAATTAATTTTTAAAAAATAAAAAAAAGTAAAAAAAATTATTGAACAACAACTTTAAATAAAAATTATTTTACTCGTTTCTCACTTTAAACTTTTTATTAAAAAATTGTGTGAAATTTTTAATAGATTTAATTTAAAAAAAAAATAAAACATTAAAAAAATCAAAAATAAATAAAAAATTAAAAAAATATATATAAATTTTTTATTAAAAAATTTTATGAAATTTTATTACAAAATATTATGAAATTTTGTATAAAATTAATTTTTAAAAAATTGGAAAAAATAATTATTTTCTTATTTTTTTCCTGACTTTTTTCACCTTCACTTTAAAATATCTTATTGAAAAATTCCAAGACTATTTTAATAAAATAAATTTAAAAAAATTAAAACAAAAAATATTTTTATTTTTCTTTAGTTATTTTAAACAAAAACAATTTAGAATAAATACATTTTAATTTTTTTATTAAAATATTCTATAAATATTTTGAATGAAATTAATTTAAAAAAAAAATAAATAATAAATTATAAAAAAAAATTTATTTTTTAACCACAACATAATTTGTCTAACAAAAGCAATTTAAAAAAAAATTATTTTACTTATTTTTTTTTTACGTACGAAATTTTTAATAAAATTGTTTTTAAAAAAATTGGAAAAAAAATATTATTTTCTTATTTTTTTCTTGACTTTTTTTTAGACAAAAACAATTTTAAATAAAGTTTATTTTACTCGTTTTTCACTTTTACTTTAAATTTTTTTATTAAAAAATTCTATGAATTCTATGAAAAATATAAAAAAAATAAAAATAAAAAAAAATAAAAAAAAAAAATATTTTTTTTTTTGCAAAATTTTAGAATTAAAAAAATTCTTTATTTTCTTCTACTTTTCTTTATTTTTCATTTTAACAAAAACAATTTATAATAAATTTATTTAACTTATTATTTTCACTTTTTTTATTACAAAATTCTAAGAATATATTGAATAAAATTAATTTTAAAAAAATTTAAAAAAATTGAAAATAAAATTTATTTGTAAAAAACAATTTAAAAAAAAATAGCAAAATAGTTTTTTATGTTTATCACAAAGTTCTAGAAATTAAAAAACAAAATGAAATTTTCTTTTCGTTTTTCATAACTTTTTTTTAACAAAAACAATTTTAAATTAAAATAAAATTGATTTGAAGAAATTGTTAGAAATTTTTAAAAACTTAATTTTTTTCTTACGAAATTCTGAGAATATTATGAAAAACAAAATTAAATGTTTTTATTTTCTTTTTCATTTGACTACTGCTTTTTTTAACAAAAAAAGTTTAAAAAATATTTCCTCAAAAAATTAATTTTACTTATTTTTCTCACTTATTTAATTTTTTCTACATTCTATTTAAAAAACATTTGAGTCGAAAAACATAATGTTGAAAATTTTTAGAATTTTTTAAAATTTTTTGTTACAGAATTTGAGTTGAAAAAAGCTTTTTTTACTTTTTACTTCTATTTCTTTCTATATCAATTAAAAAAGTCAATTTTTGTCGTTCCGCTAATTATTTACATTTTTTAATTTTTTTTTTCACAAAAAAATTTTTTTCATAGTTTTCAATTTTTCTTAAAAATGTTTCTTTTTTTAAATAAAACCAAGTTTTTATTTTTCGTTAAACTGTTTCCAATTTTTTTTTTACTCTTTTAAACAATTTACAAAATTTAATTTTTTTTAATCAAAAAAAATATAAAACATTAAACAAATTATTTTTTGTGAAATTTTTGTAGGCAGTATGCTGTTAATATTGTTATTAATATGCAAATATTTTCAATAGTTTTCGTTAATAAATTGTTTTCCTTAAAAAAAAATGTTTTTTTTTATTAAAAAAAAAATAAGTTAAAAAATTAGTTTTGAAAAAATTATTTTTGTTTTCATTTTTAAATTTCATTTTTTAATTAAATTTTTTTTTTTTAAATTATATATTTTTTTAACTTTTTGTAAATTTAAAAAAAATGTTTAAAATTATTAAACAATTAAATAAAAAAAAATTAAACATATTTTATTAAAATACTCATTTGTTTATCTTTTTTCTACTTTTGAAAATTTATAATTAAATTTTTTTTTTATTATGTATATGAAATAATTTTTGAAAAATTATATTTTTTTAGGAAAATTTTTTTTCGAAAAATGAATTGTGCTGCATTCTATAAAAAACCAGAGTTAAAATTTATAATTTTAAAAAAAGATTGTTTAGCAAAATTTTTTTAATGTCGTATTTTCGACAGTTGCAGTTAATACAATAAATAATATGTAAATATTTTTGTTGTTTTCAATACTTCTCATTAAACAAACTTGTTTTACTTTTTTAAAAATTAAAAAGATATATTTTTATTTTAATTATTAAAAAATTATTGAGAAATTAAAAAAAAAATAATTTTTGAAAAAAAAATTTTTCTTTTGAAAAAAATTTTTTTTTTAATTAAATCATATTATTAAAATATTCTTTTTTTGCTCTTATACACTTTAAAATACATAGTTTAAAAAAAATTTTAATTTTTTGTTTTATTTTAACAAATTATAATTTATAACATAGTTTAAAAAAATTTTTAATTTTTTGTTTTATTTTAACAAATTATAATTTATAAAAAAATTTTTTTTTTGAGCGTATTTTTTTCTTTTTGAAATATTTTTTTTTATGAATTTTTTTAATTAATTGTGCCGCACATTCTATAAAATTTATTTATTTTTTTTTTACATTTATTTATCAAAATTAAAAAAAAAATTTTTTTTAGTATTTTTATCACATCAAAAGGATTTAACAATATTTTCATAAACATTAGAAAAGTGTAGGTAATGAAAAAAACTAGTCTCATATAAAGACTAAAGTGATGGGATGACATTTATCCATTGTAGGGAGGTTTTACTGTAAAAATGGAAGATTTGTTTTTGCAATTTCATAACTAAAAATAAAAGAGCCAGAGCGAGAGATAGAAATAGGTAAATTTAGTAATTTTGTGTTAAAAAAAATAATTGAAGAATGTGGTATCTGTAAGTTTTAGAAACATTTTATCAATGGCACATTAAAGTCTCTCAAATTTTAGTCTTTCAAAATCTTTATACATAAATAAGTAGTGTAGGTGTATATGTAAATAAAAATATATTAATAAAGAAATATAAAATTAGTTTAAGTTAATAATGAGTAATGAGTTTGTAGACATTTTTTTTCTTTATGTTTTTTTAACATATCTTACTATAACCCTAGTTATATCAGGAGGCGGCCCGACAAGACAATTTTTTCGCCAAGAATTACCTAAATTAATTAATTTTGATAATGTAAAAACTTTGAGCCATGCAAAAATTTAAGGGAATTACACCATCGAAGGGATATTAAAAAAATCGAAGCCAGATTTTTCATAGGTACTTTTTGGAACCAGTTTTTCCACTTCACCCCATGTTACCATACACGTTCAAAAATGATCATAATTTCTTCCCCAAAAATTATTACTTTTTAACTAACTATCCATAAAATTAAGAAACCGTTAACAAATTAATATCTAATACTAGTTCCAGTTTTATTTTTCATATCGGTATTCTTGATTTATTTTTAAAAAATTTTGCAGTTATTTTGCATTATATTTCAAATAATTTAAACAAAATGGACAACCGTCAAATTTCGATTTAGTTTTAATTGAATCAAAAAATTTCGATATCAAAATGTAGCGAAAACCTCCAGCATTTTATTGCACTGAGTCCGAGTTTTTGAGATGCCAGTTAAACTTAATTTCAAACTGATAGCCATCAAACTCTTTGAATAAAGCGTAAAATCCTGCGTTTAACTAAGCTTAGTTTAATTTATAGCCCAAAAACTCGCCCTTATATTTTTTAACTATTTGACTAAGGAATTAAAAGCATTGAGTTTATTTTGGATTTTTTTTAATTTTAAACTGAGTTTTTCGCAAGTCAGTTAAACTCAGTTTAACTGCTTATAGTTAAACTTAGTTTAGTTAAACTTAATTTAGTTAAACTTAGTTTAGTTAAACTCACATTTTCAAACACTAATAACGTTCAACATATTTGAGTATAGTGCTAAAAATCGTGAGTCTAAACTTAGTTTAATGTACAACCCAAAAACTGGCCCATCTATTTCTGAACTATTTGACTAAAGAATTAAAAGAATTGAGTTTATTTATTTTGGATTTTTTAACTTTTAAACTGAGTTTTTCGCAAGTCAGTTAAACTCAGTTTAACTGCTTATAGTTAAACTTAGTTTAGTTAAACTTAATTTAGTTAAACTTAGTTTAGTTAAACTCACATTTTCAAACACTAATAACGTTAACATATTTGAGTATAGTGCTAAAAATCGTGAGTCTAAACTTAGTTTAATGTACAACCCAAAAACTGGCCCTTCTATTTTTGAACTATTTGACTAAAGAATTAAAAGAATTGAGTTTATTTATTTTTGATTTTTTAACTTTTAGGTTGTTTTTCGCAAATCAGTTAAACTTAGTTTAGTTAATTTTAGTTTAGTTAAACTTAACTTAGTTAAAGTTCATTTCGTTAAACTTAGTTTAGTTAAACTCACATTTTCAAAAACTAATAACGTTCAAAATATTTGATTAGCGCTAAAAATCGTGAGTTTAACTAAACTTAGTTTAATGTGCAACCCAAAAACTGGCCCTTCTATTTTTGAACTATTTGACTAAAGAATTAAAAGAATTGAGTTTATTTATTTTTGATTTTTTAACTTTTAGGTTGTTTTTCGCAAATCAGTTAAACTTAGTATAGTCAATTTTGGTTCAGTTAAACTAAATTTAGTTAAACTTAGTTTGGTTAAACTTAGTTTAGTAAAGCTTCATTTAGTACAACTTATATAGTTTAGTTAAACTCACATTTTCAAACATTAATAACGTTCAACATATTTAAGTATAGCGCTAAAAATCGTGAGTTTAACTGAACTTAGTTTAATGTACAACCCAAAAATTGACCCTTATATTTTTGAACTATTTGACTAAAGAATTAAGAGAATTGAGTTTATTTATTTTGAATTTTTTAACTTTTAGGTTGTTTTTCGCAAATCAGTTAAATTTAGTATAGTTAATTTTGGTTTAGTTAAACTTAACTTAGTTAAACTTAGTTTAGTTAAGGTTCATTTCGTTAAACTTAGTTTAGTTAAACTCACATTTTCAAACACTAATAACGTTCAACATATTTGAGTATAGCGCTAAAAATCTTGAGTTTAACTGAACTTAGTTTAATGTACAACCCAAAAACTGGCCCTTATATTTATGAACTATTTGACTAAAGAATTAAAAAATTGAGTTTATTTATTTATTTCGGATTTTTTATCTTTTATGCTGATCAGTTAAACTAAGTTTACTTAAACTCACATATTCAAACACTCATAATTTTAGAACCCAAAAACTCGCTCTTATATTTTTTAACTTTTGAGTAAAGAATTAAAAACTTGAGTTTATTTTTATATATTATTTATTTATATATGTTAATTTTTTTATAGTTGATCTTCTAATTTCTTTTTAAATTATTATTTATTTATTTTAGATTTTTTAATGTAAGGCCGAGCATTTCGGAAATCAGTTAAACTGAGGTTAGTTAAACTCACATTTTCAAACACTACTTGACTTTCAATCTATTTCGCCCGGTCTTATAACTTTAAACTGTATTACTATAGTTAAAAACTGAAGTTTTATTAAACTAAATTCAACTGATATCCCAAAAACTCTTTGTAAAAACTTTAAAACTATTTGACTACAGAGTTAAAAAGTTTATTATAATCAAAGTATGTTTAAGTGACATCCCTAAAAGCCAGTATTTTACATGGTAGTTAATCTTGCTTTGGTTAAAGTCAAGTTTTTCACTCTTTAGTCAAATATAAATTATAATATATATATTAAACAGTTAAAAGTTCGAAAGTTATTAGAGTTTGAAAATTCAAGTTTAACAAAACTAAGTTCAACTGACATACTATTTGCATAAAGCGTTAAAAAAATAGTAAATTTTACTAAACTAATTCCCTAAAAAAACGTTCAAACTATTTGACGAAAGCGTTAAAAATTAGAGAGTTTAATCAAACTAAGTTTAACTGACTTTTTCAAAAAATTTGCTCTGAAAATAGAGCAACATTTTTCGAAAACAAAAACGTTCTTAGCTGCTTTATGAAAAATATAGAAATTTTATTTTTTTTTTTACGGATTAACAATTTAGTTTTTGAAACTAAATCCTTTTTCCTTTATTTGAGGGAAATAAAATAGGCTTTTATTTAACTCTCTTCTGTCTGTTAAGTTTGTTGAAGCGGATGATTTTTGTAAATACTAGCTAAGAGCTCTGTGACATTCAACATTCACGCAAATGATACAGATTTAATTACTTTTTAATTATATCTCACGGTTAACATGAAGGAAATCTTGTCTTAAAATTTTTTGATTTACTTTTTCCATTTTACAAAAAAGTTATTTTTAAACGAAATTTACTCAAATTACTTTCACTTAAGTTCTTGTGATTTAAAAGAGGCGGACGATTAAGTTAGAACATGTAAATGTGATGAATCGTTTTATTTTATGTAATGTGAAAGTCAGAACAGGGATAGAAAGGTAATTTTTTTTAGATGTACCGTTTTAAACCTTGTATTTTTTTTTTTTTTTTTTTTTTTTGAAATTTTTCAATTTATCTAGACTGCAGAATTCCATGAATTTCTTTTGTAAATTTCTATATTTTTAAAAATTATTTATTTATCTTTTTTTATTTTTCTTTACTTTTCATTTGCTAGGTTCTTAATAACAATTGGAAAAATTAGTATTTCCATATTTCAATCTCTTATAAAATAAACAGTCTTAAGTATTGAAAATATTAAAAAAAATAAAAAATTATATATAAAAAATTTTGTTTTTAAATTAAAATTTAAATTAAAAAATTAACTTTAAAAAATAATAGAAAAGAACAAAAAAAAATTATCTTCCACTAGGAAATAAATCAGGGAAATATAAAACACTCACACACTCAAATTTTTTTGGTTAAATTTTTTTGCTCCAAAATATTTCCAAATGATCGATCGATCGGATTGTTCGATCAAATTAAACAAAACTGTATTGGTTATCAACAGCCCGGGGAGTAGTATTCTGCGTTGAATTTGTTGCATCCGTATATTGGATATGATGTTGTTGCTGTCGACTAGTTGCACCACCACCACTGCCAGTGACTGCTGCAGCAGCCTGTGATTGCAATGAAACACTTGAAGCTCTTAAATATTGTGTAGAATCATTAACCGATAAAATGGGTGATGAGGCTCTTATCATTTGTTCCATGGCATTTGTTGGCACTGGCGTAGAACGTTGTTCAAACATTGTCGTGGAGGTGACTTGATCAAATTGAGACAAATTTTGTGTTTGCTGTTGTTGTTGTTGTGTATTGCTACTGTTGCTGCTGCTATTGTTGTTGTTAGTTATCAAATTGGCGGAGGATGTTATTGTCGTTGTATTCGTTGTCATTAACTGTAGCTGCTGTTGCGTTTGTTGTTGTTGCTGTTGTTGATGATTGTTATTATTGTGACGTGTTGCTACACCGGCTGCCAATAACAATGCTAAATCCATTTCAATTGTTTTTAAACGTACACTACAATTCATCGATATCACATCCTGTGACTGGTTAAGTTTAAAGAAAAATTAAAAAAGAAAACGATACAGTATTTATTTATTTCATTTTGGAAAATTTGAACAAATTAACTAAGTATGAAGTATTAAAAAAATCTACAACATGCCTTTAAAGACGAATTTAATAAAAAAAAAAACTAAGATTTCTACGATTTCGTTTAATATTCAAAAATATTCAAATCTTATATAATTAAAAATTAGAGAAAACAGGTGTAAAATTCGGCTGTGCCGAATTTTCGATACCCTCCACCCAATATTGGGTACGGCTACCAATTTGAACCTGCTGCCGATAATGAAACATTAAATTCGAATACCAATTAAATTTAAAGCTAAATTGGTTTTCGTTTTGGCCAATTTCTATTATAAAATACAATGATCCTTAAAAAGAATTAATTACTATTTGAAAAATTTCATTATTTTTCTTTTACTAAAGTAGAAAACCCCTAACTACTTCATAGAACACTACTGAAATTCATTATTTAACGCAGCCGGCATCATAATAATACCCAAAGTTTGATCCCTATAAGCCTGTTTTGAGACCTTAGAAGTCATACGATAATTAAAAAAAAAAAAAAAAAAAAAAAAATTGAAGGATTCTTGGCCACAAATTATTAATATTAAAAAAGGACATTTTAAAATAATTTTATTTTATAACAAAAAACCAAAATAATAAAAACAGGTAAGAAACTAAAGAATGAAACTAAAAATTTAAAATTTTAAATTTTAGCTTTCAGTTTTTAATTTTTAGTTTTTAATTTGTAGTATTTAATTTTAATTTGTAATTTTTAATCTTTAATTTTTAACTTTTAATTTTTAATTTTAATTTTTAATTTTTAATTTTCAATTTTTAATGTAAATTTTTAGTTTTTCATTTTTAATATTTAATTTTAAATATTTTATTTTTAATATTTAATTTTTGATTTTGAATTTTGAATTTTAATTTTTAATATTTAGTTTTTAATTTTTAATTTCTAATATCTAACTTTAAATTCTTATTTTTTAATATTTAATTTTTAATTTTTTTTAATTTTTAAATTTGAATTTTTATTTTTTAATTTTAATTATTCATTTTTCATGTTTAGTTTTTGATTTTTCATTTTTAATTTTCAACTTTTAAATTTGAATTTTTATTTTTTAATTTTAATTTTTCATGTCTAATTTTTAATTCTAAATTTTTCATTTTTAACTTTTCATTTTTAGTTTTTGATTTTCAATTTTCAATATTTAATTTTTTATTTTTAATTTTTGAATTTTAACTTTTAATTTTTAATTTTTGATTTTTCATTTTTGATTTTTAATTTTAATTTTAATTTTTAATATTTAATTTTTAATTTTCAATTTTTAATGTTAATTTTTAGTTTTTCATTTTTAATATTTAATATTAAATATTTTATTTTTATTATTTAATTTTTGATTTTTAATTTTGAATTTTAATTTTTAATATTTAGTTTTTAATTTTTAATTTCTAATTTCTAACTTTAAATTCTTATTTTTTAATATTTAATTTTAAATATTTAATTTTTATTTTTAATTTTTAAATTTGAATTTTTATTTTTTAATTTTAATTATTCATTTTTCATGTTTAGTTTTTCGTTTTTGATTTTTCGTTTTTAATTTTCAACTTTTAAATTTGAATTTTTATTTTTTAACTTGTCATTTTTAATTTTTGATTTTTAATTTTCAATTTTTAATTTTTTATTTTTAATTTTTAATTCTTAGTTTTTCTTTTTTCATTTTTGATTTTTGGTTTTTGATTTTTAATTCTAAATTTTTAATTTTGTACTTTTAATTTTTAATCTTTAATTTTTAATTTTTGATTTTTGATTTTTAATTTTTGATTTTTAATTTTAATCTTTAATTCTTAATATTTCATTTTCAATTTTTAATGTTAATTTTTAGTTTTTCATTTTAATTATTTAATTTTAAATATTTTATTTTTAATATTTAATTTTTGATTTTTAATTTTGAATTTTAATTTTTAATATTTAGTTTTTATTTTTTAATTTCTAATTTCTAACTTTAAATTCTTATTTTTTAATATTTTATTTTAAATATTTAATTTTTAATTATTTTTAAATTTGAATTTTTATTTTTTAATTTTAATTATTCATTTTTCGTGTTTAGTTTTTCATTTTTCGTTTTTGATTTTTCATTTTTAATTTTCAACTTTTAAATTTTAATTTTAATTTTTCATTTTTCATGTTTAATTTTTAATTCTAAATTTTTAATTTTTAACTTTTCATTTTTAATTTTTGATTTTTAATTTTCAATTTTCAATTTTTAATCTTTAATTTTTTTTTTTTTATTTTTAATTTTTAATTTTTGATTTTTAATTTTTAGTTTTTCTTTTTTCATTTTTGATTTTTGGTTTTTGATTTTTAATTCTAAATTTTTAATTTTTAACTTTTTATTTTAAATTTTTCATTTTTAATTTTCGATTTTTAATTTTTCACTTTTTGTTTTTAATTTTTTATTTTTTATTTTTAGTATTTAGTTTTTAATTTTTAATTTATAATTTTCAATTTTTGATTTTAAATTTTTAATTTTAATTATTTAATTTTTAATTATTTTTAATTTTTAAATTTGAACTTTTATTTTTTAGTTTTAATTATTCATTTTTCATGTTAGGTTTTTCATTTTTCGTTTTTGATTTTTCATTTTTCAACTTTTAAATTTGAATTTTTATTTTTTAATTTTAATTTTTGATTTTTCAAAATTTTAAACTTTTCATTTTTAATTTTTGATTTTTAATTTTTTATTTTTAATTTTTGATTTTTAATTTTTAGTTTTTCTTTTTTCATTTTTGATTTTTGGTTTTTGATTTTTCATTTTAAATAAATATGTGGTAATACTTGATTTTTAATTCTAAATTTTTAACCTTTCATTTTTAATTTTTGATTTTTCATTTTTGATTTTTAATTTTTTATTTTTAATTTTTAAGTTTTAATTTTTTATTTATAATTTTTGATTTTTAATTTTTAATTTTAATTATTCATTTTTCATTTTTAGTTTTTCATTTTTAATTTTTGGTTTTTGATTTTTAATTTTTCATTTTAAATAAATATGTGGTAATACTTGCTTAGGCCAATGTGACACGTGCAGTATTCATATACACACAACTGTAATGACTTCAACAATACGAAGAATTACAACATATACAACTATTTTAAGAAAAACAACAAACACTGAAACACAAGAGTTTTTTTTAAGTTTCATTCATATCTCGTGATCCGTTTACCGATTTTGATGATTTTAAACAGCAACTCCTTTGGGATGTTAATAAACGACTTTATACAAAAACAAATGGTCTATAGCTTAGATATTGACGGCGTGATCGTGATTTCCACAGACAGACGGTCATCGCTAAATCAACTTCCCTTATTATAATGATCAAGAAAATATATGGTTTTGGGGTCTCCGGAATTTATTTCGATGCGTTACAAACGGAATGACAAGCCTATATTTTCCCTCTGCAACTGAGGTGTGGAGGGTATAAAAAAAAACAATGGTGGTGTGCACACATTAGGAATAACAATGCAAGAAACGCTACTTTACTACAACGCATTCGGTATAAACAGCGAAATCTTCTTACAAAAACATAAAGTTATTAAACTAAAAGAAAAAAATAATAAAAAAACAAGAGTATTAAATTCAGCTGTGTCGAATCGTTGATACCCTCCACATTAACATCCGGACTTATGGAAAAAGTAAACGATTTGATAAATTACTAATATAAAATTGCTGCAACAATTACATTTTTTAGAGGTGTCGCCATCTAGGCTATATCTTGCTAGAAATAATGATAAAAAATATCATGCTAAGTTAAACCAGTTATTATTTTATGAATGACAGACAGACGGACATAGCTACAGTGCCTCGAGTTGTTATAAGGATCAAGAATAAACTCCACCGTTTAAAAGTATTTGCCATCCCTAAACTATGTGGTTTATCACTAATAGTTTCCGTTTACAAGTCATACAATTATTACAGATGGAATTTTTCGTTCATTATTGAGTAAATATTTTATTACATGTAATTAAAACATTGTTTTTTTTTATCGGGTAACAGAAAATAGCGACTTTAGTGAAAAGGGTTTTTTTTTTTTTTGGAAATTTTCTTATTACAAAATCACAGGCAGGTATTCCAAAGATACCATGTCGCAGAAAATTATATTAGTGCAGAAAGATAACAACCCACCAAACGTTCCCCAACTTAAACCCTTAGAAACTTTTTGGGCTAAATTTAAAGAGAAGAGTGTACAGAAATGGATACCAAGCAAAAAATATAGATTGTCGAATTCAGAAAATAAACAAGAAAATTATATTCGGGCTAAATTGATTATACGATATCCTATACCATGCGTTTAGAGATAGGATCCTCTTAGGTTCAACTAATTAGATATCGAAAAAAAAGCATAAACCAAATTTGAGTGGCATTGTAGTTATTTTTTTTTTTTTTGCTTTCGGACATGAAAAACTTCATATTAGATGCTACATTTATTTATATGGAGACTAGGTCGGAAAATGGACCGTGCCAGACTATATTTGGTAAGGTCACTTATTTTTTGCAAAAACATATACAAACTAAATGTGAGAAAAATCTGTGAAATATTTTTGTTTTTTGATAGATTTAATTGAATATCACGAATCAGCTTCATGTGGGGGCTACGACTAAGAATTGTCTTATAGGATTTGATTTTTGACTACTGATAAATGGATATATTGAACATACACAAACCCAATTTGATCCAGATTTGTATGATAATTTGGATATTACGGCAATTTAAGTCGATCTCATATGGGGACTAGGTCTGAACATGGACCGATTTCAATAGCGATAGATGCCTATATACTAAATTTCATCAAAATATATTCATATTTGAGGCCAGTAGTTTGATTACAAGGTTTACATGGACAGACAGACGGACGGTCGGAAACACGGACATCGCTAAATCGACTCAGAAAATGATTCTCAGGAAGGAATTCAGAGATCCAGGGCTGATAATAATAAATAAATAAAAATTAATACCAAATACAAATAACGTATTTATTTTTGATATTTGGCCTTTTTCCTTTTCTAAAAAACTGAAATTTTTCGTATGTTTTTACAAATCTTAGAATGTTCGGCCATGTTCTGTAAGTGTTCTTGAAAGTGAAACTAATACCAATTTTAGAACATCAAAAACTTTGGATTGGTTTCACTTTTGGTGTTAAAAAAATTGTATAGGTTTCACCATCAAGGGGATGTGGATAAAAGTACTTTTATAAGCATTTATGGCTTTATTCTTTTTAAAATATATGTTATTTTTAGTATATTAGTATGATTTCAAATGACTCTTGCTAAATTGAATTAGAAATTATGTGTGTCCTCTGCTTAATACATTAAATTAAAAGAAAAAACATAAAAGTCTATAAACCTCATGGCAACCGAAATGAAAACAAACTTAAAATAATACAAAATAAAAATAAAAAAATTATCACTGACACTGAATTGACTCCAAAATTTAGGCTATCTCACATGTCTCGGTGATGGATCTTGTTGTTGCTGTTGTTGTGATGTACCATTACCACCACTAACTGGCCCAGAACCATTATTTTCACCATTCGCTGCGGAACCATTTGCATCCGTCGATTGATTGTAGGCAACACCACCTTGATTGTGTATATACTCGGTTAGAGTAACATCAGAGGTGCCACCCGATTCTAATGGTATAGGATTATGACGGAAATGTTCGAGCATTTCTTGTATCGAAGGAAACCACAAATGCTGTACACGACACTGACCCTTATCGGAAAGGGTCATACGTAAATGTTTGGCACGTCCATTGAAATTGAAGGTGAGCACAAATTCACCTTTACGCGTTTCACTTTGACGTACTAGGAAGAAACCATGACCTTGTGCCTCATTTTGTAAAACCATACGAGCCGCATCCGATCTGGGTAGTGTACCATGGAACCAGGGATATTGACGCATTTCATTAGTGATGTCTACCACATTTAGATCTGAGTCGAGATCTAAGCCATCACAGGGTTCTATATTACTGGAGGAGGAGAGACGTTGTTCACCACGTCGTGGCGGCACATCTGGTCCGGCCGTACATTGTGTATCGCCGGCATTGTTATCTGTGTTGCCACCCTGCAGGGACGACAAAGCATTCTCGGATAGAGAGCTACTGGGCGCTACGTTGCCATTTGAACCCATATTATTTTGTTGATGATACTGCGGATTTTGTACCGCATTCATCATTGTGTTGTTTGCATTTGAATTCATTGTTACCGGTGATGGTTGCATGCCTGCAGCCATAACTTCCGATTCTGTTGTGGGTTGTTGTGTAGGTGGCGTACGCATGCAATAGCGTATGGTAGCCAACCAACTGCGCATATCATCGGCATCTTGTGCCTCAATCACATATTCCATATTGTTATCGGCCTTCAGAACAAATGTATTTTCACGATCTGGCATTTCTAAGGCTGTAGTTTCACGAGCCTCCGATATTAGGAAACAAAATACACCACAACGCGGCTAAAATCATTTCAAGAAGAAGAAAACAAGAATCGTTACATCTAATAATATTTAAAATAAAAATCCCTAAATCCCTCCTACCTTTGCTGCTTTTGGTGGCATGTAAAATTCCAACATGTAACCACCCACCGCTTTGACCAAGGCCAGTCGACACTTTTCCCATTTTTGCGTTCCAGTCGGTTGATCAAGACTTTCCGGTGTCAGATTGTTGACTATGCCATCCTTGCGACACTCGACCACAATTTTGGCAAATTTCTTATTATGTTTACTGGAACCGTCTTCGTCGGAACTTTTGTGAAACAGTGCCTGTAAAAATAGAAAATTCTAATGATATTACGTTTTTAAATGCCTGTTCGCAATTATGAGAATTTGATTTTTTGTCGTATATTCTTAAAGTTTGATACAAACCTTGCCTTTACGTAGTCCTTTAAATGACAAACGTCGAAAGAATGCCTTATGGAAGATTTTTGGTGATTCTTCAGGTAAATCACTTTCTGCAAGAGCCCCATTGCCGACCTAAAGATATATATACATATATAAAGAATTAAATATTTGAAGGCCAAGACGAAGCCTTTATTTAAAAAAAAAAAACAAAAACTTAAAATAATTTTTTTCTACTGAAAATAATATTTTTAACAAAATTTTTAATAATAGAATTTAAGATTAGAAAAAAATGTAATAAAATAAAAAAGAGTTCACAAATAAATTTGGATAAAATCTATAATATTAATAGGCTAGGCAATTTTTTGTGACCGATGTTGTGTTCTACCGTTTGATCCCGATTTTGACCAAACGTATATTATTTGAAAGGTATTTCTTTTTAGCAGTTTTGCAGATTTACAGATTTTTAAAATTTTCCTTTATTTTGAGTAAATTGCATTTAAAGTTGCTACTAACACATACATAAAATTATACATATGCTATGTGTGTTTTATTAAATTTGTTAATGTGTTTGATAATGAGTTTGTTATCTTCATTCACAATAATAATAAACAATAAAGTGTTGGTTTGTGAATTGGCTAAGTTGGAAAATAAAGCTGCCTAGAAATTGCACTCGAATTTCGAGCACTGGAATCTGCTAATTAAAATTAATAAACTTAATATTTTTTGTGAACTAAAAAAAGAATTCAGATAAAAATCCTTGAAAACTATATAAAAATTTAAAAAAAATACAAACAATTTTTTAAATAAATTTAGATTTTTTTTAATAGAAAACGAATGTTTTAAAAGCTAAGACAAGTCAAATAACAAATCTTTTTTTTAAATAAAAATAATATTAAAAAAAAATATTCAATTAAATTTTAATTGAATAAAATTAAATTTAATAAACTTAATAATTTTTTGAACTTAAATTAATTGCCGATAAAAAATTCTTTAAAAATATTTCAGAATTAAAAAAAATATATAATTATAAAATTATAATTTTAATTCAATTTTTTTTAAAGTAAACTTGGATTAAATTAAATAAACTTTATCAAATAGAAAACGAATTTTTTGAAATTCAAATAAATAAATCTTAATCAAAAATGTAATTTTTCGAAAAAAAAAATTGATTAAATAAATTTGTATAAAATTGAACTTTATAATATGGTTGAACTAAAAATAATTTTTGGAAAAAATCTTTAAAAGTATTACAAAATTAATAAAAAAATTTGATGAATTTTGTTTTAATAAATTGAGATAAAATTAAATAAACTTTCTGTAATACAAAACGAATTTTTTTGAAAGCCAAGATCGAAATCAAATATAAAAATCTTAAATATTTTTTTAAATAAAAATAATTTTTCAAAAAAAAAAAAAACAAAATCCAATTAAATTTTAAATTAAGTTAAATAAATTTGTGTAAAATTAAATTTAATAAAATTAATTTTTTTTTTTTTAAAATTGAAAAAAAACATAATTATTTTTTTAAATAAATTTGGAAAAAAAATAAATATGCAAACTTTTCATAATAGAAAACCAATGTTTTGAAATATATTTTTTTTAAATATAAATATTTTTTGAAAAAAACAAAATTATATATTTGTAAAATATTAAATTTAATAAACTTAATAAGTTTTTTGAACTATAAACAATTTTTCGATAAAAAGAAAACAAAAAACATTTCAAAATTAAAAAGAAAATATATAAATATTTTTTAAATTTGCTTTAAATTAAATAAACTTTTTGCAATAGAAAACGATTTTTTTTTTTTGATTAAGAACGAAATCCTAAAAATTTTTGGAAATAAAAATAAATTTTCGAATAAATTCTAAATAGATTTGTATAAAATTAAATTTTATGAACTGAATAATTTTTCTGAATGAGAAATAAATTTTCGATAAAAAACTTCTTTAAAAATATTTCAAAATTTATAAATATTTTTCAAATAAATTTGGATTAAATTAATTAAACTTTATTTAATAGAAAACGAATTTTTTGAAAACTTAGAACGAAGTCAAATAAAGAAATCTGAAATATTTTAATTAAAATAATTTTCGAAAAAAAAAAAATTTTTTTTTTAATTTGTATAAAATCAAATTGAATAAACTTAACTTTTTGAGCTGTAAATAATTTTTTGATAAAAAATTCTTTGAAAACTAAAAAATTTTATAAATGTTTTTTTTTTTAAAGAAATTTGGATGAAATTAATTAATTTTTATCTAATAGAAAACGAATTTTTTGATTTTTGAAAGTCAAATAAATAAATCTTAATCATATGTGACCTTCTCCGAGAAAAGGGACCTATGCCGGTTTTCTCAATGTATCGTCAAACTGCGTGTTACTTAACCAGGACATAAATTTATTGGAACGATAAACTGCCGGTTAACAATTTTGGTTTTCTCAATGTACCGACAAAACATTATTTTCAGTTGGCAATGCCTCGCAAAATACGTATGAAAGTTGGGAGAACTATTTTCAGTTGGCAATGTCTCTCAAAATTGATATGAAAGTTGGGAGAATAATTTATCTGTACGATAAATAAATAATTGGCAGATGAGTGGCGGTTAGCTTTGCGACAAAATAGAAGCAAACCAGACATTGAGAAAACCAAATTTCTTTAATCGACAGTTTCTCGTTGGGATAAAAGATAATCGCCTATTGAGAAAACGGGCACTAGTGTGTGAAAATTAAGTTTTGAGAAAAAAAAAATATTTAAAGTTTCTACACCCTTTTAGGTACCAGAATCCACCGTTTTTGACACAACCCGATTTTTGACACACTAGGTCCCTTTTCTCGGAGAAGGTCACATATATCTAATTTTTCAAAAAAAAAAAAAATTTATTAAATATAATTAAATAAAGTTGTATAAAATTAAACTATAACTTTTCTTAACTAAGTGTAAAATTAAATTTAATAACTTTTATAATTTTTTTTATTAAAAAAAAAAAAAAAAAAAAAAAAAAAAAAAAAAACTATTTTTTAAAATAAATTTGGATAAAAATAAATCTGTAAACATTTTCTAATAGAAAACCAATGTTTTTAAATATATTTTTTTAAATATAAATAATTTTTGAAAAAAAAATTATATATTTGTATAAAATTAAATTTAACAAACTTTATAAGGTTTTTGAACTATAAATAATTTTTCGATAAAAAAAACTCTAAAAATATTTCAAAATTAAAAAGAAAATATATAAATATTTTTGAAATAAATTTGCTTTAAATTAAATAAACTTTTTGTAATATAAAACGAATTTTTTTTGAAAAATAAGATCGAAGTCAAATAAAGAAATCTTAAATATTTTTGTAAATAAAAATTCTAAATAAATTTGTATAAAATTAAATTTAATGAACTGAATAATTTTAACATGGATAATTATTTTTTTAAATAAATTTGAATAAAAATAAATATGTAAACTTTTTATAATAGAAAACCAATGTTCTGAAATATATTTTTTTAAATATAAATAATTTTTGAAAAAAAAAATTATATATGTATTTGTATAAAATTAAGTTTAATAAACTTTAATAAGTTTTTTGAACTATAAATATTTTTTCGATAAAAAAAATAACATTTCAAAATTAAAAAGAAAATATATAAATATTTTTTAAATAAATTTGCTTTAAATTAAATAAAATTTTTGTAATAGAAAACGTTTTTTTTTAAATAAGAACGAAGTCCTAAATATTTTTGCAAATAAAAATAAATATTCGAATAAATTCTAAATAGATTTGTATAAAATTAAATTTAATGAACTGAATAATTTTTCTGAATGAGAAATAAATTTTTGATAAAAAACTATAAAAATATTTCAAAATTAAAAACAAAATTTATAAATAGTTTTTCAAAACAAAACTTGGATTAAATTGAATAAACTTTTTTTAATAGAAAACGAATTTTTTGAAAGCTTAGAACGAAGTCAAATAATAAAGAAATCTTAAATATTTTTTTTTTTTAAATAAAATAATTTTCGAAATTTTTTTTTTAATTTGTATAAAATTAAATTGAATAAACTTAACTTTTTTGAGCTGTAAATAATTTTTCGACAAAAAATTCATTGAAAACTAAAAAATTTTATCAATGTTTTTTTTTTTTTTTTTTTTAAAGGAATTTGGATGAAATTAAATTAAACTTTATCTAATAGAAAACGAATTTTTTGAAAGTCAAATAAATAAATCTTAATCATATATGTAATTTAAAAAAAAAAAATTTATTAAATATAATTAAATAAATTTGTATAAAATTAAACTATAACTTTTTTAACTAAGTGTAAAATTAAATTTTAAAACCTTTATATTTTTTTTTTTAATTAAAAAAAGACTGATAATTATTTTTTAAAATAAATTTGGATAAAAATAAATATGCAAACTTTTTATAATAGAAAACCAATGTTTTGAAATATATTTTTTAAATATAAATAATTTTTGAAAAAAAAAATTTTATATTTGTATAAAATTAAATTGAACAAACTTTATAAGGTTTTTGAACTATAAATAATTTTTCGATAAAAAACTCTTTAAAAATATTTTAAAATTAAAAGGGAAATATATATATAAATATTTTTCAAATAAATTTGCTTTAAATTAAATAAACTTTTTGTATCTAATAGAAAACGATTTTTTTTTTTTTTTTGAAAAATAAGATCGAAGTCAAATAAAGAAATTCTAAATATTTTTGTAAATAAAAATTCTAAATAAATTTGTATAAAATTAAATTTAATGAACTAAATAATTTTTCTGAAAGAAAAATAATTTTTCGAGAAAAACATCTTTAAAAATATTTCAAAATTAAAAAATAATTTTTTTAAAGACTAGAACGAAGTCAAATAAAGAAATCTGAAATATTTTTTAAATTAAAATATATAAATGCAAAAATATTAAAAAAATTCAAAAATAACGATTGTTTGTTTGGACAGATTTGTATTTTCTGACATTAATACGAAGTAAAAAGCTGTATGGTATGAAAATTGATTCTAAACACATTGCTCGTAGGCCTGACTTTAGATGAGTCTGTTAAAGCGCTGACCAAAAAGTGCAAGTACGAGTGTACTATGGTGGCCAAAAGTATTTTGACAGAAGCATAGGCTACTTTTAAACGTTTATTGTTAATTACTTATTAGAGTAACAACAAATTTTTTAACTTTTATGAGGAGATGTTTCTTTGAATTACTCAGAGAGCACAAAATAACGGCAGTTTTACATGCGCTATTTTTTTTTTGTAAAGCTTTAACTTAGAATCGAAGCAATAACACGTGGACAAAAGTATTTTCACATTGCACTGTTTTAATTAGTTTGATCTACGAATTGTACCAAACCGGCTTAAAATAAATTCAATTGTATTCTTTGTATGATAATTGTTTAATAAAGAAAATAATAATTGAAATAATGGTCAAAATTCAGGAGTTAAGCCAAAATATTCGTATGGATGTGGTTACGAAGTATAATGCTGGTATTTCTGTAGAATATCTAAGCAAATTATATAATATCTCTCGTCAAACTATTTATTACCAAATAAATAAATATAAAAAAAAAAACAATTCATTCGACAACAGACCCAGATCTGGTCGCCCACGTGTAACAACTCTTAAACAGGATCGCAAAATCATAGCAAGTGTTAGAAACAATCCACTGTTAACACCAAAAGCTGTATCGATTTCACTGAATCAGGACTATAATATAGCAGTCAGCAGAAAAACTGTCCAAAGGAGATTAAAAGAATCCAACTTTAGGACCTATGTAGTCAAAAATGTGCCCTATATATCTCCAAAGAACAAGATTAAACGTTTGGAGTTTGCTAAACAATATGTCAACAAGCCTATATCGTTTTGGGAGCAAGTTTTATGGACTGATGAAAGTACTTTCGAGTACCATGGTTCTAAAAAGAAGCAATTCTGTCAACTACCTCAAAAAATAAGGCAAAAACATGCCCTCGTTAATGAAAGCATACCCCATGGCGGTGGTTCGGTAATGTTCTGGGGATGCGTGTGTAACAGTGGGTTAGGAAACTTGGTTCCAATAGATGGCACGATGAATAAAGACAAATATTTAAACATATTGAACAATTACGCTTTTATATCAGGTGATACGCTCATCGGGGAGTCCTTTATATTGCAACAGGACAATGCTCCATGTCACAAAGCTAGACTTATAACTGATTTTTTAAGAGATACTGGTGTAAATACTTTAGATTGGCCCCCCCCAAAGCCCTGATTCAAACATAATTGAGAATGTTTGGTCTTATATAAAAGGAAAACGGAGCCCATGTTTAACTAGAACATGCGAGGAGACTATTAATGAGATTGAAGGACTATGGAAGGACATTTCATTGGAAACCATTCAAAATTTGGTAAAATCAATTCCTCGGCGTTTGCAAAGTGTCATTGAAGTTAAAGGAGGATATATCTTTCATTAAATTACATTTTTTGTTTTTAAAAATTATTATTTTTGCTTTTTGAACGTAATTTTAATTTTGTCAAAATACTTTTGGCCAGCTAAAAATTTGAATTATATATTAATTTTCAATCAAACTAATCTCTATTGTATTGAATTAAAATTTTTTATATTGTTTTAAGAAGTATTATATGCCTTTTATTTCCCCCATTTTTTATGTAATTTTTTAATGAATAAATAAAAAGATACAAACAAATTAAAAAAATATTTTTTTGTCAAAATACTTTTGGCCACCATAGTATGTGAAGATTCAGGTTCAAACCTCACGGCGGCCGCCCTAAGTAGAAAAAAATTTTCATATAGAAACAATCTATTCAATTATAACAACAATTATCACAATGTTCAGTAAATCGCTGATGAAGGCTGAAATGCCTGAAACCGGTCCGATTAAGAATACAGTGTAGTTATGAATTTTTGAAATATATGCTTTCTTCTTCTCTACCACGTACCATTGAAACTAAATTAAGAATATTTTCTTAAAAATAAGCACGATTTGCACACTTGACACATTGTAAACTTTGAATTCCAAGTTAACTTTTAAATCTTTTTGCCATTTTAAACCTTTTTTCCATTTTCTTTAAACTCTTTCTAATGTATTAATTGAAATACAAATGTCAGATTAAATAAGAAAAAATCAGAGTAAATCAGAGTTGATTGGAACTAAAAATCAAAAATGTTAAAATTGTAGTTAGTCAGAAGATAAATAGTCTTATGAATAGACTCACGAACATCCTGTGCATAAGCTTTAAAAGCATTCTAGTTGTGAACTCGTTCTGCATAGCAGAACATAAACTAGTGAATACGGCTGTAAGTTTTTATTTAGTTTTTCATTTTGCGGTTTCTAGCGCTTGTGATTCGTCTAAAAAAATTACATCGCGAAGTTTGATTTTTACCTATTTAGTGCGAAAGTTATTTGGAAGAGGTAAAATATTTATTTTATTTTCCATTTAGTGCTTTTTGAATCCAAGGAAGACAATTTTTACGTCTAAGAAAATGACATGACTAATGCCGTTTTTTCTTTTCTGACACAAAATGTCGCATTTTATTTGCACTTTTTTCGAAAAGAGTATTTTTTTATATATTCTGAATTAAGAGCAAGTTTGTATTATACACAGTGTTGCCATTTTAGCATTTTAGTTGCTAGATTTAGCAACTTTTTTTGTCGTTTAGCATCCAAAATTTATGAAAAGATGCTAGATGCTAACTTAGCATCTTTTATTAATAAAAAGTTGCTTTTAGCATCTTTTTTTTTAATTTCTTTTCATTATTTTTGATATGTTTTAATTTCTTAAAGTGTAATACGAGAATTTTGTGTACTATTCTTTTTACCACTCTACTCGTTTCTTTCAACAAATATAACAAAACATTTTGAAATAGAAGAATGTAAACACCACCAACAGTTTTTAATGAATTAAAAAGTCGATTGCCAAAAAATATTATTGTATTAAAAAATGCAAAAATTTTCAAAACAAAACACTTTAACCGGATAAAAGAACCGATTACCAATATATTAGAAGAGTTTAAATTTAGATCATCTTAAACAGAAAAAATTCAAATCCAATGGAGTTATGTCACAGAACAACATTGGGATACAACACTGAATACAACCTCTTTATGGATTGAAGTTAACAAAAATTCTATTGGCGAAAATCCATTTAAAGAGTTATTAATATTTGTATTGTCCTTATCACGAGTAGTTTTGTCTTTCTCAAAAGCCGAAGTTGAACGTTTTAGTTTAATGGCTTTAGTTAAAAGCAAACTTTGAACAGAATAAAATCCGAGTTGTTATGTTCTGTAATACGTATAAAAGGTTTGAAATTGAAAAATGGGTGCTGTTACACTTACAATACACCGAGCGATGTCGTTGATAAAAGTCGATCGTCAGAAAAATATCACAGCCAAAAAGAACATGAAGATGAACACATCACAGAAATATTAGATTTCATAAACCAATTATTGTAATACAATCGTATCTTTTGATAATGTAAATTCTATTATATTTGAAATGAAAAAAAAAATCTCTCTAAAATTAAAAACATTTAATTTAAAATTAAAAAACTCAATTTGATGTTAAAAAAAATTACAGATGAAATCCAAAATAATTTTAATTCAAAAATATAAATCGAAACTTATGTTTTATATTAATTTTTCGATTTCAAAACCAAAGAATTTATTAATAACTATTTAATTTTTCAATATAAAGGAAATTAATTTAAAAAAAAAAATAGCATCTTTTTTTTTTGACTCCAGTACGTTTTAGCATCTTTTTTTTTTTGCAATTTAGCATCTTTACAATTTCAAATTATGGCCACACTGCTTATACATCAATCGAAAAGTCTCAAAGTCGAGCCCTCCGTAAGTTGCAAAAAATTGCAGCAATTGACTTCTTTCTGGTAATAGTGTGAGAATATTTGAACATTGTTCCCCTTTTTTGAATATTTTCACCCTATGACTTCAAAGAGGATAATAATCACTTTGAGACCTTTCGATTGATGTATAAGATAAAGTTGCTCCTTATTCAGAATATATAAAAAATACTCTTTTCGAAAAAAAGTGCAAATAAAGTGGGACATTTTTTGTCAGAAAAGAAAACGGCATAAGTTTGATTTTCATCCATTTAGTGCTTTTTAGTGTTGCTTATTTAATTTTCTATTTAGTGCTTTTTAGTGTTGCTTATTTAATTTTCTATTTAGTGCTAGAGTCGACGGAAGGCCGTTTTTACTCTATTTTTTACCCATTTAGTGCAAAAGTCGGTTTAAAAAGAACAAAATTTTTATTTAATATCCCATCATTTCCAATTTTCAAACGCCTTCAGAGTGATCGAATGGCACCCTTTGCTGGTTACATTATACAAAAAAATAAATTCTCTTTACCTGAATTTGCAATTTCTCTTAAAAACTCTAAGACTATTTTTTATAACAATATGTTCTTTAACATATCAATATTTTCTTTTTTCAATTTAAAAAACAACACAACATCCAAAATTAAACGAGAGCACAAAAAAACTTACCTTTAAATTATTACGCCTACGAAAGAATTCTTTTTCATAATGTTCAGCAAATGATTCAAGAAATTTTTGAGCAAAATTTCGATGTGACAAATTACGTGCCTCCTCTGGCGTCAAAGTACCGTTAATGTAATTAATGCAAGCTTTGGCAAAATCAGCGGCTGCTAAACGAGCATAACGATCGGAAAATTCTTCCCAACTTGTACCGCATGAGTACGGTATACCGGAGGAAGAAGAACCTAACATACTGCTACTTGGTATTAAATCAGATCCACCAACGCCGCCTACAGCACCACCAGAACTGCCACCTAAACTGCTGCCAGTACCACCAATGTAGCCGCCAATGCTAAAAGCAGCCGTACTATTGCCACCCATAGTTTTCTGTGTGTGTGTGCGTTTTGCCACTCCAAAAAAAATTTTTTCTTTGAAAAGGCAATGTATCGTCAATAAGAGAATTTTACGCTTTCTACTTCTCTAATTCTCTCTCTCTCTCTTTCTCTATATCTTAAAGAAATTACTATTAATTTCTTAAGTTCTCTTAAATTATAGTTTCTGTTGTAATATTTTTTTTTAGGAATCTTCTATTATTTATGGTTGTTTGAATATTTGGTTTCTTGTTGTTGATGAGATGATACTCCTCTTCCCACACATAAATTCCTTAGAAGATTGACACAATTCAGTGTTGTGTTTTGTTTTGTTGTTATTTCAGCGTTGTTAATGTTGTTGCTGTTGCTGTAGTGCAATCCCCTAAAATAAGCTCATGTATTTAGAAATCGTCTGAAAAGAAAAGAATGTAAGAGATGAAATTGAAAATATATTGCAGCAGACAAAAAGTCTTTAAAAAAAACAAACACACACAGCCAGATGACTGTGAAATAAATTTCAATTAGTTACGCTAATTTTAAAAACAATTTAAAAATAAATAACACGTTCGTCCATTTTCATTCATAATTTTAATGCATAATTAAGAAACTTAATAATAGAAATGGAATTGTGATTTGACTCACGTTCACGAAAAAAGAACACTAATCACGAGTAATCTCTCAATATTTTTTTAATTTTTAATCTCACGCGAATCACTTGAATTAATTGAACGAATTGCATTCATGAACATTCGTGTTTCACGTGAATCATGCAAATATTAAGAAATTTTATACATACATATATAAAAATAAAAGATGTTTAAACTAGATTTCAAAAGACTTAGATCAAGTTTTTGGGTATATTAATTAAACTTAGTTTAGTTAAACTCACATTTTATAACGCTTTAGATCTAGTTTTTGGAGATGCCAGTTTAACTTTTTAAAACTTTCTTTGTTATAAAGTTTTTTCTTTTAATTAATGATTGAGTTAGAACTCAATCAAAAGCTTAAGATCAAATGTTTTTACTTTAAATAAAGCAAAAAAACGTTGGCACATTTGTTTCAAAAAATTTATATATGTATATTATGACGACAGGGGTAAGCAAAAGCTATAGATAATTTGTTTTGTAATTAGTTAAATTCTTATACCTTTGCTATGAAATCACTGCAATGTGAATCCAAGCAAAAAGTTATACTATTTAACCTTTCCTAATATAACAAACTAAAATATAAAACAACTTTGCAACAAATATTTTCCTTTATTTCTTAAAAAATATAATTCTTTTCTTTTTCTTGTTAAAATCTAGTGAAATCAAATGAAAAATAAGTGAAATTAAATGAATAACGTTTAACTTAAATTTACTTTTTATTTTCGAAATAATTTGTTTTATACTAATTTTTATAAACATATCAACAACATATGTTTTTTATTTACAAACTTAATATTCACCACAGCAATTTTCTAACAATACGGCAACATTAAATATAAATTATAGTTGAAAAATAAGAAACACCCCAATAAAAAAATTATTTGAGTGCGGAATGGTATTCTAGACAACTATCTAAATTAAAAAAAATAAGCTCTTTAAAAAGTACAAGGCATTTCTGAGCGGACTTGACGAACAGCTGAAAAATATACTCCACAGATCATAAGGTTTGATAGCACTTATCACAGCTTAAAAAAAAATTGTTAAGAGAAGACTTAATAGAATTTTTTTTTTGGCATTTTTTTTTTTGTGCTATTATTATTTTTTTAAAATTTTGTTCGATAGCAAAAAACGTCGGTCTTAAAAGTACTAAATAAACCCTATTGAAAGAATAGAAGTAAGAGTGTTAAATTCGGCTATGCCGAAACTTTAATACCCCCCTCCACCTCGGTTTTACGTTTACAATAATATCAGGACTTATTTAGAACAAATATTAACAAAATATTTGAAAAAGTAAATAATTTGATAAACTTAATATTAAATTATTACAACAAACATACTGAATTTTTAGTATTTTCTAAAGGCGTCTCCATATTTTAGGTCATATCTTGGCCTGATTTACTCCAATTTACCCTGGTAAATTGTTTATTTTGTGAATGAATGTGATTTCAAAAGACAGACAGACGGACATTGCTACATATATCAACTCGAATTGTTGAATATGTACATATGTACATACTCTATGTAGTCATAAATCCATTTTTCGATATACACCCGCGATATATACTCTCACAGTGGTGAGAAGAAGAAGAAAAGAAAAAATTTTGGAGCGGTTTTCAAGTAACGGCCTTTTTGTATTTTTTTATTTTTTATTTTTAATTGGTTTCTTTTAATTATATATGTTTAATTTATTCAGTTTTAATTAAAGTTTATTATTAAGTATAAAAATGTGTTCTTAACTCTAGCGAATACAGAAAAAGAATGAATGAAAAGAAAAACTTTCAAAATGCAAGTAACGACGTTCACATTGTTTTAGGGTTGCCAACTAATTCAATATTCCAATACTCCTTCTCAATGTGAATGACGTTTTACAATTATGTAAATTTCATTAATTTTATAAAATACAAATGTTTTATCCTCGATAGGTTCTTGGTGAGGATATCAGCAATCATATTCTGTGTCGGACAATACCTCAGAAATACCTCCTTGTTCCTTACAACTTCTCGCACATGATGGAATCGAATGTCGATGTGCTTCGTCCTCTTGTGATAAACTGGATTCGTTGCTAGTTTTTCCGCACCCTGGTTATCGATGTTCAGAAGAACAGGTTCAGCAGACGAGTAACCAACTTCCAATAATAATCTTCTTAAAAATATTGCCTCTTTTGCGGCATCAGACATGGCCATATATTCAGCCTCTGTGCTACTAAGAGCTACACAGGACTGTTTCCTGGATTCCCAGGATACGGGACAATTACCAACGAAGAATATGAAACCGGTATACGATTTCCGGTCAACGGCATTTCCTCCCCAATCCGCATCCACAAACCCCTCTATGCCCCCTTCGGCAGCTTGATATACCATCTTCATATCAGTAGTGCCACGAAGGTAACGCAAAATTCGTTTAGCCGCCTGCATATGTTCAGCATGTGGATTCGAATTTCTTTGTGCTAGTTTCGCCACTGAATGGAGGATATCTGGTCTTGTTGTGATTGCCAGATACATAAGTGCCCCAATTATAGACTGGTAATCATGTTGATCTATAACCTCGCAATCATCCATCGTACAATTTACCTGATGATTTGCTTCAAGTGGAGTTGCTATGGGCTTGCAATCTTCCATGCCATACTCTCTGAGCAACTCTTTGATGTATTGGGATTGACATATGCTTATAGTACCAGTGTCACCTTCACGTTCTATTTCAATACCCAAATAATGATGTAACTTACCCTTATCAGTTATGGGAAACTTTTCTGCCAACAATTTTTTCACCTCTATGACTTGTGATTCGTCTTTGCACCCGATTAGAAGGTCATCAACATATACCGCAACTAAAACCAATTCACCATTCATTGTGGCTTTATATAGGCAAGGTTCATTATCACTCTGTTCAAAGCCGATTTGCCTAAGCTCGAAGTCCAGCTTCTCATACCATTCTTTGCCGGATTGTTTCAAGCCGTATATTGCCTTATGGAGTTTTAATACTTTATTGGGATATCTATGGTCTACAAACATTTCAGGCTGTTTTAAATAGATTTCATGGTGGATATCACTATTGAGATAAGCTGAGCTTATATCAATTTGATGCAAATGCATTTTCCAATGTACTGCCAATGCCAGCACCATGCGTATAGTAGAGTATCTGACCACCGGGGAGAAGGTCTCGTTGTAGTCTACACCAAATCTCTGACTACAGCCTTTAGCCACAAGCCTAGCCTTGAAACGCTCCACCTGACCATGTTCGTCCTTTTTCAAAGCGTACACCCACTTTGAATTAATCGCCTTAGCTCCTTTAGGTAAATCTACCAATGACCACGTACCGTTTTCATTTAAAGATGACATTTCAGAACGCATTGCCTTGTACCATTTATTACGGTTTTCACCCTTTAGTGCATCTCCTACAGTTGTGGGTATACTTTCCTCAACCATATTATGTAATACCTGATTCTGCTTTCGTGGTCTACCGGGTCTTCCCGTTTTAACTATTTTTGGTCTGCCACGCTTGGAACCACCAGTAAACTCCTTCTGAGTAATATTTCCGATTTCGCATTCATCAGAATCAACTTCTTCGGCAGTTTCGAAGCCAGCAAAATCACTTAAGTTATCGGAACTTGCGTAATCATCAATATTACCGATACAATTATCGTCAACTACGAACTCGACCTTGTCAACTACTTGTCCATCAGAATTTTTAAATTTAAATGTTAAATAATCATCATCACTTTTTAAAGTTGTTTTTTCAGTTTGATTTTTATCGAAGGCATCTTCTTTAAATAAAACATCACGTCGCTCGATTATAGTTCTCTTGTCTTTGTCGTATAAACGATATGCCTTTGACACCTGAGAGTAACCAACCATAATAAAACTTTCGCCTTTAGCTTCAAATTTACGAGTGCCAGCTTTATTTAAGGCCACTGCATAGGAACCAAATATTCTTAAATGCTTCACATTTGGCTTTCTATTAAACCAAATCTCATACGGTGTCTTACCACATAATATTTTAGTAGGGCATCTATTTCGAAGATAAGCTGCCGTGTTAATTGCTTCTGCCCATAGACCTTGTTGAACACCACTATGAACCATCATCGCACGCGCCATTTCAACTAACGTACGATTGGCACGCTCAGCTATGCCATTCTGTTGCGGCGTGTAGGGAACCGTAAGTTGTCTACCAATGCCTTCGGACTCCAAAAAAGCATCGAAATCCTTGTTCACATATTCACGACCATTGTCGCTTCTTACCATCTTAATTTTGTGGCCAGTCTGTTTTTCGACATACTGCTTAAATATCTTAAACGTTTTCAGGACTTCGCTTTTGGCCTTGATGCAATATACGAATATTCGTCTCGAGAAGTCATCTATGAACGTGACGAAATATCGGGAACCTCCAAGGGAGTGTACATTGAATGGGCCACACACATCGCTATGTATGAGTTCTAACAGATTGGTCGATCTTGTCTTGGACTCTTTTGGCAATGGGCTTACATGGATTTTGCTCAACATACATGTTTGACATTTCGATGAATGAGACAAGTCTCCCAAATCCATTCCAATTACCATCGACTTATTTGACATTTCGCACAATGATTTAAAATTTAAGTGACCAAATCGATTGTGCCACACTTGGTCTGAGTTAGCAGCAGCAAAAAGACTTTCAGTCTTTCCCTTTGCCAAAAATAAACTGTCCTGTTTTCTGGCATTCAGTACCACTGTGCCATCAGGTCGCTGTATAATTGCAGACGTTGAGTTAAATTTCACAACTAAACCATTTTCTACAACACGGCTGACTGAGATGAAATTCATGTGTAATTCTGGGGAAAAAAGAACATTTTGGAATTTAATCTGTAAACCGTCACTATTTTGTATTTCTACATCACCTTTTCCTTTTGCGACAATGTGTTTGTCGCCCGCCAACGAAATGATTTCATTACGCTCTTCATAATTACAAAACAATTCTCTACTGCAACACATGTGTGCAGTTGCGCCGCTGTCCAAACACCATTCTGTTTGTTTGAATGTATTAGTGGCTGAAGTTTGCATAGCATTCAAAAGCTGCGGTTCTCTTTTCTTTTGTTTGTCACATTTGCTTGCAAAATGTCCGGTCAATCCGCAGTTGTAACATTTCCCCTTAAATTTATTTTTTTTTTGCTTACTGTCTTTTTGCGGCTTTTCTCTTTCCTTTTGATAACATTTCATGGCAAACGCTTTTTGTGTATTTGATGATGCTTCTTCTCGTTCATTTTTTTCTTTGTGTCTGTTACCTTCTTCTAGAACTTTCTGTTTAATGATCGATAATTGTGGCAAATTATCTCGTGTCTCGATGGCAACAACAAAATGTTCGAACTCTTTTGGCAAACTTGATAGTAACATTATGACCAGCAATTCATCTTGGATTGTAATTCCAGTCTCGGCAAGTTTTTCTGCCAACTCCGTAAACGCATTTAAATGTTGACCCACATTGCCACCATCAGACATCGTTAGGTTAAGAAGGCGTTTGTACAAAGAAACTTTCTGGATTGGTCCCTTAGGCTTGTAAATTTCCTCCAGCTTTAACCAGGCCTCGTTGGATGTCGCACAATTCTTAATTAAGGCCAACTGTGTTGGTTTTACACATAGCGTTATTGTAGCTAGTGCCCGTTCATCGTTGTCATCCCAAACATCCTTTTCCTTTTGCGACTCCTTCTTGAGACTGCCATTTACCAGCTTCCACCAACCACTGTGTACTAGTACACTGCGCATCTGTACGCACCAGCTATCGTAATTAGCATCATCAAGCTTCTCTATTTGGTACAACGACGCCATAACCACAAACACTTTTTCAAATTAAATATTTATTATTTTCAATAAATTATTCGCAAAAACACTTTTACTATTCACTCTACTTTACCCGGACTGTGCCTGGGCCCATAACCTGTTTAATTTATTCAGTTTTAATTAAAGTTTATTATTAAGTATAAAAATGTGTTCTTAACTCTAGCGAATACAGAAAAAGAATGAATGAAAAGAAAAACTTTCAAAATGCAAGTAACGACGTTCACATTGTTTTAGGGTTGCCAACTAATTCAATATTCCAATAATATAGTATTATTTTTTATATATAAAATTATATAATCATTTTATAATTAAATCAATAATAAATAAAAATAATAAATAATTTAATTATTATTTGTAAATCAATAATAAATAAAAATAAAATATAATTTATTATGGAAGCTGCCACGCACACTAGTATCCCTCCCACCTTTAGGTCGACTACTAACAATAGTAAGTTCAGGAGTCATAAAAGTTAGTAGACTTTCAATATTATAGTACATGCATGTACTTAACATGTACTTGAATTTTGTTCTAAAACTAATTTCAATTTGGAACCGTGGGACTGAATCTGTGCACTCAGATTTCAATATTTAGTGGATCAGATTTAAATGAACAACTGGTGATTCTCGTTACGCGGAAATGTTGAAAAGAGCTGGGGCCTAATTTTCACAGTCGTAAGCGAACGTATTTTTATCCGAAAGTGTGAATTTTTTTACTTTTAGAGTTTTCTTATAAGATAACGAATAATATGTAACGAAAATCGTGATTCTAGGATTCGATAACGAGTAATCTCATTCGTATGCAACCTTGCAGAATTGTACTAGTTAGAAAAATAGCAAGCGAAAAGAAGTTTTTCCCCAATAAAGTGAAGAAAACAAATGTTTGGAAAAAAGTACCAATTTTAGTAATTTTAGGTCAAACTTTACCCAAAAGGAGATTCTTGGCAGCTTTACGGAAAAATATACTGATTAAGCCAAGAGTATTTCGCAGAATACTTTCCAAGGAAGAACATGGTCCAACCAATTATGGAAACGTCCTACTATTTTCGTATGATTTTCACGAATAAAAAAGTTGAATCCATTTTATTAATATTTTATTTTTTTTACTTTTTTTTCAATTTTAGAAAAATAAAATTTATATCTTCTCTTAAATCTGTTACATTTATGCAGTGTTTCGTTTCGTACCGAGTATATACATATGTATATACATATGTATGATTATAGTCTTAAATTTAATTATTAAAATATTGAGATATTCGGTTTTTACTTATGTATGGTTGGCAGATGTTATAAAATATAATCCCTGAAGAAGCTGGAAAAATACCAGCGAAACGTTGGATGATGAAAATTAAATAAATGTTTTTTTATTTAAAATAGAAAAGTACATGACCTTAAAGGCCTAAGTAGAGAATTCTAAAACACAGAAACAGAAAATGTTAACAATAACATTCTCGGTTAAAAATCTTAACAGATATTTATTTCGATATTTATCTTTACACCCTTATTTTTGTTTACTTGTTGTTTTTATTTTCTTTTTTTTTTTTGTACATGTGAACAAAAATGCATCGCTGATAAACAAGCAAGCAAAAATGTAATTGTATGTGTTTTCATTTATGCTCATTGTATTAAATAATTGCTTTCAATTAAGAAAGCACGAAAATACCTAAAAATTTTTGTTAATTATCTTATAAATTTTAATCATCGTTGTAAAAAATCATTTTTGTCTCTTAGTTTTGACAAATTTGATTATTGTAATTAGGACACGGGTGGAGGTTATCAAAGATTCTGCACAGCCGAATTTAACACTTTTACTTGTTTAAAATCGATTGTTTTCTGTATGCCTTTTAATGATGGTCCTATTTCTGCGATTTCTGCATAATTTTTTTTTCAGGAAATGTTTGCTTAATTTTTTTTTTTAATTTTAATGGTAAAATCTGAGAAAACTGTTAATAAATTACGGGAAACAAATCAAGCGGCGAAGTCTAATTTGAATTATCAACTGTACGGTTTAAGAAAAAAAAAGTATTTTCCACTTTTTTTTAAACATTCGAATATTTTATAATATTGTTTTTTTAACCATATTTGGCGAAGAAAAAATTTTGGTTTAGGTATTTATAAGCAAATTGTAAGCCCAAGTTGCTGTACGATTTTAAGTGACACTCACTGTATATTTATTTTTGTAATTTTATATAACATTGGTATCTTTATAAATAGGTCTGCAAGGATTAAGTCCATAGTCTTAAATATATAAATAAAAATAAAATAAATTAAAACAACGCCGCAATGGTTTGAATGTGTTTATACTCTACATGGAAATTCTATAAGTTACAAACACCAGCACAAACTAAACATAAGGTCTGTCATAGAGTAGTGCTGTTTGCATAAACACATCAGAGTGAGTATTGCCAAATATGCAGTTCATTCAAATGTCGGCGCTAATATACAAAACGAATAACAACAATAACTTATTAATGGCCCACATGTGTCAATCGTTTAGACGAAAACCGGAAATCCGACACCTCCAACAACAAATATACAAAGTTGTAGACAAACAGACACACAGTCAGCTATCATTTCGAAAATTAAACAATACAATACAAAACAAAAACAAAAACTTGTTTTAAATCGAACAAATAAACAATATTTACAGCCCAATAAATGGCTAACACCTGTTTTGTGTACGGTATTTTATTTTAATTTTTTTTTTCTATTCTATTTATTCATATTCTTATGAAGATTATTTAACATTTTTGAAATTCTTTATTGTAAGCGAGATGTATAATTATTAAATAGCGACAGCATGAAAAAGTCTAACCGTCTGATATGTGGCCACACAAAAAAAGTATAAGAATAACATTGAATTAATTTTTTTTATAGTTTGCTCGTTTATATAATAAAATCAAGTTTTATGGGGTTTTGTCATGAAAACATGACATGACATACATGAAAAAAAAAAAGAAACAAACTGTCGTCGCACAATAAAAGAAAAGATAGCAATGCAAAAAAATAGCAACACTAAAAATAATATATAAATGATTTCGTTAAATGTAGGCTTTAAGCTGTTAACAGTTTGTGTCGTCAAACAGGATGCTACGTCTGAACATGCACCGATTTTCTCCAAACATCAGCTCTAAAGGTGTCAAATCTCCGAGATTTGGATTCTATAATCTACTTTCAAAGTTATTGTATTAGCAGCATATAGACTTCAATATATAATCTTAATAAAAAATCTAGCCCATAAAAACAAAGTTTTTATTAAAACTTTCTTTTCTTATGCATAAAATTTTGAAGTCTTGTTTTCAATGCATTGTACTGTTATTTTATTTCTTTTTTGATGGTTTTATTGCTATTAAATATAAAAGAATCACATTGAGTTTCAAATCGATCGGATAAGGGGAACCTTAAAAAGATTTTTTGAGAAAGGTAATTTTTTTAAAAAAGTACTTTTTTAAGAAAATTTCCTTTTCAATAAAAGATCCTTTTTTTAAAAAAATTTACTTATTTAAGGAAAATTTACTTTTTTAAGAAAGGATATTTTTTTAGAAAAAGTTCTTTTAAAGAAAATTTACCTTTTTTAAGAAAAGATACTTTTTTTAAGAGGTGCTTTTTTTTAAAAAAGGACTATTTAAAAAAAGGTACTTTTTTGAAAAAAAAAAACATTTTTTTAGGAAAAGAAACTTTTTAAGAAAAAGTAAAATTTTAGTTTTTAAGAAAAATTACTTTTTATCTCAGCTTTTTTCGATGTATTTCCAATCACAATAACAATGTTATTAGTGATTTGCAAAGATTCTCTGGTTAACATGTTTTTGTCAGTAAGTTCAAAACCATTCATACAATTATTTCGAATTGATAATGGGTGAAGTATTACTAATTTTTTTTTACGAAATTTTAAAATTTTAAAAGCTTTAAACTTACAGCTTTCAAAAGGAACTGAAATTTCGATAATGTCAAATGATGGAAAAATCAAAAAATTCCCTTAGAAAAAGATTGTTATTTGATAACAAAAATTTTTATGGGAAATATTTGCTCTATCAGTTTATCTCAGCCTCAGATCTGCTTAACATATTGTATTAATTAACAAAGTAATACCCTACACACTGCTTGTAAAGAGTGAATATTCATTAAATATGATATAACAAAATAAAAAAAATAAGCATACATTAAAATAAATTTATTTCTTTTTAATTAAATCAGAATTTATTTAGTACTTTCTGCATAAAATTATCATTAAATTGCTTTTTGTTTGAGCACAAAAAGTTATTATTATAATATATTACGACAAAAAATATTTATTTGATCTTATAAAGTAACAGCCGTGATCTTTTATCGCCTTCAATTAAATTATACAACTATTTTTTCTCGCCGATTAATAACCAACTAGGTGTTACTAAGTCCGATAATCACTGCATTTGAAAATTACAAAAACCAGTTTAAATTATTATGACAAAACTTTTTATTCCTAATATACTACAGAAACTTAAAAATGTTTTTTTTATACAAGAAAATTTGGTATTGTTCAAATAAAAAAAAATAGATTATTCTTTATGTGGAGTTGTTTTAAACTGTTCCATGTCACAAAATCACCTTCAAAATTTTCCTAAAAAAAAACCTATTTATTTTTTACTGGGGTTTCACACTGTTTTTTAAAAGCCTCTCATTATTTGTTTATCAAACTCTCCCTACAGCAATGTTGCCATATTTATACCCTCCACTCCAGTGTGCAGAGGGTATATATAAGTTTGTCATTCCGTTTGTAATAATTAGAAAAAAAATTCTGGACCCCATAAAATATATATATTTGTGATCCTTATAACAAGCGAAGTTGATATAACGATGTCCGTCTGTCCGGCTGTCCGTCTGTCCGTCTGTGGAAATCACGATGACGGCTTCAATCGGATAGCTAGGGTGCTCCTTGGTATAAAAAATGATTCACTAACATCCTGAGAAGTTTGCTATTTAAAATCGTCCAAATCGGTTAATCTGGTCCCGAGAATTGAGCGAAGAATTAAAAAGTCATGAGAAAATATGATTTGAATATGTGTTCTTGTGATAACGCCCTCAATAGGGCAGATAGGGCGCTTGTTTTTAGTGAGAATGATTCACTAACATCTTGAAAAGGTTCCTGTTTTTAAATCATGACAATAGGTTTCATAGGTGCCGAGAAATCACTGAAAAGGTAAAAAAAAATATGACGTTTTCCTATATTGTTTTCCTAAATTTTGTATTTTGTCATAGCTGTGCATGTTGTTTTTGTGGTCGTTGTGTTAATAATATAAAAATTCATCAATATCAATATTTTTTGGTGTAATATTTAAGTTAATTAATTAATAAAAGAAACTATATAAAATCAATATCAATATTCTGCGATTTTTATAACATCACAAAATGTTACAAATTGATACATACTACTGTTGCCAATATCAAAATACTATAAATAATATTCATATATTTTGTATATGTATGTATATCCATAATAAGCGCATATTAAAATAAATCGGTATTTTATTTTATTTTTACAAAATTCTGAAATTTTTAGAGTTGAAAAAATAGTATGGTTTTAAGAGTTGTATTTTTAGTACATGTATAAACCCTGCATACTTGCTTTCAAAAGTAGTAGGTAGGTAGGTAAGCCATAAAATATTTATTTACCCTGTAAAAAAAATTGTTGTTTAGAAAAATACTATTTTTTGTCAGATGTTAAAAAAGATGTTAATTAAAATAAATTTTTAAACTTTGTTATTTAATGTCGGGACGGAGGCAAACGCCATTCCGAAAATTTTGTTTCAACAGTTATCCACATTAAGAATAACCGCGGAGCTCAGCTCAATCAATGTGCAATGATCGAGCCTTGCCCTGGGAAACATGCGTTTATGCTTTTCTTAACACAAACGCCATTCCCAACTACCAAAAATTTTTGACACGAGCTATTCACATTATGAATAGTCGCGGAGCTCAACTCAATCATAGTGCAATGATGAAGCTTCGCCCTGAGAAACATATATTCATGCTTTTCTTAGCACAAACCGAACTTCTTATGGCACATTAAAAATAAACTAATTGAGAAGTACAATTCATCATTACGCTGTATTATAATACTATTTTCTTATTTTACTAGTAGCTAGTAAACAAACTGATCGTATCATTGTGAACGAAATAGAATTGAAATTGTATGCAGATTTGTTTTACTTAAAAAACCTGTTTCTACAGATAGTGAATAAAATCCCAGTAAGCATTTTATGCAATAAATGATCATGTAGAGTCTTTTTGACTCATATGTGCTATTAAAACAGTTATAAATGCGCCCTTTTGCTGATCACAAAATATTCTTTTGTTGGGATTAAATATTACCTTACCCGCGAATCTTCTTGAGAGTCCTTTTTATCCGCTTTTCTAATCAGTTTCGACTCATTTTTGAGTCTTATTTAATGTAATTTTTCTATAAATCACTTTCTAAGAGAAAGCAAAAATCATTATCTAGTCTTTTTCTAATAGCGCATGTGATTAAGCAGTTTTTAATTATCAAAAGTGCTCGAAGAAGACACAGTAAGGTATTTTTTGTTAAAACAATCTTCGAAATGATGACTGGGATATCGTATATTTTTGTTAACACACAAACATATGCATAGCAGCACGAGTAAACCGAACTCAAATTGGCTTCTTATATGTATACAGCCGAACAAAAATGAAAATACTCACCAAAGAGTAAAGTAAGCAACAATTTCATTCAGTCTTATGCACCGTCCAACCAGTCCAGACACACACTAGCGACATCTAGATTTTTGTTTGTGAACTACAGAAATTTTCATAATATTTTTACAACCACTTTCAGATGAAACAACTATATTAATATAATATGCTGTCACCCTTATACACGTTGTATATTTTTTTTATTATTTATTTCTGCTTATTCATTGTCACAAATTAAAATTTCTGTGGGCAAATTAACGCGTTCTTATTGCAGTTAATTGTATTATAAATTGAAATAAGTGTGTTAAATAAGATTTACATTATAACTGATATTTGCTGACAAAATAATAATGTAATTAAAGTGAGTGTGTTTAACATAACACATTACAGTAAATAAATTTATAGAAAAAATATAGTATTCCAGGTAATTTCATTAAAACTCGAAATATAAATAAAATATATTGGAAATAAAACTAATTTTTATTTCTCGTTTAGATAAATCCGTTGCCGATTGCGTTGAAACCTTATTTGGAGTATAGCATATGATGCTAAAGAAGCTAGTGAACCTAGTAGTACTTTTCCTGACTGTTGTAACTGTTTATGGCTCTTAGACTTCGTCCAAATCTCCACTGCTACACTACACCCAATGGTGAAGAAGCGCCGGGTTATACGAAATTTGAACAAGCTTTGAAATATAAATTCCGCGGCAGATCGTACTTGTTGCAAGCCATTATTTATGCCTCATACTCCCAATAGATTGTGTTTAGAATTCTGGGTGATGCTGTATTGGATTATTTGATAAGGCTTTTGTATGAAGACCCTAGGCAACATTCACCTGGAGCCTTAACCGATTTGAGATCTGCTTTAGTTAACAATACCGTATTTGCGTAATTAGCTGTAAGGCATGAAAACCGCAAATATTTTAGACACATGTCTCAGGTCGTAACGAAGCTATTGATCGTTTTGTGCGTATTCATACGAAAAATGGTTATAGTATAAACGAAGAGGTTAATATTATGAAGACGTTGAAATACCAAAGGCATTAATTAGGTGATGTTTTCGAGTCTGTTGCAGGTGCATATTTTTGCATATTTTTAGACTCGAATATGTCTTTAGATGCTGTGTAGTTGGTTTACAATAATATGATGCGTCCTGAAATTGAACAATTTAGCAATTCGGTGCCAAAATTACAAATAAGGGAACTACTTGGATAAGAACCTGAAACTGCCAAATTTATGTTATTTTTTATGCTTTAACATTTAAATTGTACATGGGATCAAATTTTTAATTTTCAGCAAACCCGAAAAATTAACTGATGGCCGACGTGTTCGTGTTACCGTACAAGTTTTTCGGTAGAAAATATCGGATTGCCAAATGTACTGCTGATAAATGTGCTTTACGTCAGTTGAAGAATTTTTTTTATATTTTAATCTATGTTGTGTAGTTAGATCGAAAAATTCAAAAAAATATATGTATACATTTCATTATGTTAAAGTATCAAAAAAGTTTTTCAAATAATAAACCATTCTTTTGTTTTAGTTTTGAAATAAATGCCCGTAGTTTCGTTTTATTTTTGCATAGATGCAGAGATAATTAAATATTTACATTAAATTCTAGTTTAAAATTAAAGCAATCAAAAGGAACTAATGTTGTAGTTAGAGGTTTAACTTTAGCCATTTGTAGTTTTGGCTTTACTTTCGACTTTTTTACGCGTTTTAAGCGATCTATATATTACTTTTCATAAATTGAGCATACATTGTCATCATTTTGGGGACATCATGTTTAAAAACGGTGGAAATCTACAAATACATTTTTTCTCTTCTCTTATATATTAAAATTTGTTTAAGGATTGATGGGCTTTTGTGGAATATGTAGGTTGCGCTACCATTTCTGCTAATGGTTGGTCGTTCTCTCCTACTAAGATTTATTTGCTTTCGAGCTGTTGAAAATATAATTCACATATTTTATTAAATTAAAAACATAATTCCACTCTGACCATACCGCAAATTGCACCAACTTACATTTTTTTCTATTCGTATTGATTTTGTTGCTTCTATTGTTTGCTTTTATCAAAATTAAATCCTCCATTAACTTCATTCCAAGGTGTACAAGTCCGTCTATTTACAGGAATAAAAAAGTAGAAAATTAATGTTTTATGTATGAAGCTAACGGTATAGTACCCAATGTGATGGGATTATTACCAGACAAATTACGATGAGAAGCATTACACGAACTCTACATGCAAGTCGTAATCAAAAACAATAATAAAATACCACAATTCAACTTGCGAAAAGTTTCGTCACCAGCAACTGCACCAATGGTTAGCTTAGCTATAGTAATTTGTGATTACTTCCTTTCGGCCCTGGGTTGAGTAGTATTGTATGCAATTGTCTTAAAACAAATTTTTACAAGCATCAGCAAAACCCTCCAAAATGTCACTCAAAACCTTAGAATTGGCTTTTGTCTCATCCAACTCCTATTTTAACTCAGCCAACTTTTTATGTTGTTTGCGTTCCTTTTTCGATAAACTCAACAAACGTTGACGATGTGCCTCCAACTTCTTTTGTTTCAATTCATTTTCTTTCTCTGCATCTACATAAACATTTTTTATCTTCAAAGCCCACAAACAAGTTATACATTCCAAGTGGAAATTGTTGTTTTTGGCGTTGATTAAATGATTAACGCGACGTACATATTGTGAAAAGAGTCATGTGAAGCTTTTTATCATTGGCAAACACAAAACGGAAACAATTCTTAATATCATGTTTACTTTCATCATCCTTTCATCATCACCAGCAGCATGTTTACTTTTCGTTGTTTTTGCCTCTTTTCGATTGCAAAAATTTCGAATCTTCACCATCCAGCATGTCGGCTACATTATCCAGCATCTTCATATTGTTCATCATCGTTGTTTTGCTTCTTCCTTCTTGGCCGCCTTTTTTTGTGCCAGCAATAGTAATTTTTGCTTTCTTCCTTCGGCCCTGGCTTGAGTAGTCTTGAATGTAATTGTCTTACGTAAAACAAATCACAAGCTATGTGTTTTAATATACACCTTTTATACATATTTTTATATCAAAACAGATAATACGATATTATTAATGTTTTTTAAATTTTTATCAATAGCAAATACTCACTATTTTTTCCATTATTATTGTTTTTTATGCTGGTTACAAACATGTGTAGCTGTTCACTTGCACACATTATATTTTGTATATTTTATTTTTTAATCTCTTTCTCAAAGTTGTTATAGCAATTCTAAGAAAAAAAAGTAAACAAAGCCATACGGTTCGTGTTTACTTTTTTGACAGCTGTCAAGTTGTCACGACTGTGTTAGGCTGTGGTCTTATGGAAGCTTTTGAACAAAGCAAGTCTATGTCGCGTTGTCTTGTGAATTTTTACATTGTTTTTTAATAGGTACTAGTGATGCCAGGAGATTTTTTCAGAAATCTCTACGCTTATGAAAAAAATTTCCTTTTTTCCCTACACTACTTTTTTAAAATTTATTTTTAATTTGTACAATTTCAATTATGTAAAAATAAAAAATAAGATAAAAATATCTGTTTAATTCATCTTTTTGATATGGTTAGATGTGCATTTAAAATTTACACAATTAAAGGTGTGTTTACACTATGTGTATTTTCCATATGTAAATTCAGTTTTACGATCCATACGTAATTCGGCGTGTGTGTCAAAATTGGCGTTTTACATACAATTCATCATTTTGCGATCAAACGTACATATGTATTTCCGTATGACATAACCTCTAAATGTAAACAACAGCTGATTTAATTTGTGAATTTACAAAAAGTTATTGTTAAAAATAAAGTAATATATTTTTTATATTTTTTAATTGTTAATTAATATTAAACAATTTATTTTTCTTTCAATATTTATCTTTATAATTTACTCTGTTTTTCTTTCGCCACAAGCAGTATTGTATTTTAATATGGTTGTCATGCCAAAATAGAACCTGCTCTAATTGAAAAATTTACATATGTTTTGCCAAATGTGTTGTACATAAACAGTTTTTGAAAGGGTTCACACTATGTGTACAAATTGCATGTGCTAAAACAATAAGAAAAACACAAGCAAAACACATAGTGTGAACGCAGCTTAATTAAAATGGCTTGCAAATGAGATGTTACAACTCAAACAGAATATTTGTTCTTGGTTTTCAGTGTTGCCGTTTTAGCTTTTTAGTTGCTAGATTTAGCAACTTTTTTTGTCGTTTAGCATCCAAAATTTATCAAAAGATGCTAGATGCTAACTTAGAATCTTTTATTAATAAAATGTTGCTTTTAGCATCTTTTAATGGTATTGATATGTTTTTATTTCTCAAAGTGTAGTACAGTAATTTTGTGTACTACTCCTTTTACCACTCTGCTCGTTTCTTTCAACAAATATAACAAAACATTTTGAAATAGAAGAATGTAAACACCAACAACAGTTTTTAATGAATTTGAAAGTCGATTGCCAAAAAATATTATTGTATTAAAAAAATGCCAAAATTTTCAATACAAAACACATTAAAACGGGTAAAAGAACAGATAACCAATATATTAGAAGAGTTTAAATTTATATCATCTGAAACAGAAAAAATTCAAATCCAATGGAGTTATATCACAGAACAAAACTGGGATACAACACTGAATACAACCTCTTTATGGATTGAAAAATTCTATTGGCGAAAATCCATTTTAGGAATCAATATTTGTGTTGTCTATATTAGTTTTGTCTTTCTCAAAAGCCGAAGTTGAACGTTTGTTTAGCTTAATAGCTTTAGTTAAAAGCAAACTTCGAACAGAATAAAATCCGAGTTGTTATGTTCTGTAATACGTATAAAAGAAGAATTGAAATTGAAAAATTGGTGCTGTCACACTAACAATATACCGAGCGATGTCGTTGATAAGAGTCGATCGTCAGAAATATATCAGAGCCAAGAAGAACTTGAAGATGAAGACATCACAGAAATGTTAGATTCCATAAACCAATTATTCTAATATAATCGTATCTTTTGATAATGTAATTTCTGTTATATTTTAAATAAAAAAAAAATCCCTCTAAAATTAAAAATATTTAATTTAAGTTTAAAATAAACTCAATTTGATGTTAATAAAAATTTCAGATGAAATCCAAAATAATTTTAATTAAAAATTAAAAAATATAAATCGAAACATATGTTTTATATTAATTTTTCGATTTAAAAACCAAAGAATTTATTAATAAGTATATAATTTTTCAGTATAAAGGTAATGAAATTTGAAAAAAAAAAATTTAGCATCCAGTACGTTTAAGCATCTTTTTTTGCAATTTAGCATCTTTACAATTTCAAATTATGGCAATACTGTTGGGTTTAAAAGATTTTTTATAACAGTGGTTATAAGCATGTATACTTAGATCTGATTTATCGCATTTTAATATATTTTCAAAAGCCTTGCATTTGCATTTATAGTCGTCACCTTTGACCTGCTCCAGCCATCCAATAGCTTCTCGTCTCTCAACTAACTGAAGCAAAATCTTTATGTTCTGTATTTCTTTGATGTGTTTTCAGCATCATCGAAAAACGAATCGGACATTTTTCTAAAATTAATTATGTTTCTAAATTAATTATGCTCAAATTTATAATATTTTAATGTTATGCACAAAACAGTGTTTTATACTTGTCATTGTTATTAAAGAATCCACATATTTACTTCCTTCATATTATGGAGTTATTACCAGACTTAAAAAGACTTTAAAGTTTAAAATTGAAAAAAATTATGCGATATTTAACAAATACATTCAAAATAGTTTTGACTGAAATTTTTGGCAGTTTTAGTTTTGCCTTGTATCAGTAAAATGTTCAGATATTAACTAAAAAAAAACAGTTTGTTAAATATTATCATCTTAATTATCTTAATTAATTTAAAGACACAAAGATAGATTTAATACAATAAAAAGAAGTAAGAGTTGAAAGTTGATCTATGCGGACTCACAAATGTGCCCTATACTAATAGGTCTGGAAAATTGAAAAGGATTGTAAAAAATAAAATGCACCTTTATATTAAAAAATTTAAATTAAAAAGAAAATTACAAAATAAACCATTTACCTGGTTAAACTTAATATTGTTTGTAATTATCTGGATCAGGTTAGTATTTAAAATGGGATAAATCGGGAGTCATTCTGCCAATTTATGACCTAAAATATGTAGACACCTCTATAAAATGCTGAAAATTCAGAGCATTTGTTGTAATAATTCAGTAATAGGTTTATCAAAGTGTTTACATATTCAATAGTGCAATAAGTCCAGATATTAATGTAAACGTAAAACCCAGGTGGAGGGTATCAAAGATTCGGCATAGCCGAATTTAACACTCTTACTTGTTTTACAATTACTTTTGTAAACAAAAACGAGTAACATGTAATTTTGAAGTACTGATTTAATTAATAGACATGCTTAAAAACATAGATTTCATAGCTAATAAATAATTTATGTTGTAATATCTTATAAACAAAATATATGCACACTTTTTGCACATTTTAACGTATTAACAAAAATCATATGATATACGATTATTTAAAGCATTTTGTTTTACATTTTTATACCTACCACACCAGAGTGAAGAGGGTACATATAGTATTGTTCGAAACCTAAACAACTTCTCCTAATGAAGTAATCAAAGTCTTACACATTCTATTTCAATTAATTTATACAAAATAACACTTTGAATTGTTATTATATTATTTAACAACATTATAATAAAAACAACAAAAATTTAATTGCATTTGCTTGCAAGTAAAACAAATACGAGTATTAAATTCGACTGGGCCGAATCTTTGATACCCTCCACCTACATCTTAAACTTAATATTAGAACCAATATTGGGTACGGCTACCACTTTAAAACTGTTGTCGGTACTGAAATTTAAATTTCGAATACCAATTAAATTTAAAGTTGATTGCTTTTCTTGTTGGCCAGTTTCTATTATAATTCGTTGTTATAAAAAACAATGATCGTGTCTTCTATAAAAAGAATTCGTAACTATTTAAAAAATGACATTGTTTTTCTTTTACTAGAGTAGAAAACCTCAAATGAAATTCATTATATAACGCAGCCAGCGTTATAACACACAAAGTTTGATCCCTATAAAAAAGTTTCGAGATAATTCATGATTTAAAAAAAAAAAATTAACTGATTCTTGGCTAAAAAATTTCCAGTTATTAATATTAAAAAAAAGCAAATTTTAAAATACTTTTATCTGAATTCGCTAGTAATTTTTAAGTTTTAATTATTAATTTTTAATTTGTATTTTTTCATTTTTAATTTTTAATCTTTAATTTTTAAATTTTCATTTTCCATTTTTTATTTTTTATTATTAATTTTTCAATTTTAATTTTCAATTTTTCATTTTTCATTTTTAATTTTCCATTTTTCGTTTTTCATTTTTCATCTTTCATTTTCCATTTTCAATTTTCATTTTCAAGTTTTCATTTTCCATTTTTAATTTTTCAATTTTCATTTTTATTTGGTTTTCATTTTTGATTTTTCATTTTTCGTTTTTCATTTTTATTTTGTATTATTAATTTTTCAATTTTCATTTTCTATTTTCAATTTTTCATATTTCATTTTTCATTTTTAATTTTTCATTTTTCATTTTTAAATTTTCATTTTTCATATTTCATTTCCATTGTTCAGTTTCCATTTTCCTTTTCCTTTTTTCATTTTCCATTTTAATTTTAATTTTAATTCTAATTCTAATTCTAATTTTAATTTTAATTTTAATTTTAATTTTAATTTTAATTTTAATTTTAATTTTAATTTTAATTTTAATTTTAATTTTAATTTTAATTTTAATTTTAATTTTAATTTTAATTTTAATTTTAATTTTAATTTTAATTTTAATTTTAATTTTAATTTTAATTTTAATTTTAATTTTAATTTTAATTTTAATTTTAATTTTAATTTTAATTTTAATTTTAATTTTAATTTTAATTTTAATTTTAATTTTAATTTTAATATTAATTTTAATTTTAATTTTAATTTTAATTTTAATTTTAATTTTAATTTTAATTTTAATTTTAATTTTAATTTTAATTTTAATTTTAATTTTAATTTTAATTTTAATTTTAATTTTAATTTTAATTTTAATTTTAATTTTAATTTTAATTTTAATTTTAATTTTAATTTTAATTTTAATTTTAATTTTAATTTTAATTTTAATTTTAATTTTAATTTTAATTTTAATTTTAATTTTAATTTTAATTTTAATTTTAATTTTAATTTTAATTTTAATTTTAATTTTAATTTTAATTTTAATTTTAATTTTAATTTTAATTTTAATTTTAATTTTAATTTTAATTTTAATTTTAATTTTAATTTTAATTTTAATTTTAATTTTAATTTTAATTTTAATTTTAATTTTAATTTTAATTTTAATTTTAATTTTAATTTTAATTTTAATTTTAATTTTAATTTTAATTTTAATTTTAATTTTAATTTTAATTTTAATTTTAATTTTAATTTTAATTTTAATTTTAATTTTAATTTTAATTTTAATTTTAATTTTAATTTTAATTTTAATTTTAATTTTAATTTTAATTTTAATTTTAATTTTAATTTTAATTTTAATTTTAATTTTAATTTTAATTTTAATTTTAATTTTAATTTTAATTTTAATTTTAATTTTAATTTTAATTTTAATTTTAATTTTAATTTTAATTTTAATTTTAATTTTAATTTTAATTTTAATTTTAATTTTAATTTTAATTTTAATTTTAATTTTAATTTTAATTTTAATTTTAATTTTAATTTTAATTTTAATTTTAATTTTAATTTTAATTTTAATTTTAATTTTAATTTTAATTTTAATTTTAATTTTAATTTTAATTTTAATTTTAATTTTAATTTTAATTTTAATTTTAATTTTAATTTTAATTTTAATTTTAATTTTAATTTTAATTTTAATTTTAATTTTAATTTTAATTTTAATTTTAATTTTAATTTTAATTTTAATTTTAATTTTAATTTTAATTTTAATTTTAATTTTAATTTTAATTTTAATTTTAATTTTAATTTTAATTTTAATTTTAATTTTAATTTTAATTTTAATTTTAATTTTAATTTTAATTTTAATTTTAATTTTAATTTTAATTTTAATTTTAATTTTAATTTTAATTTTAATTTTAAATTTAAATTTTAATTTTAATTTTAATTTTTCATTTTGCATTTTTCATTTTTATTTTTAAATTTTTAATTTTTAATTTTTCAATTACAATTTTTCATTTTCCATTTTTCTATTTTCAATTTTCCAATTTTCAATTTTAATTTTTAATTTTTCAATTTTCAATTTACATTTTTCGTTTTTCATTTCCATTTTTTCGTTTTTCATTTTTAATATTTAACTTTTATTTTTATTTTTTTATTTTTTATTTTTAATTTTTTTATTTTTTATTAATTTTTAATATTTAATTTTAACGATAAAAAAAATGTGGTAATACTTCCTTAGGCCAATGGACATGTGCAGTATTAATATACACACATCTGCAATGACTTCAACAATAAGAAGAATTACAACATATACAACATATCTTAAGAAAACCAACAAACACACTGAAAAAGAGTTTTTTGAAAGTTACATTCATAACTCGTGACCCCTTTGACCGATTCTGACTCCTTTGGGATGTTAATAAACGATTTAATACAAAAAACGAAGAAGAAAATATATGGTTTTGGGGTCTCCGGAATTAATTTCGATGCGTTACAAACGGAATGACAAACCTATATATACCCTCTGCCACTGAGGTGTGGAGGGTATAAAAAACAAAAACAAAATTAACTCCATATACTAGTGTTCGAAATCCAAGCAACTTTCAGTACTTCGTATGATACCCTTTGATTGATTCTGACTGACTCTGATTTTAAGCACATTCGCTTCTGCTTAGTACTAAAACGGCTAGTTACGACCCTGCGCTTCAAAATGCCGAATAGGTTCTCCTTGGAATTCAAGTCTGGATATTGAGCAGGCCAATCCAAGACTTGAATCGCATTAGCAGACAACCAATCTTTGATCAACTTTGAAGTGTGTTTGGGTTCGTTGAGCATGATGCTCAAACACCGATCGAAGCCAATAGTCGTCAAAAATATGTTTTGTTCAAAGAGTCCATTTTATTGTCACTCACTGTATATTCTTTATTTTTTTAAAGGCTTTAAAATGACTTTAGACATTATTTAAGTTTTCAGAAGAGATATATTAACCTTATAAGACCTACAACAAACAACAATAAAATTGGATTTTTGTAATATTGTAATATTGGATTTTTTTGTAATATTTGAATTTGAAAACAATAGAACATCCGGTTTATTTAAATGTTATAAACTACATCACTATTTTCGTTTATTTGTTTTGATATTTATTTCAGTTACAAATTTGTAGATAGTTCCAAAAATTTTGATAAATGTTAATTTAAGTGCTAAAATTGTTTAGGTGTCTACAAAATTGTGCAATTCCCAACGGGTATTACACAGCTAGGTCATTCACAAGAGTGTCCTAACTATTGTATGTGCTAAAATTATAAAACAGTTGTATAATTGTTGTTCATATTTTCCATACAAAAAAATCATACGACAATACAACGATCATCAGCTGTTCTTTGTTTACTTGTTAATTTAATCAGCTTTTGTTGGTTATTCGAAATATTTTTTGTACGTTTCATGCAAGTATTTGGCAAAAATGGTAGATATAAATGAAATATGAAAGGAAATAATTACATTCAGGTAAGTTTTTGTGTAAAGGAATAATTATATTGCTTTTATTTGATTTTTTTTTTTTAGATTGTAGTATATGAATATACGACAGGTTGTTCACATATGTATGTATGTACTATTTGACGTCTTGTAAATCTTTACAACATACAACTATAGTACACACCTTATGAATTCCCTAATCGTTTTGTCTGTTATATCGTCTATTTCATTCATCAACAAACATAATCTATAATAATAAAAAATTAAAGAATAAAAAAAAAATTACGAATAGGAAAAATCCATCGGTAAGTTTATTATTAAAGTTTATTAATTTAAAGTCAACAGCTCAATTGTATTACAAGCTCTTCTGTAGCGAAAAAAACAATTCCATCGATCGAGAATTAGAAATATACGGGTTAGTTATAGCAAAGCAATAGCATGAGAGGGGTTAACAAGGGCAGACACTTGAATCAACCATTAACATATTGAACTTATGTGTTTTACTTTTACTTTTCATTTTATTTTTATTTTTTTGCTGTTTCTAAATTTAAATAAATTTAATAAATATAATTCTTCTTCTCTATTTGACATTTTACAATAAAAAAAATACAACTGACTGTCCACAACAAATGCTTGTATAGTGTATTTTAACACAATATACAAATTACAATACCGGTTAGGAATTGCCTTTAGCATGTAAAGATGAATTTTTATTTTTAACAAAAATTTTTACTCATTTTATATTAATTTGTAGTGTCTGCTTGTCAACAAAACTTTTGATCGATTTTTAACCCTTTTTCCGTAATCTAATCGAGCTGAAGCGATGATTAAAATGATCTGACACATTTTTTTTTTATTTTTGCATAGATGTTTTTCTAGACATGTTTCATTTTTAATCAATCAATTATTTAATTACATGATGATAAATTAATTTACAAATAAAGTATAATAAAAGCTTGCTTTTTATGGGTTGGTTTTTATGTTTATTTATTGTATTATTTATTGTATTAAATCTGTCCTTTTATCTTTAAATTAACATATTCCAAGCTAATTCAAATAATATTTAACAATTTGATTTTTTAAAGTTTAATAGCTGGACATTTTACTAATTGTATATGGCAAAACAAAAATTGCCAAGATTTTTAGTCAAGACAAATTTGATTTTTTTTAATATCGCATAACTTTTAAGCTCTGAGACATTGCCAAGTTGTTAGTTACCCTTAACTTTGGATATTCTAACGCCAGCTGCGTTAAAAACATCATTGTTTGTATATATAAAAAAAACAAATAAATAAGAAATTATAATAAATACTGGTCAAATAAAAAGAAAATAACTTGAAATTTAAATTGTACTAGCAGATTCCAGCCCTCGAAAGTCGAGTGCAAATTCTAGGATATTTTATTTTTTCATTAAATAAAAGCCCTAAAGGTATGCTAATCAATTATAGCCAATTCACAAATCAACACCAAAAAACAAACTCATTTTTATTATAAACACATTAACAAATTTACACACAGCAATGTATAATTTTATGTATGTGTTAGTAGCAACTTTAAATCCAATTTACTCAAAATAAAGGAAAATTTTGAAAAATCTGTAAATCTGCAAAACTGCTAAAAAGAAATACCTTTCAAATAATATACGTTTGGTCTAAATCGGGATAAAACCGTAGAACAAAACATCGGTCACAAGAAATCGCCTAGCCTATTAATATTATAGAATAGAATTTCAAAGTTAAATATCGGCAACTGTATTAAAATGGTAACCGTACCCAAAATTAATAAATTCCTAATTATGGTGCACAAAAGAGTGCCGCAAAAATGTACCGTTATATTTTTATGCTAACATGGAATAAATTCTTCCTTAACGCAACGAATTAAAGTCAATAAAATAATTGCAAAACATAAATGATTCATAGGATCGTTATCGCATTATAGAGTGGCCCGTTTTTTTTTTTTGTTTTGCTAACCAAGCGAGCGTAAGTGGATTCGAATGGGTTGATGACGAAATGTGACTCACTTTAAATCACACCAAACATTTAGCAACAGCAATATGAACAACAATCACATATTACAAAAATATATCCTAAATTTATTCAAATTCTAAATATAGGTCTCTTTTATAGGCATTAAAAATAAAAATAAATAACAACGAAATCTGCAAAATACACATACACGTATTTAAATAAACTAAAATAAAAAGATTCATCAAATTTACACCAAAATTATTCAGACATATTTGAAGACACATGTATTGTGTTCTATTTTTGATTGGTCATTATTCGAACATTACAACAAACGATCAAAAAATAAACAAAATTTACGATACACAGCATTGTGTCACGATTCCTAGGGTACTATTGATAGATGAGGTGTTAATGATGTCATCTGTTGGTTTATATATAAGTGAATTTTGAATCATCATAACAAACAAGTACAAGTAATTTCAAGAAAAAAAATATCGGTTAACCAGGAGAAAAAATATGAAACCATCATATATGATGAAAGTTTCAGACCTGTAGCTTTAGACAAATAAATAAAAACATATGTATAAAAAGGATATTTAACATTGTCATTGCTGTCTATGTTGCATTTTTAAAATCATATTCATTATTATTTATTTATGTTAGTTTTTATGTATTGTCGATCTTGTGTTGTAATAATAATTAGTTATTTATAGTTCGGTTCGAGATCATGTATACATTTTCTAATACTAGAAAAGATAATACTTTTATGCCATGTAAGAGAAATTTGGAAAAAAATTGAAGACAGCGCTAGATGGAGTAGCTACTTTCGAACAAAGCGACTTGTTCATCTTCAGCATCCTTCTGCCTATTGCTTCAACTCATGCTTAATCAACTATTTAACTCAACATTAGAAAGAAAATAACATGAGAAATTTTTTTTCTTTCTTTTCATACGAGAGTTAGAACGAACAAGCAGAGTTTTTTCCAATTTATAGCTTTATCTACATTAACATCGCTTTGATCAATTACAAATCTCGTAATGTGAAAAAAGCTCTTTTTGTTTTGCCAAACGTCCCATAGATGGGAACTGTAATGACATGTGAAATCTTAACAGATTTATCACAATTGCATTGGACCGTATGTTTTGTATGTTAGTTTTTATGTATTGTCGATCTTGTGTTGTAATAATAATTAGTTATTTATAGTTCGGTTCGAGATCATGTATACATTTTCTAATACTAGAAAAGATAATACTTTTATGCAATGTAAGAGAAATTTGGAAAAAATTGAAGACAGCGCTAGATGGAGTAGCTACTTTCGAATGAAAAGAAAGAAAAAACATTTCTCATGTTCTTTTCTTTCTAATGTTGAGTTAAATAGTTGATTAAGCATGAGTTGAAGCAATAGGCAGAAGGATGCTGAAGATGAACAAGTCGCTTTGTTCGAAAGTAGCTACTCCATCTAGCGCTGTCTTCAATTTTTTCCAAATTTCTCTTACATTGCATAAAAGTATTATCTTTTCTAGTATTAGAAAATGTATACATGATCTCGAACCGAACTATAAATAACTAATTATTTATTTATATTTATAATTGGAGGGAACCAAAGCAGCAGAATATGGTTGTTGAGGCATAACGCAATTCAATTAATTTTGCTATATGGATAAAGGATGGCCAGAGTGCATTATCGTGGTGGAACACAAGCAAACTCGCCAACCATCTTTTGAAAGCTGTTTTATATGCAAATGTTTATTTAAAATGTTGCACACTCGATCAATATTTAGAGCTGTATACTATTTCAGCACTTTAATCGGCGTACTTTCATGATCAGATCGTGGCCATTCCATCTGTAGGTCTTGGACGCTCAACATCTGTTGAATAATTTTTGAAATATTTCATAGAATGACGCAGATAACTGATAACCATGATTTGAAAATTCGGAAAATTCCATTTTTGCAAAACATTTATAAAGGTAGTTGCCAGATCTGATTTTTTTTTCTTAAATTATTTGGACAAATAGCTTAAAATGTTAACCAATTTTGATACAAAAAAAATATATGTATATCTTAACCTTGGGACAGATTGTATAAAACCATCTACACTTACATACGTACATACAAACATGATTAAATCGCGAGGTATAATAAAAATATAAACTTAACAAAAAATCGTTGTCGACGTAGTTGTCTGGCAATTTGTGATTCGAGTCACAAGGGAAGACGACACTTGTTTGTTTGTTCTTCATTATTTATGCTTTAATTTGTTTATTTATTAGCTGCTGCTGCTGCTGATATTGTTGTAAGTGATGTTATTGTTATTGTATTTTATACAAATATTTGCTAATAAATACTCAACAACAATAACAACAAAAAGCAGAAGTACTTGTGACTAACTAAATTGGTTTTATCATTACATACAAAGTAATCACATTCAATAATGTTAGTTATTATTTTGAGTAGTTGTTGTTGCTGTTTTTTTTTTTTTTTTTTTTTTCTTGTATACACACTACAAAAATTGCTGAAGTGCTAAATTTATAACGATAATTGCTAAGTAGAAGATTTTGTAAAATTAGGAATACTTTCGAGATCAGAATTGTTATATGGTATGAGGGAGGATAAATAAAATGAGTGAAAGAGGGTTTTTTACCAAGATTTTCACCACTTTTTTCCCACCTTTCAAATACTAGGATTTTTAAAAGCCTCAAAATAGGCACTTGCATGATCAATAATTTCATCGTTGGAGCCGAGTCATTTCTTTTGGTTGAAATTTTGTATAACCCTACGTAATGGACAGTGATGTACTTACTGATACCGAAAACACTACTTGGGTCATTTCGAAACAAAAACCTTCCGCCTAAAGCTATTTTTCTAAAACAATCCAAAAAAAAATATTAAAGTAAAGTTTTCTTCGTAAATTTTATTAAAATTTATAATTGGGCAATTCACAACGGGTATTGTAGTGTAAAATTGTTGATGGTAATTTTCACTTAACCCTTCCAGACCTAGCTATACCGATTGTGAGATCTGGTTTAAGGTGATTAAAATATAAATAAATACATTTTCTCTGATTTTTTTACCGGTATTCAGTGATTGTGAGTTCTTTTATGTGCTCTTTACACAAAAGAGAATATAAAAATTCTAACCCATAAAAACAAAGTTTTTATTAAAACTCTTTCTTTCCTTATGCATATGAATTTTAAATCTCTCCGTGACTGTGCGTGACTGTGTGTGGCTATCTTCAAATTAATCTTTGGCCACAACAAGTTCATGGACAAAGTTTCAGATCGATCGGATAAGGGGAAATTGGGTTTAAATCATTCCGTGACTGTGTGTGACTATCTTAGAATTAATCTTTAGCCACAACAAGTCCATGGACAAAATTTCTGATCGATCGGATGAGAAGTGAGGTTTTAATCTCTCGGTGCCTGTGCGCGACCAAGCGTGACTGTGCATGACTATATAAGAGTTAATCTTTTTTCACAGCTAGTCTATCGACCAAGTTTCAGATCGATCGGATAAGAGGAAATGGGTTTTAAATCACTCCGTGACTGTGCGTGACTACCCCAAAATTATTCTATAGTCACAACAAGACTATGGGCTAAGTTTCAGATCAATGGGGTTGCCCCATGGCAGACAGACAGAGAGTATGAGTTAAAAGAAAGAGTTTTAAAAAAGAAAGTAGACTTTGCTGAAGAGAATATTTTTATGGATGGTATTACAATGACTATGATCATTTTACTACTCAGGTCTGAAAGGGATAAAGGGATACATCGGTAAGTTTATTTATGTACAAATTTATGGGATATATATTCTAATATTGCCATTTATTTTAGGATTTAGGATTTGTCTAAATTCTGCTGGACATAATCGCACCAAATGGTTACATTTTTGTCCAAAAAGTTGTTTGTGTTGACATATGAATGATTTAGGCAATCATAGATGAACTCTTATACGGTGCGGCAGGAGGTGAATGAATCTCATCCTTAATTATTCTTAAAGTTGATCCTCTTCTTCATCACCTAAAAATATATTTATTTTTAAAATGAAACCCAAAAAATTATGTTCCACTGATTTGAATAAACCATTAACATATCGAAGTTATATTTGTCACATAAAGCAATAAATTATTTCTTATTCACTTTTATTTTTATTATACCCTATACCACTATGTGGTTTGGGTATAATGACTTTGTGCTGCTGTTTGTAACCAAAAATATTTGAACTAGACCCATCTTTAATTATACCGATCGAGTCAGAATCACTTTCTGAGTTGATTTAACAATGTCCGTCCGTCCGTCCGTCCGTCCGTCTGTGTGTCCATGTAAAGCTTGTAATCAAACTGCAGGTCGCAAATATGAATATATTTTGATGAAATTTTGTATATGAGCTTTTGTCGGCCATGGGATGAACGCTATTGAAATTGGTGAGAATCGGTCCATGTTCAGACCTAGCCCCCATACAATTTACCCCTATGAAATGGACATAAATTGCCATAAGATCCAAATTGTCATATAGATCTTACTCAAATTGAGTTTGTATGCGTTCATTACATCCACTAATGAGTAGTCCAAAAATTATCCCTTTGGCCCCATATAGAGCTGCTTCCCGATCTTCACTTAAATCTATTAAAAAATAAAAATATTGCACTGATTCTTCTCAAATTTTGTTTGTATATATTTTCGCAAAATACAAGAGACTTTACCAACCATGGTCAGGATCGGTCCATTTTTGGACCTAGTCCCCATATAGATATATCATCCGATATGAACTTTTTCATATCTGCAGCCAAAAAAATTAATAAAAATCCCACTCAAATTTGGTTGTTGCTTATTTTCTATGTCCAGTTAGTTGGGCTTAGGAGATACGGTTTCTAAACGCATGGTATAGGGTATCGTATAGTCGGTCTATACCGACTATAATTTTCTTACTTGTTTTTTTTTGTTCTTGTTTCTATAAATTTAATTCTTCTTGATTACTATTTGACCTTTTACAATACGTTTGCAGTTCGCTAAGGACCATAGACTATGCAATTCTTCGTTCTAACTAAAGGTTTAATTTACTGACGAGAACAAGTTTCAACTCTTGGGGTTGCATGGTAGGCCATACAAATGAAGCGACTCAGCGATGGTTTGGAGCTAGTTTTTCCGGCATCTCTAATTTTTTGACGAAATGATGGATTAAAAACGTATATCTAAATATTTTGAAAAAAATTTGTCTAGATCGGTAGAAACACAAGTACAAAGTTCTGATATAACCTAATTGAGAATTTATGGGACTATTTGGAACAACGGCTCTACAATCATACCATATCCAAAAAGTAGATTTAAAAAGGCTTTACTTGAAGAATGACAGAGTAGCAGTCCTGAATATTGCAAAAAAAATGTAGTACAATCAATTCAAATGGGGATTTTAAATAAAGGAATACACACAAAGTAATAAATTTAGCTGGAAGTGCCTATTCCAAAATTCAAAATCTGTTGTCCCAGTCTGGTTTGCTCAATTTTTTTTTTTTTTGTGTTATTCTTAGTTATTAGTTTTTTTTAATAAAGGTTGTCGCAAAACTGAATTAAACAGAAAATGCATTTTTTTCTTTAGATTATTTTTTTTACGGAATCATAATGTACACAGGATAAGATTATGAATGGAACAACACATCGAGCAAATGGCTTTCACGGCTTTGTTGGCACATAAGCATTTTATTGTCGAATTTTCCATGCCGATTTTGCATAAATTTCGTTGATGCAGCGTTCAATTTTCTCCTAAATGCACGGAAGGTTGTGGGCTTATTATATCGTTTCACGGGCTGTATGATTTAGTCAGAAACAACTCTGTTATCTGTCGCGCTATTGAGCACCAGTAACAGTCACTGCTTGACCATCCTCATTTCCGCACCAAACAGTGATACGTTCTGGATTTATTTGTTTTTTCAACAAACACATTAACCCCAAATGTGACAAGGTGGAAATGTACTTCATCGCTTAGGATGACTTTGTTCGAAAAATTAGCCTCCAAACTTTCATTATTTTTTATATATTGTTCAACAATGAAAACGGGTTGTACCGTTTTTACTAACCCTAAACTGTCAGAAACGGACTTTTTCTTTTGGTTGCCAACACTTTATTGCACAAATGGCGGCAAATTCAAATCTTGCGTGAATTTTTGGACACCCTTTATGGATTTAATGTTTCTTTTTTATATTAATGAAAAGGTATTTAAATAATATACTAAAGACGATAATAATGCTGGTTTTTAATTTATAACTTTATACCTTATTTTATTAGTTGGAAAAATACTGCATTAGTATCTTATATATTAAAAGAATTTATGAATAAACTTTGCATTCAAGATTTTTTTTCAATATTTTTCTTCTCTCAAACCTCTATAACTAGAGTTCTAATTAACGTAGGCTGTTGACATAGGTCTAAGAACACTCAGTGGATCAAGCTCCTTCTTTTGAGCTAAATTCGTTGGGTTTGAGGAAAGTCATGCGTGGAGAATCAACTTTACTTTTACTGTACGTTAACTTATCTTGGCATATTTTGGCATTACATTTTGGTATTATATTATAAAAATTAATATAATATAATATAATGCTGCGGAACAGCAGGGGTCCTCTAATATAATTAATATGATAGCAGAAATTTATATTTTATAGCTTAGTTATTTCTTGTCTTTAATTGTTGTAATGATTCATTAAAATTTAGAACTCATATTTTTGTCAGTGTATAAACGATTTTTATATTATTCTACAATGATTAACATTGTATGGAAAAGTCTAGACTCTATAGAGTATTGAACACATTGCTATTATTTTGTTAAGCAATAATCTGCCTGGTATTTGTTTTGTTGTTATTGTCATAACTTTCGTATTATTGTTGTATTTTTGCACTTACACTGCAAACATGGAATAATCAACAACTATGACTACTCAAATAATAACAAAAATAAATAAGAAAAAAAAACACCAGCTAGACAAGTGAAAATATGTATGTACCAGTATCAACTAACTAAATCAACAACATCTACGACATTGCAGCTCAGTAATCTGTTGGGTACTCGTATCAACAAATAAAAAGCAAAACAATATCTGAGCAGAGGAAGGAGCTGATATTGACTGCTTAGCGCAAAATGTAGATAGATAATCAAAACAATGCCGTGTGACGGCGCTTAAAACAAAACAAAAAGAACAGAACACAGAATGGAAAAAAATCAAAAATTTTATAAAATACACAAGACACGGAAAGCTTTACCGCTTTATTAAAAACAAACAAACAACATACTCTTACGTCCGACGTCGGTGTTACGTCCCACACATACATGGGTTTATCAATTCATTTTTTTTTTTATTATTTATAAATTTTTCGTACCGTGAGCATACAATCTTTTGTTTAAATGTACGTGTGCATTATAGAGATGAGTGATATTTTCACACCGGTGACTTAAACTTCAAGATTGTAAAATCACGAGTAACTGCAGTGATTGGATATATCAAGTAACGGCTACTCGTCATGTCGTTTTTTCAAATTTGTTACATGTTAATCTTATAAATCATATGCTATATTTATAGTAACGGCGATTCGCATTGCATCGGTCTCTCATGTTTGCATTGCCATTCAATAGAAAAATGTAGATGATATTTTTTTAAAATATCTGTTGCGTATATAGTAAAGAAGAGTGCAAAAAGATGATTTTGTGCTTTGATAATTTAGAAAATTTATGTGCCTTGCATTTTCAACGGTGAAAACGAGAAATGTGAAAATTTTCCGAGCCGATTGATGAGATTTCAATAAAATATTATATTTGCACAAACCAAAATTTCATATAAAAATATATTTAAAAAAAATAATAATTCTTCAAAACCAAGGTGATTAAAATTTAAGGGTCACCGAGTACGGTGTTCCGATCTCAATGCTCATCTTTAGTGCATATGATGATGGTAGCAAAGTAACACCTAGATGTTTAGGGTAACCATCATATAGATTTAAGATCAAGCCAAAGAAATGTTTTACCTTTATAAAAGTAACTCGGACATATTTTTGTGAATTATTTTTAAAAAAACTGCTAATTATAGATCGAAATAAATTTAGTTTGAGTTCAGAAAACACAATTTCACAAATTTACAGTGGATGATAATAAAATGGAAACTTACAAAATTCTGAATTTTCCAATTTTGTATTTTAATAATTTCGCGCCATGTCCAAAAATTATGTTTTTTTTTTTTTGCGATATTACTCTTTGATGAGATCTCTATCGAAAGATAACAAATTTGTTAACAAAAATGGAAAAAATAGATTAACTAAACAAATTATTTTTTTGAGTGATGCCAAAGCAATGGAAACTTTTATACCTCTGGACCAGAGTTAATTGAAACAATAAAAAAAAAATAAAATCTTAAACATTATTTAAAGATTTATAGTTTCTGACATTTTTTTCCACTTTTTTTAACACAATTGTATATTTCAATGTTTTAATAATACTAGCAGATTCCAGCCCTCGAAATTCGAGCGCAAATTCTAGGAAATTTTATTTTTTCATTAAATAAATACCCTAAAAGTATGCTAATCAATTATAGCCAATTCACAAATCAACACAAAAAACAAACTCATTTTTATTACAAACACATTAACAAATTTAATAAAACACACATAGCATATGTATAATTTTATGTATGTGTTAGTAGCAACTTTAAATGCAATTTACTCAAAATAAAGGGAAAATTTAAAAATCTGTTAATCTGTAAATCTGCAAAACGGCTAAAAAGAAATACCTTTCAAATAATATACGTTTGGTCAAAATCGGGATAAAACGGTAGAACAAAAGATCGGTCACAAGAAATCGCCTAGCCTATTAATAAAGGGTTTTCAACAGGGACGCTACAAAAGTAGAAAGACAGGGACAGCAAACGACGCCATATTTCTTGCCGCTCTTTTGACATTTCTCTGCAGTAAGGTTTGCCATTTCATGATGGAAAGATATTATCGAGCCAACAACGAGTCGAAATTATTAAAATTTACTACCAAATTCGGAGTCAGTGGCCTCAACGTTAAGAGCGCTACGTGCAATTTATGGTCGTCATAATCGTCCTAGCAGATCAACAACTGAGCGTCTAGTGGAAAAATTTGAATCCACAGGCACAGTACAAAATGTTCGTGCCAGTGAGACAAAGAAGTGCCCGTAGTGTCGAGAATATTGCCGCCGCTGAGGCTTCAGTTGAAGAAAGCCCAAATGTGTCTCTCACACGTCGTTCTCAAGCGTTGGGCTCTCTATGACGTCGTTGTGGCGAATTTTGCGAAAAGATCTTCGCCTAAATCCTTACAAGATCAAATTGACGCAAGAACTGAAGCCGCTGGACCACCAGAAGCGTCGTATGTTCGTGAATTGGGCTGAGCAACAACTTGAAAATGATTCAGATTTTCATCGAAAAATCATCTTCAGGCTCATTTCTGGCTGAATGGCTTCGTCAATGAACAAAATATGCGTTATTGGTCAGCCAGCAATCCACACGTACTCCATGAGTCATCATTGCATCCCGAAAAAATTACGGTTTGGTGCGGTTTATGGGCCGGCGGCGTCATTGGGCCGTACTTCTTCCGCTACCGTTCAATGATAACCGAATATTTTTGGCCCCAATTGAATGATATGGACTTGGAGGACATGTGGTTCCAATAGAACGGCGCCACAAGCCACACAGCGAATGTCACAATCAATTTATTGGAAACCAAGTTTGGAGAACGTGTTATCTCACGAAATGGTCCAGTCGATTGGCCGCCTCGGTCGTGCGATTTGACGCCGTTGGACTATTTCCTGTGGAGCTACGTCAAGTCTATGGTCTATGCCAACAAGCAAGCGACGATTGATGAACTTCGTACGAATATCGAACGTGAAATTGCAGCAGTATCGGCCGATTTATGCTTGAAAACCGTCGAAAATTGGGTTCAGCGTCTGGACTTCTGCAAGCGTGAAGAATTTCATTGATATCCAAAACCGTTTTTGTTTTATTTAAAAAAAAAAACTTTTGTAGCGCTCTTATTGAAAAACCCTTTATTATAGACAATTAATTATTATAAAATATTGCCAAGAATAAAGTTTTTTGAAGAGTTTAAAAACAGAATAGTAGATGATTTTACTGCTGGTCTTAAGCAAAAGGAAACTGGTGAGAAATATTCTATGAATAAATCCATAATTTCAAAAATTATCAAGAAATATCGTAAAACGAGTCAAAGACAGGATAATTTAATAGCAAAACTGCCCAAAACTGCTACCTAAAGAGGTCGTTAACAACCTGAAACTAAATATATGTGCTCGTACTGTTTCCCGACGAGCAATTGAGGATGATCTTGGTTGTTATCATCCTGTGAAGAAACCACTGATGTCAGAGAAAAATCGTGTGGCTCGTAAATTTTGCTCAAGAGAAAATGAACTGGTCAAGACCGAATTTAAATACTGTTCTCAGATGAGTCCATGTTTAATTTAAGAGGCCATGATGGAAGAACGGTGTACGACGACCAAAAGGAAAAAGACTAGATTCAACATAAACAAATAAAACTGTTAAGTTTGGCGTGGCAATATTATGGTATTAGGTTGCTGTTCGAGCAAAGGAATGTATCCAATCCATTTAGTAAAAGATACTCTAACTAAATTGGATACAGGCAAATTCTAAATGACGTAAAGTATCCATACGCGGAGGTAAATATGTTCCTGGTTTGAAAATTCCAACATGACAATGACCTAAAACACACCACCAAAGTTGTAACCGATAGACTACAATCTAATGCAGTTAGTGTTTGAAATGGCCCATCACCAGATCTCAAAATTGTTGAGTAAGACTCAAACGATACGGTAAACTTAATCTACAAAGAAAGGCGTATAAAAAAAATCAATGTGAGTCCGATCACAGGGGAGATGTTTAAACATCTACACCTTTTCCTTTTCAATTGATGTTTTCTGAAATACAATTGATACTTTATGAAAGACAATTGATATTTTCTCAAAATCAATTGATGTTTTTTGAAACAAAATTGATACTTTCTGAAATTCTGAAACACAATTGTTATTTTCTGAAAATCAATTGATGTTTTCTGAAACAAAATTGATACTTTCTGAAATTCAATTGATGTTTTCTGAAATTCAATTAATACTTTCTGAAAGTCAATTTATGTTTTCTGAAATACAATTGATACTTTCTGAAACACCATTGATATTTTATAAAAATCAATTGATGTTTTTTGAAACACAATTGATACATTCTGAAATTCAATTGATGTTTTCTAAAATTCAATTGATACTTTCTGAAAATCAATTGATGTTTTATGAAATACAATTGATACTTTCTGAAATACAATTGATATTTTCTGAAAATCAATTAATGTTTTCTGAAACACGATACTTGCTGAAATTCAATTGATGTAATACAATTGGAAAAGCTGTAGCAATTAAAAAAAAACCTAAGTTTAGCTTTTTAAACTCACAGCACACCTAGCGGTTCTGCTTACAAGTTTGTGAACATGTTAAGCTCACAGCACACCTAGCGGTCAATAGCTTGTTCTGCTTACTAACTTACTCGGCGGTTATGCTTACTAAATACACCAATACACTTACATATACCACACACCGTTTTGAAATTGGATTTTACCCCCCCCTGAGCGCATAGATGTTTTACACATCAAAAACCTTGTTTTTATGGATTAGTTTTTTTTTGCTCCCACTATTTTAACTCGTGGAGTCTGTTTGCTTGTCTGTTGAAAACAAATTTGCTTTGTTTTTTAACCCCTTTCCCCTGATCCAATCAAGCTAAATCTTTGCATAAAGACTCGTGACGACAATAAAAATGATTTACAATAAAAATTTAACTATAGTATAATTTTGGATTTTTTGAAATTTTAAAGATTTTTTATTTTTAGTCCTTCAATTATTTAATTACATGATGGTAAACTTAATTTACAAAGAAAGGAAGTATAATAAAAACTTGGTTTTTATGGGTTAGTTTTATAAATAAATAAACCATAAAAATTTTTAAATAAATAAGTTTTTAATTTTATGATCCATTAAAATTTTTCTCAGACTGTTTAAAAAGACTATCGATTCAGAGAACATTCTATAAAATACCTTTAACAATAGGTTCACACCCAGCATTCGTTCGGCACGCACAAAAATATGACAAAAAAGGGGGTATATACTAGATATATAAAAACTATGTCAAGAAATCAAGCCATTGCTGACTTTTATTTATTTAAAACACCTGGCCAATCTTATGAAACCAGAAAAGATAATATAACTAAAAGCCTTAAAGTTAATTTTTTTGTTGTTTATTTATTTTGCAAAAAATAAAAAAAACCAACAACAAAATAAACTCAAGTTGGCGCAGTTAAATAAGAATGATCAACGCTAAAAGTACAAAAACACAGCATAAACCCACATTTAAAGTAAACAAAGAGGTGGCAAAAAACCATAACGATGATGACGATGGTATGAAAAGAAAGAAAAAACGTAATTATATAAAAATAATTTTTAAAAACGAAAGCAAAAGTAAATCAAATGAAAGAAAATAATAATAAGACGATGACAAAAAAAGTAAACTGAAATTGTTATGAAATTAGGAGGATGTGCAACACATATGGGTGGCACTATCAGAATTTAATGTTTGTCAACACAACAGCCTTGAAAAAATGTCATAAAAGAAAAGGATGTATGTGAAATGAAAAAAATAATAATAAGACAACATACTACTACGTCGTAAGCTTTAGGGACCTCTTGCAAAAAAATATTGTACAAATGGCAAAAGAAGAGCAGAGAGATAAGATTGTATTTAGTCATAAGTGTTACCAGATTAAAAAAATTATTGTTTGAAAAGGAGTTTCCTTACGGGTTAATGATGGTCAAATTTATTTTAATTTTTCACCCAACGTTTCATCTGCTTTTTTTAGACTTCTCCAGGAGTGTATATTTATTTGAAACTCTTACAACAAAATAAACATAAAGAAAATTTTTTTTTAAATTATTTACATTATTATTAGAAAAAGAAATTTAATGCGAGTTTATGTTTTTCTTCTGTCGGCATATTCATAGAGATTCAATATGTATAAAATGAGTGTCATATATGTTTACGCTGAATTTAAATATAATGGTTTCCTTGGGGCTGAAGACTCTTTAGAGTATACGTGTCTTATTAATCTGGATACAAAGCAAATTATAAAAAAGTTTATAGAAAATTATTTTAAGCAGCATATAACATGGTACAATCAAATAAGAGAATCCCTGATATCAGAGATCTATTAATAAAAAGTATTAAAGTTACTGGCAAAAAATCATTTTTATGTAACCAACACCCCTGACTCATATTTGGCATACGTGGAGTCAAAGGTGAGCGTATATAATCTGCATGTCTTTTTGATGAATCTTTAAATGTTCCTTATTACGACCATGGGCATGTAAAAGTTTTCCCATGTTTAGGACTTAATAATTGCAGTCAAAAGAGATATTTTTTTCGAAATATGTATCTTACTTTTATGCGAAGTCACCTTTTCATTAAAATATATCCACGAAATTTGTGCTTACTTTTGAAAATATCTGGCAACCTTCTAATGCCAAATTAACAGTACGATTTTATATTGCTCCTTAAAAGAGGGAGTACGAAAAAAGCACAAAGAAAACTTCCTTTCTTTATATGTATTTAAATATAATATGAAATATACACAAAGAAACGCACAATAATGTTTGTGTTGCTTATTTTGTTTTTATTTTTATTACGCCGTAAAAAAAACTTAGTCTTAGCTTAAATATATGTATATATTATTTATATCCATAATGTATGTACTGACTATTATAATACGTACTTGTTATTGTCGTATTTTCTTATTGGGTAAATTACCTTGCACTTGCTTTTCCGTTTTATAGTTGTTATTGTTGGTTTTTTTCATAGTTTAGTTATTGTTGTACATGCTCATCATCATCATCACGGTGTTATGGGGGGTCCGGTCATGTTCATGTTTTGTAAAAGTCTTTTAAAATTCGAAGAAGAAATTCTTTATTTTAATGATGATGTACAGATGATGTGTGTATTGTTTTTTGTTGTTTTTCATGTCCCATGCATACATATGTATGCATTTCTCTCTGTACAATAGATGTTTTGTTTTGCGTAGGTACACCTTGTCTTAACCAATTTCAAAAAAAAAAAAAAAACAATCACTGTTGATTCTTTTTGTGTTCAAAATTTAAAATAAAACCATCAAATACACTTCAATTTATTAAATTTATGTTAATTTATCTGATTTCTTTGTTGGAAATTCTCACTTTTTCTTTAAGGAATTTGTAAATAAAAAAATACAAATTAAGCTTTGTTACCTTTTAAGTCGCCACCCGTTGTGTCTCGATTCGTTATTCACTTCTTTCCTCATCACTTCAAAAAAAAATTTTTTGTTATATGTTGTTTTTGTCACTTCACTTTTGTATGTTATGTTGCACCTTGCTTTTTTTTCATATCACGTAATGTGATTGTTACTGGAAAAATAATTATATTTTTTATATAATTTCATTAAAAATCTTGTAAATTTTTTAATTTGCATTTATATATTTTTATAGGTTTTTGTATTTTATTGAAAAAAAAAATCTGTTAAAATTCACATTTTACGCAGCCCATTTAAGATTTCGCAGAAAAACACAAAAAAGCGTGAAAAACAAGTGTTGTGTGCTGATGTTACTGAATGCCGGGTTGTAAGTAATTAGTAGTAGAATAAAAACATGAACATATTTGGAAACTAAAGTTACCAGACTGTTAGTTCATGCTTATGCATAAAACACATAGACGACAGCGGCTACATGACTACAGCCTGTCAAAAATAAAATTCACACCTTTAAGCGGGATATACACGGTCAAAATGATTGAACTGCATTTTGGTGGTATTAGTGAAAATGTGTTTGTATGTGTCACACCGACGATGATTAAAGCAAAATCAAAAATTTTAGATTTTCTGCTTGCATGACTTACGAATTTGATGTGTGTATATAGCTGATTGATCAAGCATGTTCTCATTTTTAGTGTGACTTTGAAGCAAATGGTTGTGAGATGTCGGATGAAAGGAAAAATATATTAGAATTGCTGGAAGCTTGCCATTAAGTTTTCATGGGTAAATGAATTCCTTTTTTTAACCACTCTTTCATCCAGATACGTCTCTTCTTCTTCTTTTTCATTTTCTTTTGCTTTTAAGCACACTGCCAAAATGGCGACAAGTGTATCGTCCGCTACCGACATGATGTTTACAGCACAAAATCAAAAACCGAATGAATGATTGAAGTGCTATGCAGTATCGTGTATGTTCGAAGCTTCATGCACACATAAATGAATTTGACGTCAAGCATTTTGACCGTGTATGAAACGTGTATATGAAAACGATTATTTTGACTTCAACACAGCTGCACGGCTACACGACTACTTTTGTCGCTGTAGTCAACTTAGGATAATTTTTATTTTTGTTGGCTACAAAACAAAAGTAGTGTTGACAATATAACAAAATATGTAAAAGAAATTAGTACTATGAAATATTTTATTTTGTAAAAAAAATCGCTAAATTACATGCTATAATTCCATCAAAAGGGGATAAATAAATTTATTTATTTATTTTTACGTTATAATAATGCATTATAAATAAGTAATTGTATATTTAAGTCAAATTTATATAGAATCATGCATGTTCTTCTATTTTAATAAAGTAAAAAAATATAATTATCACTACTGAAATAAAAATGCATTTGTATAAAAGCAAAAAAATTAAGAAGCTGACGTGTTAAGTAGCGTCGTGTAGCCGCAGTCGTATATGTGTTTCATGCATTACTGTTATAATTAGAATAAAATACAGAGCAGCAGTCAAATATTATGCCGTTTTCTTTTCTGACAAATAATGTCGCACTTTATTTACACTTTTTTCGAAAAGTGTATTTTTTTATATATTCTGAATTAAGAGCAACCTTATCTTATACATCAATCGAAAGGCCTCACAGTCAGCCCCTCGTAAATCGCAGAAAATTGCAGCCATTGACTTCTTTTAGACCATAGTGTGAAAATATTTCCCCATTGTTCCCATTGTTTGAATGTTTTCACCCTATGACTTCAAAGAGGATAATAATCAAATTTTTTCGCATTTTATGAACACGGCTCTTTGAGACCTTTCGATTGATATATAATATAAGGTTTCTCTTAATTTAGAATATATAAAAAAAAAAACACTTTTCGAAGAAAGTGCAAATAAAATGCGACATTTTTTGTCAGAAAAGAAAACGGCATTAGTCTAATTATGAAAATTACAAAAAATAAAACGAATGAATTCGAAAAATGATTATTCGAAAACTAGTGATAGTCCCACTTCACACAAGGCAATTATTGTTGCGCAAGGAAGAGAGGTATTTGGTACGGAGTTGCTTGTACTCGGCGATTCGTTTTGTTGTGCCATTAGCTATTATAAACACGAAGTTAGCTGCAGGTTATTATTTGACATTTCTTTTCATTCTTTGCTTCGCTATGAAAAATTATTATTATTTCATTTATTTTAATATTTTTTCATTTTTTCTTTGACTTCAAAATTTTTCACAGAAATAGATTTTTCACTTTGAACCAATAAAAAATCTTGTTACACAAACTAAATAAAATGAACTGTCAAAAATGTAAGAATTTGAAAGCAAAAGAAAACGAAAAGTTGCGGCAGTAAATTTCTCTGTGTGAACATTAAGTCAACTTTAAAAGAGAATTGAAAAAAAGTTGCGCAACAAAAATCGCCTTGTGTGCACCCAGACTTACCAGATTGTTAGTACATGCTTACTGTTATAATTAGAATAAAATACAGTGCAACAGTTAAATATTAGGCTAATTTATGAAAATTACAAAAATCGCATACATTCGAAAAACCATTTTGTTTGTTTCGTTTCTTTGTGCTTTAATATCATATCCGAGCTTAAAGCACAGTATATATGTAAATATGAACAACTAAAAAACTCTCCAAATCAAGGAAAGCGGAATAAATGCATTTGGGACTCTGCACAATGAATAACAAGTAGGAAGAAGTCTTTTGATTATCGCTATACGTTTAATCGCATTTGTAGTTTAATAGTTATATTAGAAATCAAATCAAAATTATATTTCAGAGCTTAACTATAAAAATAATTTAAGCTTTTAACCATTTCAATTGAAATGAGTTCCGAATGTTACTTGCCACATCTTTAACATTTTTAAAGAAAATGAAGTTTTGAAAGAGCAAACTGAAATATTTTTTTTTTAATATAAAAAAGGCTCTTTTACGCTCTGCCGAACGAGGACATATAGAATATATATCATATTTGTGCCGTTTTATAATGGATCAATCGCAACACAACGGAGACTAAGCAGCAGTCGAAACAGTGGTTTTATTCTCACGAATAAGCACAGAAGAAGATCGAGTTGCGTTATTGTAACAGTTTTTAGGATGCACGTGGCTTAATCGAATGTCTATTATGCTATCTTATTGGACAGGTTCAACGACGATTTAAATAAATAATATCCACGACGACAATACTCGGGTGCCTACGTGATTTGTCGCCATATTGAAATTTCATGAATTGGACTAAGAATTATTGCCTCATTTCGCTATTTTCGCCGAATTTACACCGCAATGACTAAATATTTTCTGTATACAAACCTGAAGAAGTGACTCAGCGGAAAGAGATTTAGCTTTAACGGCTATTTAGAGAACTTCGACTAATATTATAAATTGGAGAGGAGCAAAATATTGTAGAAACGTTGGCTGAAGCGTGAAATCGAAAACGTTTTTATATATCGTCATGATCCATCGTCCCGCTTATATATACAAACCTTTAAATATCTAGCAGTTGCAAAAAAACGAATATATATACTATTTTTAATTTTTTTAACTTAGTTTTATTTAAAAATTTGTTTAACTGTGCTTACTTGCTAAAATTTCATTTTAGTTTTATATTTAATATTATATTTGTTTTTTTCTTTTTAATAGTATATAATAATTGAAATATGTCAATATTTCTAAGATGGTATTTTGTTATTGTTAAGCTGTAGTTTTCTTTTTTCAAGAAATCATGAATGTGTTTAAACATTTTTTTTCAACATTTAAAATATTAAAATTGTACATTAAAAAAAAATAACGAACACATTGAATTTCAAGACCCTTTTGGCTAATAGTTACCAGGCCTTCTGTGCGGAAGAAAATTTCTTCAAGAAAATTTTTGAAGAGCTCAAAAAAGAGAGCTGTCGTTGAATTAAAAACTGGGATTTTGTTAAATTTATACCATTTAAATTACGGAATGTATGTTAACGTATATTTTATTATCAAAAGAAAAAATTTTAATTTAAAAAAAAAAATACAAGACAAAGTACTAATTAATAAAAATAAAAAAAGAATGTTTTACAAAAAAAAAGGAGACAAAGTATTAATTAAAAAAAATAATAAAATAAAAGAATGTTTTACAAAAAAGAGACAGAGTATTAATTTTTTGAAAAAAAAGAAATAAATAAAAGAGACCGAATATTATCCTTACACTGAAAAAAAAAATTGATTTATTTAGGAAAAATGTACAAAAATTGAATTTAAGTTACAAAATAGAACTAAGGCAATTTAAAATATTTCAAAGAAAGTTAAAACTGGATGTGAACATAAAATTAGTTAGTTAAAGTTAGTTAAGTTAACAAAAAATTAAATTTGAATTAGGCCATCTTAAAAGTTGTACAAAATATAAAGTTAAATTAAATTAAAAAGTAAAATAAAAATACATCGAATTTGAATTTTTGTTTTTTCGCATTCAACGCTGACCACTTTCAAAATATGCTACTGAATCACCTAAGTTTTTCTTTTGTAATGAATCTTTAAAACAAATTAACATTTTACGAAAAATAAATAAAAAAAGAGAAAGAATATTATCATTACATTGAAAAAAATAAGTTTAGTTAGTTAGAATAAATATACAAAAATGTAAGTTAAGTTACAAAAGAAAAACTTAGATAATTTCAAATTTTTAAAAAAAAAAGTTAACGTTGAATGTGGGAAAACTTTATTAAGATAACAAAATATTTAATTCAATAAGTTTGAATTATACTTTTTAATACACAAAAATACCTTCTCAAAACTTGTATAAAATATAAATTTAATTTTAATTAATTAAAAAGTAAAATAAAACTACATCGAATTTGATTTTTTGTTAGGTTTAATATGTCTTTTTTAAACATTCAATTCAGACCTAAGTTTTTTTTTTTGTAATGAATCTTTTAAAAAATTAATATTTCCACGAATTGATTGTTTTGCTGACATAAATTAATTCTTTAAAATGCAATATTACTTTTTGAGGATTTATTTTGTACGGCTGTTGTTTTATTGACTCATACTGAGTATTTTTGATGGTGTATTTTATACAAGTTTTTTTTATAGAACATTTTTCAAAATCAAAATTTTGTTTGCAGTTTTTCATTTAAATTTTCGTATACATATAAATTGTTATTTTTTAAACTTTTATTTAAAATAAAAAAATATATACACAGTAGGTGACATTACATTGGAAACTTTTACAAAATTCTAAAATTATGTTTTTTTTTTGCGAAATCTTTAAAACAAATTAACATTTTCACGAAAAATAAATAAAAAAAGAGAAAGAATATTATCATTACATTGAAAAAAATAAGTTTAGTTAGTTAGAATAAATATACAAAAATGTAAGTTAAGTTACAAAAGAAAAACTTAGATAATTTCAAATTTTTAAAAAAAAAAGTTAACGTTGAATGTGGGAAAACTTTATTAAGATAACAAAATATTTAATTCAATAAGTTTGAATTATACTTTTTAATACACAAAAATACCTTCTCAAAACTTGTATAAAATACAAATTTAATTTTAATTAATTAAATAGTAAAATTAATTAAATTGGAAACTTTTACAAAATTCTAAAATTATGTTTTTTTTTTTTTTTTGCGAAATCACTCTTTGGTGTGTTTTCTATCGGAAGATAACAATTTGGCTAAAAAATACAATTGAATTATTTCAGAAACCGTCAAGCAACAAAAAAATCAAAAATTGAGTTATTGTACGATTACTGTTTTTTAAATGTAAATACATTGTTTAATGCAAAAACAATTAAAATTTTGGCCCCATGTGATGGTGAAGCAAAGTCGAAAAATCTTTGTTTAGTGCAGAAAGAAGTCAAGTGACAGTTTTTAGCAAGTTTTTTTGACTTTCTCAAAATCAATAATTTGTTGTTTGGCTGGTTTCTGAAATAAACGATTCAATTTGGAAAGAAAACAGATGAACGAAAAAAGGATTTTCTTTTTAGTGATGACAAAACTGTGAAAACTTTTAAGCTTCTTTAAATATTCTGACGTTTTCTTTCAACTGTTTTTAAATACAATTGTATTTTTCAATATTTAAATCTTATAATTAATTATAAAATTATGGCAAGAATAGTTTTGTGAAGAGTTAAAAATCAGAATAATAGATAATTTTACTGCTGGTCTTAAGCAAATGAAATTTTTTGCAAGAAATATTCTATGAATAAATCCATAATTTCAAAAATTATCAAGATATATCTGAAAAGAGAGGTGACGACTCAACATTTAGGCGGCAGGCCCCTTAAAACGAGCAAAGGCAGGATAATTTAATAGCAGAGTTTAAAAATGTCAAATAATGTTACCTAAAAAGATCATCAACCCTCTAAAACCAAAAATATGTGCTGTTTTCAGATGAGTCCAAGTTTAATTTACATACGACGACTAAAGGGTAAAGACTGGACCCAAAATATACAAATAAAACCATTAAGTTTGGCGGTGGCAATATCATGGTATGTGGGTGCTTTTCGAGCCAAGTAACTGGAGTTGGATATAGGCAAACTCTAAATGACATAACATATTGCTTTTTGTTGTAGTATTTGATTTTTTCTGGCTAATAGGCTAGGCGATTTCTTGTGACTGATGTTTTGTTCTAACGTTTTATCCCGATTTTGGCCAAACGTATATTATTTGAAAGGTATTTCTTTTTAGCTGTTCACCAGATTTACAGATTTTGATTCTTTTTCCTTTATTTAGAGTAAATTGCATTTAAAGCTGCTACTAACGCATACATACATTAAATGATACATATGCTATGTGTGTGTTTATTAAATTTGTTAATGTGTTTGTAGTAAAAATGAGTTTGTTTTTGTGTTGATTTGTGAATTGGCTATAATTGATTAGCATACTTTTAGGGTTTTTATTTAATGAAAAAATAAAATTTCCTAGAATTTGCGCTCAATTTTCGAGGGCTGGAACTTGCTAGTATGTATAATTATATTTTGCCATAATTAATGGAATGTGGCCAATCATTTCAACTGAGAGGAGATGAATGTATCCGTAATATGAGGAGGAAAATATACCCTATTCATGGTAGTTCAAACATGGCAATGACCCAAAACGCATCTCCGAATGGCTACCATTTAATGGTGTTAGTGTTTTGAAATGGCCAGCCCAATCACCAAATCTCAATCCCATAGAAAATCTATAGGAAATTGTAAATCGAAAAATACGGACGGAGCAGTTAATTTAGAGTGACAACGAATCATCAACAATTTAATTGACTCCATGCCTCGAACCAGAAATTAAGAAATAATGGATACCCGACAAAATATTTAAAAAAAAAAATAGACGGGAAGTTTTCAATTATTGTATAGTAAAGGTTTTCAATGTTTTGTCAACAGCATAAAGAGTAATAAATTTAAGTTTTGTTATATTTTTACTCCCTTTATATTAACTTTAGTGTCTGCTTGCTCAAAAAACTTTGGATCGATTTTTAACCCTTTTCCCGTAATCCAATCCAGCTGAAATGCAATGCAGGCAGACTCGTCCCGACAATAAAAATGATCTAACAAAATGTTTTGATTTTTGACATACACTATTGGACAATTTAAAGTGCAATTGATTTCAGTGTAAAAGAAATGTTAAAAAAAATTCTAAGGGGTTTTCAAAAAAAAAAAAACTTATATCAGCTTTGTTTACTTTGTAATAAAAAAAAACGTGGTTAGTCTTATCGTGCTGGGCTGGAAACAAGATCACTGATTGGGGCTATTTTTTAGTTGGTCAAAATAAAATGCAATTAACGTACAGTTATCTTTTTTATTTTTCAAATATTTTATTAAAAATTGAAGGTAAGTTATTTTACAATGTGAATACGTTCATATCTAAATATTTTTCTCTATTATTAATTTAAAGTAGAATACAATAATATAAAAGTTCCAACAGTTACAGAAAATATTAAATGAAACCATTAGCCAAAGAAGTGAAAGGCATATTAGTAAAAGACCGTAAAAATGGTCTCACATACAAGGAATTGGCGCAAAATTACGAAATTTCATGGTCAGGAGCAAGAATAATAGTGCAAATGTATGAAAAACGAACCTCAAATTAAAGTTTTAGGAAACTCTGTGGCAGAAAACACAAGACTTCACAGCGTGATGTCCATTATATCGCAGTTTTGGTTTAAAAAAAACCGTTTTCTTCATCCAGAGTGATAAAAGATGAATTGAAATTAAGCATGTCATCTCGAACGATATGCAGAAGGCTAAATGAAGCCGGTTTAAAGAACTTCCTTGCAATGAAAAAGCAATTGTTATGTACTGGAGACATTAGAAACCGATTGAACTTCGCCAAAAAAAAAAAATGTTAACATGACAAAAACATTTTGGGATAAAGTTATCTGGTCAGACGAATCAAAATTTGAACTGAAAAATGAGAAACGTCTTCTCAAAGACTTAAGTCTTAAAATATAACCCAAACTTTTAAGCATGTTGGAGTAAGTCTAATGGTATGGGGGTGTTTTTCTTCAGAAGGTGTTGGTAGACTGGTCAAAGTCGACTCCAAAATGACTAGAGAACTCTGTTAAAATTTTAAAAGAAAATCTTAATAGAAGTGTAAAAGAAATGTGCTTGGGGGACTTTATCTTTCAGCAGAATAATGACCCCAAGCACACGAATAAGGTGGCAAACAGTTATATCGGAGGTAATAACATCGAAAAACTGGATTGGCCGCCACATAGCCCAGATTTTTACTCTATTCAGCACCTATGGACCACTCTCTATGATAAATTTCCAATACAATCACATACCAATATTCCAGCATTTTGGGAGAAAATGCAATCCGAATAGAGGGTAATTCCTGTAAATATTATTAAAAACCTGTCTTCAAATATGCCCAACAGGCTTAGAGCTGTCATTATCAATAACGGACGAGCAACAAAGAATAAGCATTTTATTAATTTTATGTTTTTATAAAAATATTTTGAATTTACACTTTATTTCGTGCAAAAATAAACATATTTTGTTTAGTTTGTTGGATTTATGAAAAAAATCTAATGCCGGTTTTCTTAATGTATCGTCAAACTGGCTGTTACCTAACCAGGACATAAATTTATTGTACCGATAACTGCCTATTAACAATTTTGGTTTTCTCAATGTAGCGACAAAAACATTATTTTCAGTTGGCAATGCCTCCCAAAATACGTATGAAAGTTGGGAGAATTATTTTCAGTTGGCAATGCCTCTCAAAATTGATATGAAAGTTGGGAGAATAATTTATCTGTACGATAAATAAATAATTGGCAGATGAGTGCCGGTTAGCTTTGCGACAAAATAGAAGCAAACCAGACATTGAGAAAACCAAATTTCTTTAATCGGCAGTTTCTCGTTGGGATAAAAGATAATCGCCTAATGAGAAAACGGGCACTAGTGTGTGAAAATTAGTTTTGAGGAAAAAAACGCATTTAAAGTTTCTACTCCCTTTTAGGTACCAGAATCCACCGTTTTTGACACAACCCGTTTTTTGACACACTAGGTCCCTTTTCTCGGAGAAGGTCACATATATGTAATTTTTCAAAACAAAAATTTATTAAATATAATTAAATAAATTTGTATAAAATTAAACTATAACTTTTTTTAACTAAGTGTAAAATTAAATTTAATAACTTTTATGCCGGTTTTCTCAATGTATCGTCAAACTGTCTGTTACTTAACCAGGACATAAATTTATTGGACCGATAAACTGCCGGTTAACAATTTTGGTTTTCTCAATGTACCGACAAAAACATTTCTTTCAGTTGGCAATGCCTCTCAAAATACGTATGAAAGTTGGGAGAATTATTTTCAGTTGGCAATGCCTCTCAAAATTGATATGAGAGTTGGGAGAATAATTTATCTGTACGATAAATAAATAATTGGCAGATGAGTGCCGGTTAGCTTTGCGACAAAATAGAAGCAAACCAGACATTGAGAAAACCAAATTTCTATTGAGAAAACGGGCATAAGTCTAATATATTTATTTCTTGTATCATAAATGAATTCAGTTAAGTTTAAAATATTCAAATTAAATTAGTTTTTCTTCAACGAAAGTATATATATCTTGGGTTGCACTTTATTTTGTCCAATAGTGTAGATATTTTTCTAGACATTTTTCATTTTCAGTCAATCAATTATTTATTTACAAGATGGTAAACTTATTTTATAAAAAGTAGGGAGTATAGTAAAAACTTGGTTTTTATGGGTTAGATTTTCTGAAGTTAAGTTATTTTATGTTAATATATTTCTTTTTTAAAATAAAACATACAAATTTTGAACTTAATAAAAGAGTTTTGAATTTTAGGAATACAATTTTTGGTATTTGACCGTTAAAATATTCAAAAATATATTTTGTTAAAAGTTTCCATTATATTGTCGTCACTCACTGTATAGTGAAGGGTTCTCACACTTGGTAGCAAATAGCCAACCTAGCACATTTTGTAGCTAAAGTAAATCGAAAATACCAACAAGAAATTCTTTTGAAATGCTCGATTTCCACTCTCTAAAAGATGTGCTAGAGCCGTTTCCTCTGAAGATTGAGAGCCCTTTCAGATTCAGGGATGAGTTTTAAAATATTCTAATTTTAAGAGAAATAACAGATACTGAGATTAATTTTCTATATAAATTTTCTAGTACATTATGGTCTTAATATTGATAATAATAATAATATATATATAAATCATTAAGTCTAAATAAAGGTAAATAAAGGAGTTTTTTTTGTTGTATAATACAATTCTGATATAAATTTACATTTATCATGTCGAGGGCTCATTTAATAATATTAAACGTTTTAAATTTGTATGAAAAGATTCAGGTGAATTTCTAAAATCAATTTTTATACAAATTTCAAACGAAACAATCCAAAAATAAGATTTTTTCAAATACCCAGTTGCAACAGCATATAATTGAAAGCCAAACCGATGTTAAAATTATATTCTTTCTTTTATTGAAGAAAATTCTAAAGCAGAGTTTGATTTTTTGAAATATTAAAATAATAAAAATAAAACTTATCAAAAAACCAGTTTTTTTTTTCTAGAAATAACATATTAAAACAAAAATTAAACATTTTTATGATAAACCATATTTCGTTAGTTTTTTTTTTTTTTTGTGATATTTTAAGTATTAATGCAATGAGTTTTATTTTTATAATATGTACAAAATATATAAAGAATTTTGGCGATGTTAATTTTAATAAAAAAAAAATTTTTTTTGGGAGAATTAAAAATAGTGTTTAACACTTATAAACAGATTTTTATAAAAATTTTTAAAATAAAAAAAAAACAGCCCTAGCACATAGTGTAGATAGTGCAAGTCAAGTATATCTTATATAGTGAAATATATTTGAATGTTCAACTTTTTTATGTTCAAGATTTACAAGGGCTGTTTACAATCAAGAGTGGGAACCCCTAATAATTTAAAAAATATATATGTGTATATAAATAAATAAGTCTTTTTAATATATGACTGCCTCACTTGCCAAAACGATTAACTCCACTTTCTGATTATTTTTTTTTTAATTTTATTGTTTATATTCAAAACTAATATTATTAATAATTAGAAAAATGTTTTGAATAGAAACAGTTAGGAGTCAATCAAGTGCTGTGAAATTAAAATTTAAACAAAAGTGAAGTTAAACAATTTGGCAAGTGAGACAGGACATTTATATTGTATTAAAATTGTTTATATCTAAATGAGAAAAGAGATATTTATTCATAATAGAAGAAGTAATCTCTGAATAGGGAAAAACATAATTGCTTACAAGAAAATTTTAGAGCCTATAGATACATCTTTGTAACTTTTGTTTATATTAATTTAAAGTAAAATAATTTTCAATCATTTAGGCTAGTTACACTATACATATTTATATGTAGTTTATATAAAATTGCATTTTCATTTAGAGAGAATTATTAGTGTTTGTTCATTGTTCATTGTTTTTGTTTTCTTTTTTTTTTACTTAATTCCAAAACATTTTGTTCCATTAATGCTATTTCCTTTTACTTTATAATAATAATAATTGCTAAATCTCTTATGATTTTGCTTTTACTTTTCTAATAATATGTAAGAGTAATGTGACAGAATTTTATTTTTTTATATATAATTTATTTTGTTCATAATTACGGATCCTTAGAGAAACCCAAAGCCTTTTTTGTTTGTTTGTGAAAAATGTTTGAAAAATTATCACTTGTTGAATTGGAAGAAGGAGGGGGGGAAAACAATAACAAATAAATGAAGAATGAATCCTTGAAATACATGTTTTAAATTATTGTTAAAATATAATAAAAATAACTAAACTAACTTATGAGAGAAAATATTTTATAGAAAATTTTTTTGTAAAAAATACTACTACAAAACAAAACTTATAATTTACATTAAGAGATAATAGTAAAAATACATATTATTTGGAGAAAACACTCAGACTTCCAGTTGTTTTGAAGGTTGTTGGGTAATGAATGGTTCACTCCACATGCGTCGTAAGTCGCCCTTTACGAGAAGGAGAGAGAGAGAAAGAGAAAAAGAGAGAAAATTTGAAAACTTTTTTAAAAGGAAAAAAATTATAGAATTATCCGACTGAAAATCAAACTTAATCGCCAATTAAGAATATTTAGGGTGGGCATATACATAAAAATTGTAACATACATAAATCGCAATCGTTTTTTTCTACCCTCCACACCATTATGCAGAGAGTATACAGTTTTTCAATCCGTTTGTAACTCATCGAAATAAATTCTGGTGATCCCATAACACACATATATTCTTGATCCTTAACAAAGGAGAAGTCGTTGTCTGTCTGTCTGTTAAAAATATTCTCCTGTCCGCAATAGGTCGAATGTGTCGCACTACTTAGGCTTAAAATGTTCGTGATAATTTGCAGCAGTTTGTTATTGAATTTAGAGCCATATATGTGGCGTACGAAAACCTTACGATACTCTTATAAAATTTCATATAAAAAACTAAAAATAGTGAAAATTGTTTATAAGTAACAGAACCTGTGCATATAGATATGTATCAGCGATGCGTATACAGTTTGTCAATAAAATCTTTGCACATGATGAAAAAATGAAAAACTTCTAAAGAAACATTGATTTCTTATTCAAATCACCAACTTTTCACCAACTTTTTTTCATCTTAGCTGTTATATATGTTTATTTGGGCGACAATGAAATATATGGGCAAAATTTTTTTTCTGGAACAAGATACGTCTCAGAAGACAAGTTCGTCAAAAATTTTAATGAAAATACGTGAAAAGCGATTATTTTAGAACAATTATAGTTAAATATAGAGAACTTCCCCCGAATAGAACTTTGACCTCAAAGGTGCAAGGCTTAGAGTTAGTATACTTGGTTCAACGACAGTTTAATTTTTTTTGTTTTTTATGTTAACATTCAACATATTCCCAGATGATGACATTCGAAGAATGTCGAAATATTGGATAATAAATAAATATTTATAACAAAATTAGACTTCGAGCTCGAGCATTTTTTTTTTTTGATTTGAAGTTAATTTAAGAGAGAGGGTAATTTTAACCCCCTTTGCTCGACACTGAAAATCCACTAAATCCACTGAAAATTATTCAGACTACTTTTTAAAATTCCCAGAAGACAAGTTCGTCAACAATTTTATTGAAAATACGTGAAAAACGATTATTTTAGAACAATTATAGTTAAATATAGAGAACTTCCACCGAATTGAACTCTGACCTCAAATGTGCAAGGCTTAGAGTTAGTCGAGTTGATTCATTCTTTCAGCATGCATGTTTTACACTATGTGGCACAATAATCCGTTCAAATTTTAGTTGAATTCAGAAACAAAACGATTATTTTAACTCCGTTGTAGTTAAATATACAGAATTTCCCAAAAGTTGAACTTTGACCTCCAGTTATCCGATTTAACACAAACTTTCAGCATATGAATTTTAGACCAAGTGGCATAATATTCTGCTCACGTATCTTTATAAATCAAAAGTTTATTTTTCATTGTCACCCTATTGTTTATAAATATAATAAATACAAAAAAAAAGTTCAATTTCAATAAAAAATATTCTAATGGATATTAAAAAAAGGGAACAGTTCAATTTCTGATTGCGCAAGCGGTTTCAATTTTGATTTTTGTTCGTTTCTTTATTTTATTATTAAATACAACGCTGTATTATTTTCACAAAACATTTTAATATTAGCTTATTAATTTTGTGTTTTTGTTTGAAAAAATTTCTTTAAATGGAATTTATAATAACAAGTGGTGTCCACCTTGAACGATTCTAATTGCAAATTCGTCAGCATTGAATGAATAAGCTTTGGAATATTGTATTTTGTAGGTATTTTTAGCACTCTTCTTTAATAATTTTATTATTTAATTTTTATTTGTTGGCGACGTTTTATCGACCTTTTTCTTTAGATGGACCCACAAATTTTCGATAGGGTTCATATAAGGAATCTGGACAGGGGTATCAATAACTTTGGTGGACTTGTATAATAACCAGGTCCTACATAAATATTATTTATATTTCGGATCATTATCGTGATAAAATTGGGGTATGAACTTATGCGAGTTTTCCGGGTCAACAAAACCGGACTGTCTAATACTAGCGGTCAGTTAATTTTTTAAAATATCAAGATAAACTTTTATGGTTATTATTTCATCTAAAATCTTGATATTACCAACTCCCTTGCTTGATATGCAAACCCTACCATAACTGACAGTTTTCCACACTTTACTGTGGGAATTAAATTTTATTTTCTAGTGCAGATAGAGGTTTTTGCCAAACATTTTGTGGTCCATCATAATAGTATAGCATCACATTAGTCTCATCACAATAAATAACGTCATCTTAGTGCTCTGGAGGAAGTGAAATGTGTTCTGTAGCAAATTTAAATCGATTTTCAATATTTTTCACTGAGAGGAAAGGTTTTATCGTAACCACTCGTGATGAATATTTGTGTTTTCGTAATACATTTCGTATGGTTTAATGTGAAACACTCAGCCCATAACCATTACTCACTTAAAGAGCTAACCCTCTTGGGTTGGATTGCGGCTTATGGTAAGTTTTAATTATTTTACTTTCAACACGCCATGTCATTTTTTTGGTCTGCCTGCTGGAGACCCACGGGATATGATGTTGTACCCATTCCTTATTTTAATATATTTTGGCAAACTCGTTTTTGAGGCATTTTTTTTATTGAAATTTATTTATTTAAATTTTGTACATAAACGCTATGCAACCTCTTTAACATGCAATAGCATTGATGGAAAAAACCCAAATTCGCGGAAAATTAACGCATTAATTGTTGTCATCACTCATTATGCAAAGATTTTTGACACCATTCATATTGAGTAAACATAGTCATTAGTAGTTTGATCTTCAACGAATAAACGAAACGCGACGAAAACGAGCGTCAATCCTCCTTCCAAATTATTGTTTTGTGAGCCTCGTGGTTGTTGCTTGGCATAAAGTTGGGTCATGTACCTAAGTTCATGCTTTCTGCAGTAATTCACGTTTTATCGAATAAATGTCGCTTTCGTCGTTTCTTTTATTTCCGGTCGAGGAATAACACGTTTCGGTGATTGTTTTTTGATCCGAGCGGTTGCTGATCAGCATGCATTTAGGTTATGTACCGAAATACATGCTTTCTGGTTATGTTACATAACCGATCGTTTTGATAGTTTTAAGGATTGAAATCAAATGGCTCTCCCTAACCTCACTTGCGGAGGCTTAAGTTGTGTAGGGATCCATATGTCGTATAAGATCCATATGTCGTATAACCTGGCATTATGACTAGCTGGAGCCAGCGCCAACTAAATTATATCACAAAAAAAAAAGAGTAAACATAGTTTTTTGTTGTTGTTGTAAAAAAAAAATATTTTATAAAGAATTTGTTATTGAAATTCTTATATAAAAATATCATTTTTTTACCTTTTTTACTGTGCAAAGATTTTCTTGACAAGCTGTACATACATTTTTGTTTGCGTGATGTACATGGGAAAAACAACAAGGAAAAAATATGTATGCATCGCTGATTGTTAATTTAAATCAAAAAAGAAATTGCAAGTGTTTTCATTTATGCTCATTGCAGTTAATAATTCATTAATTTAAATTAAAAAAGCAAGAAAATACCTAAAATGTTTTAGTTAATTATCTTGTTAATTTTAAACATTATTGTGAAAAATCTAGTCATTATAATTTGAAATCTAGCATTTTTTGTCTTTAGGTGTTGACAACCTTGGTTATAATATTGTAATTTGAAAACGGGTGGATGGTGTTGAAGATTCGGCACAGCCGAATTTAACACTCTTGCTTGTTAATGTTCAGTTAATGTAATACTGTAATATTTGAATTAGAGTTTTAGAACTACATTAAATCTAATAATTTATCTTTGAAACAGTTAAATTTTAAGTATTGTGATTGCTAAATATTGATTGGCAAAATATTTTGATTAATAATTGTATCAAATATTCTTTTGAATTATAATAAGCCTACAAGTCACCCTTGGTACACAAAGGGTTGGAAAATTAAAAAAACCAGAGGAATAAGCGAGAGAAGTGTTATGTTATAACTGGTTGTGCAGAAATCAGAAAGCAGTATATGCAAAGAGAAAGCGAATTAAACTTTCTTAATAAATTTTATTATAAACAGTTTATTCTAAAAATTTAAAATTACATAATATTAAATCCTGATTCCTTCTGTATTCTTATTCGTTCTAAGAAGCATAGTACGGATTAGAGGTAAGCAATGAATCATTGTTTCGCTATTCATAGTCACTTATGAAATTTTAAGTATAAGTGAGTGAAGATCATTAAAATTCAACTAATCTGATGTACTCATACTCACAATAACGTTGATTTTTCAATATAAGTTGTAATAAATATGACTCCGACGTTGACATCATACTCATACTCATACACATACACATACTCACACTCATACTCACACTCATACTCATACTCATAATCATACTCATACTCATACTCATACTCGTACTCATACTCATACTCATACTCATACTCATACTCATACTCATACTCATACTCATACTCATACTCATACTCATACACATACTCATACTCATACTCATACTCATACTCATACTCATACTCATACTCATACTCATACTCATACTCATACTCATACTCATACTCATACTCATACTCATACTCATACTCATACTCATACTCATACTCATACTCATACTCATACTCATACTCATACTCATACTCATACTCATACTCATACTCATACTCATACTCATACTCATACTCATACTCATACTCATACTCATACTCATACTCATACTCATACTCATACTCATACTCATACTCATACTCATACTCATACTCATACTCATACTCATACTCATACTCATACTCATACTCATACTCATACTCATACTCATACTCATACTCATACTCATACTCATACTCATACTCATACTCATACTCATACTCATACTCATACTCATACTCATACTCATACTCATACTCATACTCATACTCATACTCATACTCATACTCATACTCATACTCATACTCATACTCATACTCATACTCATACTCATACTCATACTCATACTCATGCTCATACTCATACTCATACTCATACTCATCAGTTTGATTTATAATTTTATAATACAATTGATTCCATTCATCCATGTACAAATATGTACATTTATATTATACACTACCTCATAATGAGTATTTTAACGTTCATATTCGAATCATACTATACACATTGAGTGAAGGAAAGTCTAATACCCTGTTTCCATAACACAATTCGTCACAGACGAACGAAAATTTGTATGAAGAACAAAAACAAAATACACACAAATTGTCGGTCGTTTGTGACGAATTGTGTTATGGAAACAGGGTAAAAATCAACGACGTCATAAATGTTATTAAGCATGAGTATCATGAGTACCTCAAACTTTATAGTAGATATGAAGTTTGACAACATTTCAATATGTATGCATGCGTATAAGTACAAGACATTATGAATCATGATTCAACTCTATTCACTTGTTCAGTACTTATTGCAGATCTCTGGATATTCCTTCTTCGATGGAATATGATGGCTTTGCTTTTGATAAATTAGAAGAACATTTTGAAAAATCAACAATAAATGCCAATTAAATCTGGGAAATATAGCCTTATCGTATGAAGATGTTTTACAGAAAATTTGATCTATAAAATAATTTCGATCTTATGCCAATTTAAGTCAATCTCATTTGTAAGGGGATTAGATCTGAACATAGAAAACATATCCATATTTGCTACCTGTTGTTTGATTACAAGGTTTTTATGGCAGGCAGACAGGCTGGCTGGTGGACAGAAAATGATCCTAAGTCAATCGGTATAATAAAAGGTGGCTCTCGGACAGGTACTATTTATAGTCACAAACATCTGTACAAACTCATTATAGAGTGTTTTAGGATATAAAAATGTTTCTTTTCAAACGCTCTAAAGTATATTATAATATACATAATTTAGTTGAAAATAGTTTCAAATAGTTTTTGGATTCTCATTGATTTTTTTAATTCAAAACTTACCTTTAGATAAGCCATTGTCAACAAAGGCAATAACGTGAATGGTACCAAATATAATAAAGCTGGTTGGGCAGCTTTAAATACTTCCGAACTCACCGTAGCCGTTAATAAGCCAAGAAAATAACTAAAAAATACGAACAAACAAAAACACACATTTATAATATTCTTATGTTACAAAATCCACAGCCTTCATTTATACTCACCCCAACAAGGAACAATGAAAATATGTCAACCTTGAGCCGACACCCTTTGGCGGTGATAATGTTAGATCATTCGTTACACCTTGTGCTTTTTTATAGGCATCATAACGTAATACAAAGCATAACAAGAGACCCGGCATTACGATATCGCCCAAGCCCAACATTGAAAAATGTCCCGTATTGTGTATGCTGGGAAAAACCAGTTTCCCAGGTAAATTTAATTTCGGCGGTTCTCGAAAACTACCGCCCAAATTTAGTTTACGTGCTACAATACCAACAGGATTTTCCGCCGGACGCGTAGCCACCTTCACCATAACATTTGTGCTAAATATATACGAGGAGAAAAAGACCCAAAACACATCATAAATGAGTAGGCCGGTGAGGAGTAGCGTTGAGACTTTAAGACTTGGCAAGCGCACGAATGCAATAAATGCAACACATAGGCCCATGCCCATGGCTAAAAATAGATAAAAATTAAAAAAAAAAAGTATTTTTTATTTTGTAAAATATTTTGTTGCAATTTTGTCACTCTTAAATCATTTTTCGTAAGCTTTGGCTAAATAAAAAAATCTGTGTCTTATTCGTGCACCTGTGAAATTCTGGATCTTTTGATAGAATGTAGGAAAAAATTAAAATTTGTAGACATCATAACATCATAACCTAATAAATAACTCTAAACAACTCTAACTCTATCGGTCCTAGATATTTGTTAACATTGGCTTTATTGTGGATCTTATTATAATTGAAACAGCAACATATTCCAGAATTATTTTTATATACAATTCAACTGTTTATGTTTAACAATATTGCGACTAGGATTTTTTTTTAGACAAAACAGCATTTTAATTGCGGATTTTTTTATATATACAAACAGCAGGCTGCTGCTTAGAAGACGAAACAAAGGATTGATCCCACATCGGCAAAACGGTGACTAAGTCGTCCTTCTATACACACGGTCCAGAAGCTAAAAAAAATAGACTGTGAAGCCCCTGCCCATGTATGGGAGTTGTATTCCATTTTTGTTCGCATATAGGTTATAAATAATAAGGAGATCAGATGGAGTGAAGTATTTCTTACACCGATTTAGGAAACCTTGGCACTTGAAAGCTTCTTTCGACAATTCAAGAATGTGTTTATTCCAACGGACATCACACTCAATTTTTATGCCCAGAAAATCAAGAGCGTCTGATTCGTCAATGTCTACATTGATGACTCCATGGCCCGTCTATGGGCCAATAAACAACATTGGGTCTTAAAAGCATTAAAATCGACCCTGTTCACTCTACCCCACTCAGAGATTGTGAAAAGGTCTTGATGGGGTGTGTCATTCATATATTTCGTCATACTCCCAATCTCGCTAAGGCTTGGTCGTTGATCGAATGTATATGAATGACAAATATTGCTGTGGTCTGCAAAAGAGTAGATAGGATTGGAAGTTTGACATAGAATGTCATTGAGAAAAATTAGAAAAAGGGAAGGAGAAAGAACAGAACCTTGCGGTACCCCTGCGTTTAACTGAAACTTTTGGATGAGACCCCATCTAAAGCAACACGTATAGTACGATCTCTGAGAAAACTCGATATAAATCGCGAGAAATCATTACCAACACCAAAAGCAATTTGTTTTAACAAGTGTGCTGTTTCTTTTAAAAATTTCGGTTTTATAAAATAATTTTTAAAGAAATATAACGAGATTAGAATTCGTTAATTTTTCTAAAGACAAATTCTTATATTTAGACTCAATTTTCTATTAAAGATTATTGTGGATTATTTTTATCAAGAAAAATTCTTGGAATACTAAGACTGATTTTTCTATAGACAAATTCTAATATTCTGATTGCACTTTATGCATTAATGCATTCACAGATTTTAGACAATATTTGTAAAACTAATTATGGGATTTTAGAATTTATGTATACTTAACATTTCAGATATATCTAAATTTTTTGTGAGGCGATTTAAGACAAAATTTTGAATTCAAAAATTTAGCACTTACCATCCATCAGCAGCCAATGACCGGTTAGCACCCATATACAAACAATTGACACAGACAGAGTAAAACTAAAGAGCTCGGCGGCCGTAAAACGGCCACATATACCAAACGATATGCGATTGCCGTCAGTGCATGGCCGTATTATATACTGGCACATGGGCAAGAGTAAGAAGGCCAAAGCCACGGTGGCAATAACTGAAATAATAATAAAAACAAAAATTATTTTAAATACTCTTATTCCAAATTTTCAATATTCCAACATACTTGCGGTGCAGACAGCAAATAATAATTGCATTGAATCAAAAAAGAAAAACATTATCAGCAATGAGATCGAAGCTCCCAGAGGTAAACATAGAGCATGCATAGTATCCAAAGTAGCAAATTTATCTGGAAATAGAGAATCTTTTTTTTTACATAATTTCAAAAAATCTTCATTGATTAGAAAAGCTTTTGATTACTAACACGTACTTGTGTCCTGTTGTACCGGTTCGCCAGTGAGTAAATTTGTCATCGATTCATTGCGTTTCTTTTGTTCCCGTTCGCGGGCTTCTTGTTCAATATTTAAACTGCGAAAGCTGCCATAGACTATCAAGAGCATCGATATAAGGCATGTTGAGACTCGCGATGAATCCATAATGCTGGTGGCTTGAAAGGTATTTGTCGATGTGGCACTACTGCTATCAATAAGTAAACCAGCGGCGGCTGCGGCTCCTGCTCCACCATTTAATGAACCGTGCGTCATTGCTTAGTGCAGCCTTAGAAAAAGGCAGCACTTTTTTTTATTAAAAAAAACAATTTCAATATATTTGCCACACGTTGGTTTACTTATCTCTTATAGATTTAATATAAAAAAACTTATAATTTCCTTTTCCTTTTCCGTTTTAGGTTTTATTAAAGTTTAAGTTTTTTTTTTTTGTTTTGTTCTACGTAAATGATGATGACGATGATGATGATGATAAGTGATGTCTCACTTTTAACTCCTTGGGGTCTACTGACATTTAATTTTATGTTGATGATGCCATGCAATGCCGGCAAGAAAGGTGTATTTTTTGTTGTTGTTGTTATTATTTTGTTGTATAGTTTTTTTTTTTTTTTTTTTAGTGTTGCACAGCTTTATCTATATGTAAACACATCATACCATACACCTTATCAGGACGACGACATCAACAACATTTAGCTGCAGTAAATATTGACAATGTTTTTGTTTATTTTAATGCGTTCTGTAAATACAAACATACAATTATTCAAACATATACATAACTATACATATTTAAGTAAATAAGATAAAGAAAAAACCATTAAACATTATTTTCAGCTCTTAATAATGAATTATTATATAATAAATGGTAAAAACAAGATATACGAAATAAGAGCTATGTATAAGCACGCTTAACACTTCCATACATTGAAACATAGATACGAGTAAATTGGGTAAGTAGAGAAAAATAAAATTGATTCAGAGATATTGACAAATAGAGCAGCAGGTAACACATTTGAAATCTTGTTTACATAACATCTACATTTATGGCGATGTATGAACGAAAAAGGGGAGTTTTTTTTAAGGAAAACATACGAATAGTGAGTTTTAACATAAACCGAAAAAAATTAAACATTATTACAGAAGTAAAAATAAAAAAATTATGACTAAAATAAAAACATTTAATTTAAAAAAATATATAGCTATGCAGAGCTCCATGAAACTAATTAGGAACACAATGCAAATATGGGAGCTTCAAGCAAATAAAACAAAATTTTAGTGTAAATCGTCCATTATAGTTAATTTAACTCCTTATCCTGGGAAAAAAATACTAATTGTATGAATAAATTAATATTGAGAAAGTTGTGACCATTATCTCTATCTATGAGGGCGGATCAATAAGTCCGTGACTTTTAGAATGAAACACAGTTTTTTTTTGCAAAAAAAAATTTATTTTTCAACATAATCTCCTTTTAGCTCAATACACTTAGTCCAAAGTTTCTCCAATTTTTGTATCCCTTCCAAAAAATAGGATTTTTCGAGGTCCATAAAATAAGCATTTGTTTGATCAATAATTTCATCGTTGGAGCTAAATCTCTTTCCACCGAGCCATTTCTTTAGGTTTGGAAATAGGAAATAGTCACTGGGGGCTAAATCCGGAATTTTTCCACTGAAACTGAAGTTGTCACACGATGACGTTTATGGTCAATTGAGAGCAAACGCGGCACCCATCTTGCAGACAGCTTTCTTAAACCCAACTGATCATTTAAAATCGAAACCACACTGCCATATGAAATGCCTATGGCATCAAAAATCTCACGCCCTTTTACTCTTCGATCGGTCAACACCATATCGTGGATTTCTTTTCGAAATTTTCGGGTGTATTGACCTCAATTGGCCGTCCAGAACGTTCAGTCATTTGCATCTGTGCGACCACAACGAAAGTCAGTAAACAATTTTGTTACCATTTAAATCAATAGTGCAGAGTCCCCATAGTATTTATCAAGTTTTCCTTTTTTTTTTTTTTTTTTTTTTTTTTTTTTTTTTTTGTTAACCAACACTCAGGGGATGCCCCCTACAAATGCAGTGCATTGTGTTGATTTAAGGAAAATAGGTTATGGGAAGGAGGAGAGAGGGAGTAGTGTTTATGGATATTTGACTTAAATTTTATTAGATTATAACTGTCAGGAAAGACCTCTGCGGGGAGTTTATTCCACATACGGCTAGTTCGACTGATAAACGAATTCTCTCTGTAATGCGTTGTGCGGTCAACTGGACAATAGACTACAAACGGATGTGATCTACTAGAGAATCGGGTAGAGCGAACCGAAACTCGGGCACTTCAAATAAGTTCGCTAATCTCAGAAGAACATTTCCCATGGTAATATCTATAGAACAGTGCTACACAACCCACATTCCGACGGTGTTCCAATGAATCAATAGAATTGGATACCCTACTGTCATTGATGAGCGCCAACGCCCTCCTTTGCACACGGTCCAGTAGCTCCAAAATAGACTTCGAAGCCCCTGCCCATATATGGGAGTTGTATTCCATTTTCGGTCGGATGTAAGTGGTATAGATTTTAAGGAGATCAGAAGAAGTGAAGTAATTTCTACACCGTTTTAGAAAACCAAGACACTTGAATGCTTCTTTCGACACTTGAAAAACATGTTCGTTCCAACGAACATCACATTGAATTCTCATGCCCAGAACATCAAGAGTATCCGATTCCTCAATACCTATACCACCCTTGGTTTGATTGACGTTTTTTTTTTTTTTTTTTTTTGTTCGCAAATAATAATGTTTAATGAGCACTCGAAATTCACTTTTTTCCATTAAAAAAAAAACACGAGGTTGTATGTTTTGAACAGCTGTTAAACGCAAAGTAATGGACGGAACTTGCTATTAACAGGTGGTACAGCTGATTCCCGATATTCACTTAAGCCTATCAAAAAACAAAGATATTGCACAGATTTTTCAGTAGGCTATTAACAGGTGGTACAGCTGATTCCCGATATTCACTTAAGTCTATCAAAAAACAAAAATATTGCACAGATTTTTCTCAAATTTGGTTTGTATATGTTTTTGCAAAAAATAATTAACCAAATATGGTCAGGATCGGTCCAGACCCCATATAAATATAGCATCCGATATGAACTTTTTCATATCCGAAGGCAAAAAATTTAATAACAAGGCCATTCAAATTTGGTTTATGCTTATTTTCTACATCTACTTTGCTGGACCTAAGAGATAGAGTCTGTAAACGCATGGTATAGGGCATCGTATAGTCGGTCTATGCCGACTATAATTTACATACTTATTTTCTTTAAAAAATTTGCATGGATTCTATTTTAGTTTATTTTTTATGAAATCTATAATATTAATAGGCTAGGCGATTTCTTGTGACTGATGTTTTGTTTTACCGTTTTATCCTGATTTTGACCAAATGTATATTATTTGAAAGGAATTTCTTTTTAGCCGTTTTACAGATTTACAGATATTTAAATTTTTTCCTTTATTTTGGGTAAATTGCATTTAAAGTTGCTACTAACACATACATAAAATTATACAATGCTATGTGTGTGTATTAAATTTGTTAATGTGTTTGTTTTTGTGTTGATTTGTGAATTGGCTATAATTGATTAGCATACTTTTAGTGTCTTTATTTAATGAAAAAATAAAATTTCCTAGAATTTGTGCTCGAATTTCGGGGGCGGGAATCTGCTAGTACGTATAAACAAGACCGATCGAATTAAAAAAAAAACGGCTTGAGAAGGGTTTTAAAAAATCTTAACTGTTTTTTAAAATCTTGGCTTTTCGAACATAGAATAAATCCGGTATTATTCTATCGAAACTCATCTTTTTTAACCAATGTATGTATGTAGTACGCATAGCAAAAGAATTTGAAAGAAAATCTACACTTAAACAAGTTTTATGTTAACTGTTTGTAGTTCAATCAAATAGTTTTCAAAACAGTTAATTTCAAATGAAAATTCATTTGTTTGCCGAAGAAGTATTTATTTTAACTCTGTCAACAGTTATTCGAAACAAACTATTCTACTTATTTCAGTTATTGATACTTTTTTCAAACTGTATTTTTTTTTTTCAATTTCAGCAAATATTTGTACAATTGATTTATTCCTTTTTTTTCGAAAAAAGTTTGTTAAATACAATTATGTATGCATGGATGGAGTATAATAACATGTTGCTACAACAGATGTTTATAAACATTGTTGTGCCTTTGCTTCTGTTATTTAAAAAAAAAAATATAATCAAAAACAAACAATAAATCGTTTTTACTGTTTTGTCGTTAAAATCTTATCAGTCAATAAAATAATTTGCTAATTGTTTTTACTACTTCGTCAGTTTTTCTTTTTTTTTTTTTTTTGGTAAAAAAATTAATGAAAAATACTGAAAATATAATTGTCCGGTTTAATGTACACACAAAAAAAAAAAAATATAAAAACTTGTATAAAATACAACGTCATAACTATTTTTGGTTAAGTCAAAATTTAAAATTAAAGTGTTAATATCTGTGGTCACAAGCATCAACCGCCTAAGTCGAAAATCATGCTTTTGAGAAAAATAACTTTTTATATAAATGTAATGGGGCTTCATTACGACTTCGGTCAGAATGTTTTCATTAATAACTTTTTAATAAACAGTGTTAGAGAAATGGTAGAATATGATAGCATACATAACTCAAATCGTTCTTAAGTCGACTTAGGCGGTTATCGCTTGTGACCACAGATATAACGAATTTGAATTTTTTTTCAACTATTTTTTTTTCGCATACAACATAAAGAAGAACTGCAGCTAATCCTAGAAAATAGAAATATAGACATTAGAGTGGTCCTACGTTATATGGGCATTTTTCAATTTGCGATTTTTGGGATAGGCGCGTCCAGATTGCTACCTTTCAATAAATAAATGTGAAGTTTGGGGACAACTGGATAAAGAAAAGTCTGACAAGTTGTTGTAAGAATCGGGATCAGTATTAAATTATCTTCTCAAACAGCTATAAAAATTCAAAATCGAATAAAAATTCGCCAAGAAATAGCAAATGCCCCAGACCACTTCTGTGCCAAAAAAACTAGGTCATGAAATTTGATAGCATTTTTTCAACTTCAAGAAATTGATTAAAGCCATAATTTTTGTTTGTTTCTATACTTATAAGTAATCAGATATGAAGTATTGTTTTATTACCACGTTGTTAACCTATATCGCATTGAGACCGAAAATGTGTAAATTTTTATGATAAAATTTTGAAAACTCCTTTTTCAAGTTTTAGAAAATTTTCTTAAACAAAATTTAAAAAAATGGATCTAGCACCTTAAGGTTTTATTAAATGCATGTCAGAGATTAACTGTGTGAATTGTTAGGTAAATCCCTATACCAAAATTTTTTTGACAAGGATTTTATTTTTGCGGATTTCGAAAAAAATGGGATTTTTGTGAAATATTCTTTATACGTAATTTTTTTAATCAGTTCTCTACTTTTAAATGCTAATATTTTATATTAATAGCCTAGGGTTTCGGAAAAAAATAATATGACCCCATTAACCCTTTTGGAATTGGGGTCACATATGACCCCAAGCTAATAAAAGACAATTTATTCAAAAAATTCAAATATTTTGCAAATACTGTTGAATTTTTAAAAGCGTTACTTAAAATATTATAACCATATACATATGTATATCTTCCGTTCCAGAGATATATCACAATGGATAATTATGATTCCAGGAGCACTGAAGGGTTAAATAAAAAGAAAAATTAACCGAATTATATTTCCTACATTCTAAAAAGTGGTTTCATCGAGTTTAATAGAAAAACTCGTTTTCGGTAATCTTTATTTTGAAATAAAATACAAAAGCTGGTCTTGGCAAATAATGGATTAACGTTCTCGGATTTATCCCAAATTTCAGAAACGGAAGATATACATATATGGTTATAATATTTTTTTTTTTTTTTTTGGCACAAAAGTGGTCTGAATTTTTGAATTTTTATAGCTTTTTGAAAAGATATTTTAATACAGATCCCGCTTCTTACAAAAACTTGTCGGAAAAATTAAACTATAGAACGAAATTTACGTAAAATCTCCAAAAAAAAAAGTCATATTTTCCCACATAAACACACTTGAAATTTTCAATCGATTTCCGGCGCAACTTCTCTTTATCCGATTGTCCCCAAACTTCACACTTATTAGTTTTATATTAAAAGGTAACAAACTGGACCCCGCCTATCCCCAAAATCGAATTTCAATTTTTAAGGACCACTCTAATAGACATATCTGTGAATAACCGCGTATGTCCATTTTTGTCAGTTTTGAGTTAACGATGCCAAATATATTAATTTTTAACGCTCTTTACATGTGTTCAATTTTTTTTTTTTTTAATATTGACCATTTCTGAGTTTTTTCTTTAAATAACGACGTAACTTAAATGTTTATTAAATTAATTTGCAGCACTAACGACGTATGTCAACCTACGTTTGACCGCTGACTAATTATTTCTCAGAAAACAACACATAGCGACATACGTTGTTATTTATTTATTTATTTTATTTATTTATTTGTTTTAATGATTTCCTGCACAACAAGACTAAGTCTTATAATTACAGTACAGGATTTTAGTAGTGTACAAACATGTTTAGCCAAATTAAATTGAATAAAATTGTAACTAATATATAAAAATTAATATGAATAACATAAGAATTTATAAAATTGTGACATTAATAAAATATAACATAGAATATTTAAAAAAAAAAAAGTTTTAAATTAAAAATAATTAAAAATTACAAAAAAAGAAATATGTATATATATGTAAATGAAATTTTACCAGGAGTAGGAATAAATAATGATATAAAAATTTATATAAATTAAAGTTATTAAAAATTAGGACATACAAAAATAATTATGATATAAATAACTATAAAAGAAAAACTACCAGGAGTATTTAACTAAAATAATTAAAAAGATTTTTTTTAAAACTCATTGCGTTGCTGTTTATTTGTTGGCTATGTTGAAGAGCATTCCAAAGACGAGTAGCATTTACAAAGAACTGCCATTCAGAAACGAGACATCGGAATTTGGGAATTATGACATTTTTGCCTCTTGACGAGCTAGCAAAGCGTATATTTTGAAAAAGGTACTTCGGTTTTTGAGAGTATATAATTTTTCGAAAAAATATTAAAGTTCTAATCTTTAACAAGTTTTCAAACGAAACTCCATAGAGAGTCTTCGAATAGGACGATACTTGATCTCGCTTTTTAAGTCCGTAAACATATCGTATAATATTATTATATAAAACTTGAAGTTTTTTCTTACTTATGGAGTCACAATAAGAAAACAATTCACAACCGTAAGTAAGACTAGGAATCAAATAAGCTTTCGCGAGTAGCATTCTTACTTTTAACGGCGTAAAGTACTGCACAGACCACAACGTTCTTAATTTGACATATATTTGCACAACCAGAGTATTGATATGATTTGACCAAGTTAAGTTATTGTTAAACACTATTCCCAAATTTTTTGCCGTTCGTACAATATCAATTTTCTCGTTGTTTATAATGATGTCATCTTGAATGATTGGGTTTAACGTTTTTTTGTGAATTACGATACATTTGGATTTTCTTGGATTTAAACACAGGCCGTTTGCTGATGCCCAACAAGATATGTTGTTTAAATCATGATTGAGTTTATTAACGTTTTCTATGATAGATTGAACTGGACTACTTAAATACAATTGTACATCGTCTGCATACATGAGAATCTTGCAATGAGATAAATGTTGTGGCAAATCATTAGCATAAATAGAAAAAAGTAGTGGCCCCAGAACAGATCCCTGAGGTACGCCTCTTGTTAGTGTAAGGGGATTGGACTCAATGCCGTTTAAACATACCGACTGAATGCGGTCAGTGAGGTAAGATGATATAAGTTGTGATGATGTTGATGAAAATTTAAAATGTGACCTTAGCTTAGTACATAATATTTGATGGTTAACTGTGTCAAAAGCCTTGGAGTGATCGAGTAGCACCAAGAAGTTAATCTTACCATCATCTAGTTCACGCCTTATACTCTCCGATACGTCAATTAAAGCAGTTACACAGCTGTGATTAGGTCGGAAACCTGACTGTCGGTCAGACTTCAGGTGATTTTCATAAACGTGAACACTTATCTGGTGGTGTAAAATTTTTTCTAAAGCTTTTGAAAGAAAACTTAAGATAGATATTGGCCGGTACTCACTGTTTGATTTAGGGACTGGAATTAACTTCGCATGCTTCCATTTCGAAGGAAAACAGCTAGTTGTGATGATGGTATTAAATAAATGAGTAATATACGGCAATATAGATGGCAGAATGATTCTAATGAACTTAGGATCAAGATTATCATATCCTATTGCATTGGATTTTATTTGAGAACAACTAGAGAAAACATCAAATTGATTGACACATGAAAATTCAAATATGTCCTGGTCAAGCGTATCATTGTCATTATAAAGAGAATTTTCGCTTTGTGCCATATTGTCCGTCGCTACAAGAAGCGAAGTATTAGTAAATATGTTGTTGAGTTCATCAACATTAATGGAGCAGTTCATGCTTTTATCCATATTTCCAATACCAATGTCCCTAATAGTTTTCCAGGTGTGTTTGGATTCAAGGGCAGTACCGAATCGCTTAGAGTAATACTCAGTTTTGGCCATTCTAATTCGATTATTAGCATCCCTCCGAGCAGAACGAAATTCTGCTTTTAGTTCTGGTGTTTTAAAACGCTTCCATCTAGAGTATGCTAAATCCCTACGTTGTATTGAATTTAGAATAGAAAAATTGAACCACGGTTTTTTTTTTGCCGAAATTGTGTTTGTCCTCAAAGGGACTGCTTCATCATAAAGCTTCAGAATATTATACTCTAGGAACGATAGTTGGTCATCAACAGAAATCAAGTCGTAGATTCTATTCCAATTAACTCGAAGATAATTCTCATTAAGAAGGGCATAACTTATGTTTTTAAAATCGCGATAAGAATAAGTTTGATCTCTTTGATCGAGTAAGAAGTCATATGATGCAAAAACCAGATCATGTTTGGAGAAGCATGATGCAGAAATTTGATCATAAAGTAATATTTTAGATGGATCACCCACGAACAAAAGGTCCAGTAGCGTGCTGTTATATTTCGTGAAGTGAGTAGGTAATGTAGTGTTAGTCGGTGTGAGACCTATCGATTCCATATGGTCCCTGAACGAGGATTCAGTTAGAAGATTAGAATTAAAGTCTCCTGCTATTACCACGTCGTTGTATGGCATGATTAAAGTTTCAATTTTTATGATGAAACTAGTATAATCAATAGTGTTGTTTGGCCTATATACACAACCAACCAACATCTTTCTTCCTAGAGATGAAATCTCAAGAAAAATATACTCAATTTTGTCCGTTGCTGCATTTTTAGAGCAATAATCACATGTTATATTACTTCTTACATATATTGCAACACCACCTCCACCTCCAGTCAATCTATCGGATCTAAATATTTTATAGCCCTGTAAAGTTATAAGCCCATCCGGGGTTGACTTATCTAACCATGTCTCCGAGACGCATACAATATCAATATTCGAGTTCTCAAAGGTCCATCTGAATTCATCAATTTTAGGCTTTAAGCTCTGAGCATTTAAGTGACAAATTTGAACGCCTTTTTTCTGTTTGGCAAGTATTTTCACCATGTTAATTGTTACGTCATTGGAATTCGCTCTTAAATTGTTTCGATTATTCATTCAAATAAAATATAAAATTAGAGTCACAGTAAAAACCAATCCTAAACGCAACGCAATATGTTTTAATATAAATAAAGTTGTTGATAGAATAACTAAAAAATATATAAATTAATTTAAATTTGAGAAAATTAAAATTATAAAAATTAATAAAAATGTAAGAAGGAATTACAATAAAAGTTAAAAAATTGGCATACAGAGGTAACAGGTTACGTAGAAACATTATTAGGTAAGACTTCATTATTTTCATAGTGTAGATTATCATTAGCACGAAAAAAATTATTCAGGGCATCAAGGTTTTCAATGCAAAATGGTTTATCAGTACTCAAACGCTTGACATATACAAGTCCCCGAAATGAGTAGGCAGATTGCAGTAGTTTTTGTTTCTTCAGGGTAGATGCTTCTCTAAGAATTTTGTAGTTCCCGTTAGTTAGATTTTCATGTATGAAAAAGTAAGGATTTTTATCATCTGGTTGGAACCCAAGCAACGTTAACAATAAATTTTTGTGTTTCTTTTTATATTCATTTAATGCTTTTAGAACAAAATTTTTATCATACGGAGTCATTAGCCTAGCAATTATAACACCATCAGGGGAATTTTCAACGTTTTTGTTGTTTTTATTTTGCAATCGGTGGATATATTGCACTGGCGGAGTAGAAATTTTAAGAATCTTACAACTGGTATCAAATAACAGATGTAAGTCTTCATCAACACCAAAAGGAACTCTATTAATACGCAAATCACATGCAACGATTGAATTTGAATGTTTTAGAGTTTGAATTTTTAATTTTCTAATTTCATTTTTCATTTCTATAATTTCACCCGACACTGTTTCAAGTTTAGCAACTCTTAAAGTAACATCTTTTAGTTCTTCTCTTATCTCACGAAATCTCTTATCGATCTCATTTAAGAGACGATCTTCAGCTTCCTTGACCGTATTTTTTATGTCTTCCGCAAGACGGGATTCACCTTCTCTTAAAAGAGCACAGAATTGTGTTATTTGTTCATTAATGCTTATTAATGAAATAAAATGCAAAATAATTTTGGATTAGTTTTCAGTTTATAACCACTTATAAAAACTTGTGTGTTTATTTCTGTTATTTCTTGTCACTATTATTCTTGATACGTTATTATATTCTCATCCTAACTCCCGTTAACTTTTTGTTGACGAACAAAAATATCCATTTTTCAAGCAACAACAACTTATGTCTACATGGGTGGTTGCATTGGTAGATTTCTTTAAAAAAAATGACGTTTGTCGACATAAGTTGTTTTAACTGCACACACTTTAAGTGCAATTTACATATTGTTTCTTCGTCCTTCTCTAGGATCTATTCCTCTGAAGATTTCTGATTCAAAATTTTATATAAAGTATTTATTGCCCATATCTACAGGACTGTTAAATAAAAAGCTCTAAAATCTTTATATCAAGCCCATAATTTCAAATATAAAGTTTTTTGGCTCCCCTGAACATTTTGATTTTATGACATACGCAGTTATTCTAGAAAACCACAGATTTGGTGAAACCCTCTTCACCAAACAATCATATATAAAATTATAAAATTCAAAAACTACGCATCTACCATACAATTCACCCTAGTAACAATGCCAGAGGTGGCAGTGCTATTTTAATAAAATATAACATTAAACACTGGGAAGAAAATTCTATTAGTTATAAAGAATTTCAAGCCACCACAATAACCATTTCTCAGCAAAATACACGAATGTTATTCACGTCAGTATATAGCTCTCCAAGACACAACATTAAAATTGATCAATATAAATATCTTACAAATTCACACAACTACAAATTCATAATGAGTGGAGCCTTCAATGCGAAGCATACAATTTGGGGTTCTAGATTAACCACAACGAAAGGTAAAGAATTGTACAACGCCACGGCGAATACTGGCTGTGATATCGTAACCACAGGGAAACCAACGTATTGGCCCACAGACAGAACAAAACAACCAGGGGCCAAATCACCGCATTCGAGCATTCGATATCGAGTAAAAACGATCGAAATTCCATATTTTGGTTCATTATTTAAAGAAGACGAACAAACATCAGACCTCGTTTCACTTTTACTCTTAATTAGGAGCCATAATTCGTTAACTGTGACATAGTAAAATTATTTTTAGTATTTTATTTTGGAAAATAAAAAAATAATTTCGATCGAAAAATTTCGATTACGAATGCGGTGATTTGGCCCCAGATCTCATTAGACTTTTTTATAATGAGAAAAATTAACCTAAACAGCATCTCAATAGAAGATGGTTATGATTTAAGTTCTGATCATTCCCCGATATACCTTACATATCACGGAAATCAAATTTCACATGTATGTCAGCAAGGACTTGTAAACAATTCTACAGATTGGGACTACTTCCACTCATTTGGTAAAAGCTTCAATGATAAACACATTCATAAACACCATAGAAGAGAATGAAACATTTAGGTTCACAAATTTATTGCAACAAACAGCATGGCTTAGTACACCAGTTGCAACTAAAAGAGTGTTTCTTCCCTCATATCCAAAACACATTTAAAGCTTGGTAAAAAAGAAGCGCAAACTTCGTAGTAAATGGCAACAAACTCGTTCTCCAACTGATAAAAACGCATTTAAAAATGCAGCTCAAACATTAAAACGCGAAATACATAAATTTAAACAAGTCAATGTTATGACAATACAACAAATTAAATTACTCGCTTTGGAAAGTCACAAATAGACTTAGCAGACCAACTACTTACAAATCTCCCATCTTGAACGATAATGGTACTTGGGCAAAAAGTAATTCCGAAAAAGTCATTAGTTTTGCAGCCCATCTAAATACAATATTTGGAAACAATGACAGGATTTCTAGTAACACTGAAGAAAATAACCCGTATTTTAACAATTAACGAATTTAGTACAAGTTCTGAAGATTACAGCATTGATGAAGTTATGCTAAAGAAAGTAATTAATGAAATAAAGGCCTTTAAAGTTAATAAAATCTCCTGGCTATGATCTTGTTAGTGCTCAAAAACGCACTTCTATGTAGCACGTAATCATTATTTCAGATGTGTAAGATTTTAAGTGACACTCACTGTAAATTTTTTCGCGATCAGGATTTGTATTCAATCCATTCGATGTTACTTCCAAATTAAAAAAAAATATGCAGTTGCTTCTTTTTGGTTGGCCTAGTAATCACTGATGAGGACTTAATGCCTTACATGGAGAGTATACCAGTAAAAGCCGTAGCTCGTTCTAGGATATTTTATAGAGGACAAAATAAATAATATAAGAAATTTTTACTATACATATTTAAAGGGTAATTATTAAAAAAATCATGTGAGTCCGATCACAGGGGAGATGTGTAAACATCTAGTGCCATATGCAAAAAAATTAAAGTGTACTTCAAGTAGACTTTAACAACAAATTTTGTATGAAAAACATACAATAAAGTTTACTTGAGGTACGCTTTAAATTTTTTGCACTAGGACCCGAGTAATTAAAGATTTTTTATGGTACTGTTTTAAAATCAAACAGAAAGCGTCATCTATGTATCACTTATAGCAATCAACTGCAGGTCTCTGCTAATATAAAAATATTTGTTATTATTTCAACTGGATAATTTTTAATTTTTCGTTTTTTATTTTTCATTTTTCATTTTTTTTATTTTTCATTTTTAATTTTTCATTTTTGTTTTTCGTTTTTCATTTTTAATTCTTAGTTTTTCATTTTTAATTCTTAGTTTTTCATTTTTAATTTTTTAGTTTTCATTCTTTATTTTTTATTTTTCATTTTTTATTTTTTTATTTTTCATTTTTCGTTTTTAATTTTTTATTTTCCATTTTTTATTTTTTATTTTCCATTTTTTTATTTTTAATTTTTATTTTTACTTTTTTTATTTTTTATTTTTCAATTTCATATTTCGTTTTTCATCTCTCATTTTTTATTTTTATACCCTATACCACTATGTGGTTTGGGTATAATGACTTTCTGCTGCTGTTTGTAACTACCAAAAATATTTGACCTAGACCATCTATCTGATACGATTTAACGATGTCCGTCCGTCCGTCTGTGTGTCCATGTAAAGCTTGTAATCAAACTGCAGGTCGCAAATATGAATATATTTTGATGAAATTTGGTATATAAGCTTTTAGGCCATAGGATGAACGCTATTGAAATTGGTGAGAATCGGTCCATGTTCAGACCTAGCCCCCATACAAATGACCCCTATGAAATCGACTTAAATTGCCATAAGATCCAAATTATCATATAAATCTTAGTCAAATTGGGTTTGTCTGTGTTTATTACATCATTAATCAGTAGTCCAAAAATGATCGCTATGAGACAACTCTTAGTCATAGGCCCCATATAGAGCTGCTTCCCGATCTTCACTTAAATCTATCAAAAAACAAAAATATTGCACTGATTCTTCTCAAATTTTGTTTGTATATATTTTTGCAAAATACAAGAGACGTTACCAAACATGGTCAGGATCGGTCCATTTTTGGGCTTAGTCCCCATATAGATATAGCATCCGATATGAACTTTTTCATATCTGCAGACAAAAAAATTTATAAAAATCCCACTCAAATTTGGTTTATGCTTATTTTCTATGTCCAGTTAGTTTGGGACTATGGGGTAGGGTCTCTAAACGCATGGTATAGGGTATCCTATAGTCGGTCTAGATCGACTATAATTTTCTTACTCGTTTATTTTTAATTTTTAATTTTTAATTTATAATTTTTAATTTAAAATTTTTAATTTTTTATTTTTCATTTTCAAACAGGTTATTATTTACATATCATAATTTTTTCACCAAAACATTCATAATGCACACCGATTTTGTCTTACAATCTTTTGTGATTGTATTGTGAAATAGATTTTACCCCCCTGTGCGTATAGATGTTTACACACCAAAAAAAAAGTTTATTGTGCTCGCATTCATACATTTTTCACTCAATCACCTGTTTTCTCTATTTTGGAGCCAGTAAAAAATGAACAAAGTTATTTAAAACCAACAAACTCATTATTGCGAAATTCGATTGTAGACAAGAAAACCACCAACTAATTTTCAACTTCCATTTTTCACGTTACACATTAAGAATTGGTAATCTATTGTTTAGAGAAAAGCAGACATAAAAACAAAACAGAGAATAAGTTCACCTACATCACCGCCATACAACAAGTGAACTGTATAGCCCCAGTCAATTAGTAAGCGACAAAACAGACAAAACAGTCTAACGTAATTTATCTTCCCCTCCTTAATAATCACACGACAGTCATAATAAAAATCGTTTATTAAAATTACAGTTTTTAGTTGAATTAGTAATAAACGAGTAGATTTAAACCCTTCGATATAAATATTTGAAATATTACTTTGTCACGCATCGAGTTTTGTAACTCGGACCTTAAAAGTATAAATAATATGTAAACTTTTTCATTCACGACATTTTTGAATCAATAAAAATATATTAAAACTACTCGCATGTTCAATAGAGTGGGACGACATAGCGATTGCTCGAATTTTACTTCGACTTAAAGCGGGATTTGTGTGAAATTTTAGGCTGATTGGAATTCATTTTTAGGTCTCCACAGTCACTAAAAACCGGGCACATGTAGAAAAAGGAAACAAAATTTTAAAAATTTTCAAAATTTTAAATTTAATAATAAAAAAATTGATCATCATTAAACAAAGTAGCAGAGCCCAGCCCTCGAAATTCGAATGCAAATTCTAGGAAATTTTATTTTTTCATTTAATATATAATTTTATAAGAGCCTAAAGGTATGCTATTCAATTTTAGGCAATTCAAAATTCAACACTTTTTAAATAAAATGCATTAAATTTCATTATAAATATTTGTTGAACACACAGAAGATATATAAATGGGTTTGTTAATAAATAATTTTAAAGGAGTCCAAAAGTATGCCAATTAATTTTAGCCAATTCACAATTCAACACAGGTCTTTCGATAGTTATAATAAACACACACACTGTAAAATGAGCATTAATCCAAAAAAATGTTCCAGACGGTGCAAATCTGTAAATCTGGTGGACAGCTAAAAAGAAATACCTTTCAAATGAGGTATGTTTGGTCCAAAATCGGTTATTAACTACAATTTTTATATCGGTCACAAGAAATCTACTTGCCTATAAATATTATAGATATGAAATATTTATTTGGTATCTGAATTTATCTTATATGTATATTAAAAGAATTTATGAATAAACTTCGCATTCAAGATTTTTTTAACTAGAGTTCTAATTAACGTAGGCTGTTGACATAGGTCTAAGAACACTCAGTGGATCAAGCTCCTTCTTTTGAGCTATTAACTGTTTAAATTCGTTGGGTTTGAGGAAAGTTATGCGTGGAGAATCAACTTTACTTTTACTGTACGTTAACTTATCTTGGCATATTTTGGCATTACTGTACGTTAACTTCTCTTGGCAAATTCGTTGGGTTTGAGGAAAGTTATGCGTGGACAATCAACTATACTTTTACTGTACGTTAACTTCTCTTGGCATATTTTGGCATTACTGTACGTTAACTTCTCTTGGCAAATTTTGGTATTATATTATAAAAATTAGTATAATATAATATAATATAATGCTGCGGATTTTATTTATTTTTTTTTTTGTGTTCAGTGGCTGTAGGCAGGGGCTGTTGAGTCGGAGTCGCTAGTAATTTTTGGTCGAAGTCAGAGTCGCATTTTTTCCGTCGAATCCGACTCCCACATATGAACATTATCGCACCACATCTTTTTTAGTGTGTAATTGTTGTTTCCCCCAATAGAATTATCTCGCCTGAGTATGTACTCCAGTTCTGCAAAGTATACCGAATGATTAACGGCCCTGTGCTGCACTACTGTTGGATCGATAATTAGATAATCTCGCCACAAATCAGAATCCACACCGGGACCCGTTTAAAACGATGAAGACATTGCATTCCTATTCGTTACAACATATATATGCCATCTCTATTGTGTAAATACAAGCCGGAGGATATTTACAACGCAAATTACCTAACAAAACTCTGTATAAATTTGCGGCATAATCGAAGAGGATAAAATTAAAGCGCTTTCTACCAAAAGCCGTTACGGCGAGTTCAGCATCAGATCTAGTAAAATCTATTTTTATTATTGAAGCCTTGTACTTCATCAAAGCCTCTTGAGTTAAAGTTGAAGCTACAACCATCAAAAACTGCTTTCGTAAAGCTGGATTCTTAGGATGATACACAACTGGCAACGTATGTAAATTTACAAGAAGTTCTCCCTCAATCAAATGGCTTTGACGAATTTTTAAATGTCAATGAAAGTGTCTACACTGAAGACGAGGTAGACGTAGATATAGCTAACTCCATAACTTGGTACGATGAAGCATTTAAACAAATTGCCGTTTGAAGCATTTTGCAAAAGATGACACAAGTATGAACATTTATGACCGAAGTAAGAGAACACGTAGTTTTTGGGTCCTAATATTTGGTGTGTCCTCCTTTTGCTTTCTTAACTGCCTTTAACCTTTTTGGCATACTTTTTACCAGATTTATAAGCATTTCCGGATCAATTTTTTCCCAAGCTTCAACAGCACGCTCCCAAAGGTCATCTACGGTGTTAGGCGGGTCTCTCTGGGCAAAAATCTAGCGTTTTAAAATGGACCAGAGATGTTCTATCGGGTTCAAGTCTGGCGACTGGGGAGGCCAATCCAAAATCTTGATCCCATTTTCTTCGAACCAACGCTTAGTTATCTTTGCGGTGTGCTTGGGATCGTTGTCCTGTATAAAGATGTCATCCTGTACTGGTTCTAAGCAGAATATATCCAAACTTGGAATATAAGAGTCTTCGAGGATGGTTATGTAGTCCTTGGCACACATTTTGCCTCTGATTCGGCGGAATACACCAAGCTGGTTTCTTCGAAAACAACCCCAAGCCATCAATGAGCCCCCTCCAAACTTTAACGTCTGACAAATATTTCGTTCCTTTACTTCAACACTTTTATCCACCTATGTCCACTGCCGTCCGTCTGACCCGATTCTATTAATTTTTGTCTCATCTGCCACGTTACACGCATCCAATCTTCAAAAGTGAATTTTTGCGGTTACTTTCACTTAAAAGTGGATTTTGATCTTCTGGCTGCTAATCCACTGGATCTCAAACTTCTCCGAACGGTTTTGCTGCTAACATCTAAATAATACTCTTCGTTCAGTATTTTCTGGACCTCAACCGCTGTATTGACTGCACCAGTAACGATTAATAGCCTAGCTGCGCGAGAATCTGCTGGCGAAAGTTTTTTTGGACGACCTGCTTGATTGCTTATGATATGCAAATTACTTTGTTTTTTTATTTTACACACATATCCCACTGATACGTCACATTTTTTTTGCGATCTCGCGATATGAGACTCCTTCTTTTAAATTTATTTATAACGCTTTGTTTTAAAAGTGCTGCTTTAGCCTTGGCCATCATGAAAAACCTAACGTATTTTTTAAATTTTATTTTTAAATAACTCAGCGTCAATATTTCTCACACACACGTGGTTTTAATGTTCACTTTGTATTTAAATAAAAACTAACGATACTTCTGAAAAGTAGTTGCCATAGTATACTGATCAATTTTATAATGCCATGTAGTAGTTGCCAAGTAGTTGTAGGGAGTTGCCAAGTTGAAACTTCAAGTATTTTCATTATATATACACATATGGCCAATGAAATAGGGACGCAGCATTTATTTGTTGAGATTCATGTGGCGTTTTTTATGTTGATGTAATGCTGCGTACTTTTGATATTTTTCGACTGGCAATACTGTCTGCTTATGGAATTCAAATGAACAGTTCTTTGTTTGTTTTGATAATTAAGCAGCGTAGTTATTTTATTCTATTGGCAAATTTTAGTGGTCACTAAAATAGGTACTTCGTGATAAATTGTGATATTTCATAAATTTTTTCGAAAAAAAAATAATCAAAAGGTATGTTTTAGTATCGTAGATATAATATTGGCAAAAAATAATACAATTTTAATGCCAGATGGGCAGTCGACAGCATTGTACAGCTGAAGAGAGAAGACTTATTCAAAACCTTCGGAAGCAAAACCATTCATACGGTTTCATTGCTAAATCACTAGGAAGGTCGAAAAATTTTGTCGCAATGCCCTGAAGCCCCGAGAATTAATAGAAAAACGAGGTGGTGTAAAGAAAACATCTAATGTCACCGACGCTTACATTGCAACGTTGGCCAAACGAGATCCTTTCATGTCATCAAGAGCAATTGCAGCGGAAATAAACAACGAAATGCTAGGACTGTACGTAGCCGATTATATAACATGAAATTACCAGGTCGGATAGCGCGTCAGGTTCCGCTACTCAGAAAAGCAAACTTGCAAAAGAGAAAAAATTTTGCACTTGCACATAAAACGTGGTGTGGTTCAGATGGTACAAAAAAATGGCATAATATACTTTGGAGCGATGAAACAAAAATCAACTTGTTGGTAATGACTCAGAACGAAATGTTAGACGTCCAAAAGGGCAAGAATTTAACCCACGTTACACCAAAACAACGATTAAGCATGGTGGCGGAAATGTGATGGTGTGGGGTTGTTTCTCTTGGAATGGAGTAGGTCCCATCCATCTTATAAATGATACTATGACAAAAGAACGCTATAGGAACATACTAGACGAGGTCATGTTACTATTTGCTGAAGAAAATATGTCACTTCGGTGGCTTTTTCAGCAAGATAACGACCCTAAGCACTCATCAAAATTGGTGAGTGGTTTATAGGAAAAGGTGTTAAAGTTTTGGAATGGCCAAGCCAATCACCAGATCTTAGCCCCATAGAAAACATTTGGGGAGATCTCAAAAACCGAATTGGGAAAGAAGCTTGCCGAAATAAGGCTGAATTATGGCAAAAAATACAAGATGTTTGGTATACCCCTCCTATAGACTTGTCGTAAATTAGTCAATTCTATGCCCCATAGAATAGAAAAATTAATCCAAAATAGGGGAGAGCACAGTGGATATTAGTCCTATATAATATTAAAAACACAATTTGTCTTCTTATTTGCTGTCATATTTTTTAAAATTTTTTTTCATACTTTCGTACCTATTTCAATGGCCATGTGAATTTTGAACTTCTTTGAATATAAGTATAATTTAATGTTTTTAGTTATGTTTATTTTAATATTTTTAAATAAATAAAATTGAATTAAAAAAAAACTTTTGCGAAAAATTTGTATTTTATACAAATTCTACAGAGTACCTATTTCAGTGGCCATATGTGTATATATATTTTTAATAATTTCGTGAACAATTTTGTCCCATACTGTACATACCAAACTTGAGAAAAAATTGTGCAATATTTTTGTTTTTTGATAGATTTAAGTAAAGATCGGGAAGCAGCTCTATATGGGGCCTATGACTAATAATTGTCCTATAGGGATTTTATTTGGACTACTGATTAATGGATGTAATAAACACATACAAACCCAATTTGACTGAGATCTATATGATAATTTGGATCTTATGGCAATTTCGATTTCATAGGGGTCATTTCTATGGGGACTAGGTCTGAACATGGACCGAATTTTACCAAATTCAATAGCGTTCATCCTATGGCCGATAAAAGCTTATATGCCAAATTTCATCAAAACATATTCATATTTGCGACCTGTAGTTTGATTACAAGGTTTACATGGACACACAGATGGACGGACGGACGGACATCGCTAAATCGACTCAGAAAGTGATTCTGAGCCAATCGGTATAATAAAAGATGGGTCTAGGTCAAGTATTTTTGGTAGTTACAAACAGCAGCACAAAGTCATTATACCCAAACCTCATAGTGGTACAGGGTATAAATATAGAGAGTCAATTTCAAACTCAACAGCTCAAGATGAGCCAATCCAGTCTACTATAAATAAATAAAAGACTTAAGATAACAAAAATGTGTACCTCTCTCATAAGCGGACATCACTCATAGCTTTAATTGTATATAGAAATATCGTTATGTAACAAAAATAGTTTAAACAAACATACATACATCCATTCATATATACATCCATATATACATCCATCCATACATCCATCCATACATCCATCCATACATCCATCCATACATCCATCCATACATCCATCCATACATCCATACATACATACATGTTGTACGTCAAAAATATGCATTGTAACATTTTTCGAAAAAAAATATGGTTCAATTACTAAAATATGTACTACATTTTCACACACAGTCAAGGGAACATGTTAAACTGTAACATGTTTTGGGGGTCGTCATAGACAAAGAGACATAAACAAACAAATGTTTGCAAAGTTTGTTAGATTTGATTTCAACAAGCAAAGTGGGAATTTAATTTAAAATTCTTGTTTTTAGGCATTAAAAATTCATGTTAACTTAAGTAGATTAAAACTTATGAGAGACCAAGATGGCGGTGTTGGTGTGGAAAAATGTTGAAAACAGACACAGCCAATGTAATGCTACACAACACACTAATGTATGTATGAATAAAACAAACCATTTCAGTTAAAGTTTATAAAATTGTTCCACTTTTTTAAATAATTTTAAGCTCAAAAAGATTTTTCATACCCATTGTGGTGAACATTTGATTTGTTGACACATTCCAGTTAGAAAAAAAAAACAAAGTACTAATTGAGTCAATTTCCCAACGTTTGTATGAATGCTTTACCAGTAATTGTTTTTCCAAATTAACAGCTGTTTATATATGTATGTATGTATGTATAAACAGTTGTACTGTCAAAGCATTGGCACAAACCAGTTGGTAACATAAGCAAACAATACTTTATCAGCACTTGTTTTTCAAAATTTTCCACTCTTCATTAATCTTTTCGTGCTCAAATTATTCCTGCAAAAGAAATAACATTAATTTATTATTGAATTTTCCTTTAAATAAAAAACTATTTTTTTTCGTTATTTTTTCCGTTCCGAATGGGTTTTACATAAATATTTGGACTTTTTCACTATTTATAACAACTGTAAACAGAATATTTTAAAAAGTATACAATTTGATAAACTTAATACTAAAAAATTATTACAAAAAACACACTGAATTTTTATAATTTTTTATACCCTATACCACTATGTGGTCAGGGTATAATGACTTTGCGCTGATGTTTGTAACCACCAAAAATATTTGACCTAGACCCACCTTTTATTACACCGAGCAAATCACTACTCAGTCGATTTCGATCTGTCTGTGTGTCACATGTATACCTTGTAATCAAACTACAGGTCGCAATTACGAATATATTTTAATGAAATTTATGGCGTTTTCTTTTCTGACAAAAAACATCGCATTTTATTTGCACTTTTTTCGAAGTGTATTTTTTTTTTCTTCGAAAAGTGTATTTATTATATATTCTAAATTAAGAGCAACCTTATCTTATACTTCAATCGAAAGGTCTCAAAGTGCTGTGTCCATAAAATGCAAAAACTTTTTGATTATTATCCTCTTTGAAGTAATGGGGTGAAAATATTAAAAAGGGGAACAATGTGGAAATATTCTTACACTATGACCTGAAAGAAGTCAATGGCTAAAATTTTTTACGATTTACGAGCGCTCGACTTTGAGACCTTTCGATTGATGTATAAAATAAGGTTGCTCTTAATTTAGAATATATAATAAATACACTTTTCGATAAAAGTGCAAATAAAATGCGACATTTTTTGTCAGAAAAGAAAACGGCATTAGTATATTGAAATTGGTGAAAATCGGTTCATGTCTAGACCTAGCCCCCTTCCAAATGACCCCTATGAGATCGACTTATATTGCCATATCCAAATTATCATATAGATCTCGGTCAAATTGGGTTTTGTATGTTTATTACATCCATTTATCAGTACCCCAAAATTAACCCTATAGGACAATTCTTAGTCATAGCCCCCATATAAAACTGCTTTCCGACCTTCATTTAAATCTATCAAAAAACAAAAATATTGCACAGATTTTTTCTCAAATTTGTGGTTTTTATATATTTTTGCAAAAAAAAAGTGACCTTACCTAATATGGTCAGGATCGGTCCATTAGTCCCCATATAGTCCCCGATATGATCTTTTTCAATCAGAAGGCAAAAAATTAATAACAATGGCACTCGAAGTTGGTTTATGCTTAGTTGGACCTAAGAGATAGGGTCTCGGTGTAGATCGAATATAATTTTCTTACTTGTTTTAGAGGTGTCTTCATATTTTTGGACATATCTTGGCACAATGATGCCCGATTTACCCAATTTTCAATAATAACCTGTTTGAAATAACGACAAACAATATTATTGTAACTTTAGCTAGGTAAATTGTTTATTTTGTGAATGAGCGTGATTTCAACAGACAGTCGGACATCACTATATCGACTCGAGTTGTTATAAGGAGTCGCAAATGCTTTTTTCGATGCGTTACAAACAGAATTACAAACTGATATATATATTCTGCATAGTAATGTGGAGGGTATAAAAAGTAAGAGAGTTAATTAAAACGGCGAAAACCATCAAAAGTGGCGATTAATTCAAAAGATGAACTTTATCTTTCTCAGCCGGTGTTTGGCATCGGGTTAATTTAGATAAAATTCTACGTCACTAATTGCAAAAATTAAAGTTCTAAGTTGATAACTTTATTTGCAGTTAGTTAAAGTTCAATAACACCAGGCAACAAATTTTCAATAATATTTTGCCTTTGAGATCTGGAATCACTTTTCCCATGGATTTTGACCTCCTTAACACGAATATGAATTTTAAAAATTTTTCTATGGACCAGTTTTTGAGATAAAAATTTTTTAAAATTTTATTTTCACAATTTTGGAGGTGCACCTACAAAATTGGTTATATCTTGGGTGTCCCTTGACCGATCTTCATAAATATTCACACAAATTAAAGATAATTAAACCCTCTACAAACCTTTCCTTAAAAGTTTTTAAATTGGCTAAACAGTTTTGATGCCAGCGATATATATATTTTAAAAACGTCGTTTTTTCTGTAAAAATTGGCGTGAAAAATTTATACATTGTCGTAGGAAAAATAGAAAAAAAAATGTCCACCCCAAATTTGATATTTTTTACAAATAGTTGACCCTTTTGCAAAGAAAACAATCCCCGAATCATAAACATCCATGGACACTTTCAGACGTTATGATTTTTTTTAGTAAAATACTAAAAGTTCGCTTTTTAACGATTTTAAGTTTTTTTAGACTTTTGTTGCTCAAGGCGAAATAGGGAAGCATTTTTTGGGTAGTTTTCAAATCTAAACAAATTCTTACCACAAATATGAACACAAGGAGAAAAGTTTCAGAGTTTTCAAATTCGCAATTGAAGATAACATAACAGAAAGTTGTTTCGATTCCACTCGATAGTTGTGCCTTTATTGATAACAAATAACTGTCACTCGATATATAAATATATTTATCGACTCATCCTGCAAACTTTGACAAATACCGCGTGCAATATATTGCAGTGCTTTTTGTGATTGTTATTAAAATAAAAGCAGCATTCTTTTAATAAGTTTGTTTCTTAATATTAATTACTGGCGAAAGTTGGGAGAATGAGTAAAAGAAGTCATGTGTTCAAGTACTCAAATAATACAAACGATTTCTGCAATGTTTGCGAGGAGGTAATGAAGAAAACTGAAGCGCGCACATTTGTGAAAACGCTACAACAACACTATTATAACTACTTCGGTGTTCTACCTAACCTCACTGAGCCATGGACACCAAAGATGCTATGTGCTCTGTGCTGTGCAAATTTGACGAAATGGGCTGCTGGAGCAAGGTAAAAATGTTTATATTCTGTTACTAGGCATCGAACATAGTAAAAAAAGTTAAGTATTTTAACCATAGCCGTCATATGAATTTCGACACGCCGATGATTTGGAGGATACCGTTGTGCCACGCGACTGATTGTTTCTTTTGCCTGAGTAAAAAGATTGGCTTTGGAAAACATTTGAAATGGACTTACCCCAATGTGACGTCTGTTACTTTTCCATTGCCACATTCGAATGACGTTCCTTATCCAGCGTGTCCAAGTCTTGAAATTGCGGAAACGTCATATGACTCGTTTGGATCAAGTGAATTTGAATTTGGAACTCATTCAAGCTTGTCGTAGAAAATTTTTGGGTAACCGAAAAAGCTCGAATTTCAAGCAAATAGTTGAGGATCTAATTAAGAATTATGAGGCTATGGGTATGTTTTATTTCTTATACAAAGGGCTATGTATTAGATTTCTTGAATTTTTTATTTTATATTTTGGATGGGAATACATACATATGTCATTGAAAATCCATTTTCTCCAATCGCATTTGGATTTTTTTCCTGAAAACTTAGGAGACGTTAGCGATGAGCACGGCGAGCGTTTCCATCAGCAATTAAAGGAAATGGAACGACGGTATCACGGATTTTATGACACGGCAATGATGGGTGAATACGTGTGGTCCCTTATACGGCAGACTGAAATTGATGTATATAAAAAACAAAGGAAAAGCCAGCAATTCTTTCGGTAGCCGTAAAATGCAAAACTCCTTTTAAGTACCTACATATGTCATTAAATCAGCTTTGTATTTGAAAAGTCATTACGTAGACATACTAAAAATAAAACAAAATTTTCGCTTTTAAATTGCGAATTTGAAAATTCTGAAAATTTTCTCCTTGTATTCATATTTATGGTAAGAATTTGTTTAGATTTGAGAACTAACCAAAAAATGCTTCCCTATTTCGCCTTGAGCAACAAAAGTCTAAAAAAAACTGAAAATCGTTAAAAAGCGAAATTTTAGACTTTTACTAAAAAAAATCATAACGTCTTAAAATGTCCATGGATTTTTATGATTGGGAGCTTGTTTTCTTTGGAAAAGGGTCAACGATTTGTAAAAAATATCAAGTTGGGGTGGACATTTTTTTTCTATTTTTCCTACGACAATATATAAATTTTTTCACGCCAAGAAAAAACGACGTTTTTTAAAATATATATATCGCTGGCATCAAAACTGTTTAGCCAATTTGAAAACTTTTAAAGAAAGGTTTGTAGAGGGTTTTATTATCTTTAATTTGTGTGAATACCTATGAAGATCGGTCTAGAGACACCCAAGATATACCCAATTTTGTAGGTGCACCTCCAAAATTGTGAAAATAAAATTTCAAAAATTTTTATCTCAAAAACTGGTCCATAGAAAAATTTTTAAAATTCATATTCGTGTTAAGAAGGTCAAAATCCATGGGAAAAGTGATTCCAGATCGCAAAGGCAAAAAATTGTTGACTGGTGTAATTATTATTAGTTTCGCGCTCATTGGTTAAAAGCAAGGTTCAGAAAATACACACATGAAACACACAATGTTCTGTTAAAAAGCAGCCAACACATATCTTTATTTTCATATCAATTATGTGCGTTTCTAAATTTTCTACGGTGCCCAACACAATCACGATGGTGTTCGTTTTAATATTTCGTTATTTACACGAACATTTTTGTATCACGAAATTTTTTCTTTCGATCACACATAAAACACACATATTGGAGTGTTGCTTTATTTGAAGTTCGTGTTCTGGTACGTGTACGGAAAAAAAAACAGAACATGAACAATAAACAGGTTCGAGTTCAGTTATATTTTAAGTCGTGTTGTGGCTCGTGTATAAGAAAACACAGAACATGTACAATAAACAGGTTCGAGTTCAGTTATATTTTAAGTTGTGTTCTGGCTCGTGTACTAAGAAAAAATAGAAGATGTACAATAAACAGGTTCGAGTTCAGTTATATTTTAAGTCATGTTCTGGCTCGTGTACTAAGAAAAAATAAAACATGTACAATAAACAGGTTCGAGTTCAGTTATATTTTTTTTATTTAGCATCATAAAAGTTACACTTGTTGGTTGTTAGTTTTTTTTACATTACCCACCCCTATTTTCGCAACCAATTAGTGTCATAGACGAAAAACCCAATTTTGCGGCATAAAAGACACACTTGTTGGTTGTTAGGATCTTTTGCAAACATTTTTTTTTGGTAATAAATAACTTTAGACACAAACAAATTTTGCATCATAAAAAACACAATCACCCACCCTTAATTTGCGAACCAATTAGTGTCAATGCACAATCCTTTTCTCAATGATTTTTTGAAATATTTTGCGTAAAAACACAATGAGTGTCAATAAAAAACCCAAAAAAATATTTTCAAATTTTATTGTCCCTTTTTTCTGACTTACGTTACAATTGCATGCAAGTGTTACAATTTCACGCAATTGATTTTGCAATAAATAGCGAGTGCGTGCGTCATTTATCATTAAATGTGGTTCAGTTTTCATTCGTTCGTGATCTATAAGTGTTCCGTGTTATTGTGTAAATTGCAAATATTTTGTGAAAATTAAAAAAATGGAAAGCAATAAAAGAAATAAGTTTTGCTATAAAAAATACGCAACTTTTAATAGCGAAACGAAAAAATTTACATGTCTAGTTGAAACCTGCAAGAAAGAGTTAAGTGCAGTGTGTAATATGAATCTTAAAAGACATTATAAACTGGTACATAACATTATTATTGATGGAGAGGAGACACTCCCGAAAACTCAAAACTCAAAAAAAAAAACTCTTATTAAATTAAACACTACACTAAACAGAGAAGAGTTCCTAAAATGCTGCATTGGGCTAGTGTCCCAAAAAAATTTGCCATTTCGAATTTTTGATGACAAAGATTTTTTTAAAAAAATTATTGAGCCATATGAAGAAAAATTTGAAACGACCTTAAACTCCAAAAATATTTCAAATATTCTTGGTGACACCTGTTTACAAATAAAAAAAACAATAGCGAAGATCGCAGAAAACAAAATGATTTCTTTAAAAATTGACGTTGCCAGTCGGCAAGATAAACATATTTTGGGCGTGAACATACAATATATACGTGATTTTAAAATTTGTATAAACACCATAGGTAAGTACTCATTTCGCATATTTTTATACCCTCCACAACAGTTTGCAAAGGGAATATATAAGTTTGTCATTGCATTTGTAATAACACAGTGCAACATTTTTAAAGTCATTGTGTGTGGTTTTTCGAAGTAGTTATCGAAACAAACAAAGCCCCTTTTGGGGTTTGATAGGCTAGCTGCTGTTCGGAATTTATGGTATCATGTATATTTTCTTCCAAAAACCGCACACGAGGAGTTTGCATTTTATTTGACATCTTTTCCTGATTTCGTAATTTAATTCATTGATTTCATTTTATTATATTTGTTTTAACCATCAATAAATTTTGCACATAGGTATGATACAGCTAAATAAAAAACATACAGCTGAATATTTGAAAGATGAAATAATGAAATGTCTTGAAGAATTCAATATCGACATAAAACAAATTTATTCGAACACTACCGACAACGGCGCCAACGTAGTCAAAGTCTCAAAGCTTCTCCAAGAATTACAGGATGACAATTTAACGACGGCAGAAGATGGTGAACTTACTAATACAAATACATATAAAACAATTGAGACACAACTTTCCTCAGTTTTCTCAGTTGTTCGTTGTGCAGCGCACACGATACAACTTGCGGCTTATGACGTCATCGGAACGTTGGAAATGCAACTCAGGGATGTGCGAGATATTGCCAAAAAGATTCGAACTATCTTAAGGACGGGAAATCATGATATAAGCCTACCATGTCTAGATAATGCGACCAGGTGGAATTCCACCTACGATATGATTATTTCCATATTAGGTCTCAAAGAATATATTAATGAACTCGATGACTCTGCACATATATCCGTCAATTGGATATTTGTGGAAAGTTTTGCTATTGCATTTAAGCCATTGGCTGAATGCACAATACATATGCAAAAAGAGCAATATGTTATTGGAGATTTTTTTCGCGACTGGTTGAAATGTGAGTTAGATTTAGAAGATATGATCGAAACAAACTCCAATGCCAAGGCTTTGCATAAAGCAATGGGAATAAGAAAACGTAAGCTTCTTGAACACGACGCGTTCGTTGCAGCATTGTACTTAGATCCTCGCTTTAATTTTCAAGGAACTCCACTACTTACCAACGACCAAAAACAAGCTGCAATGGTAGATTTAAACTTTAATTGTTATATTCCAAAATATTTTAAATATCTATTTCTTTTAAGGATCACTTAATAAAAACATATGAAATTATTAATCATATATCGCATTCGACATCTTCGCAAGGCGAAAATGAAAATATTTCATTTTCCGAATGTTCATTAGATATTACTCCAAGTACGTCAAATGCCACATATTTTAAATTAGCACAACATATCAAGCAACTTGTAAATACATCAAATTTAACAGCAACAAATCAAAATCATCACATAAAAACAGAACTTCTAGCTATGTGTGACAAACAAATGGAACCATTAGAAATTGACGTATTGGAGTATTGGAAAACATTTTCTCAACACAATTTGAAATTAAGTCAACTTGCCGAAGTGGTACTTGCTGTACCTGCAACACAAGTTTCTGTGGAACGTGCATTTAGTGCACTTGCTACTGTCTTAACTAAGTTAAGATCTAAGCTCTCAAAAAAGTCAATTTCAAACATTTTAATAACAAAATTAAACTTTGACTTGCTCGACTGCTCAGCCCTTAAAATAGAAAACAATGAATAACAACATTTTAATTTTAACCTCAAAGTGAAATTTTTTTATTTCGTTTATGTATTATTTTCGTTTTTTTGTTATTATCTATTTATTTTTACTATTTTTTTATTTTTATTATTTTTTTATTTTTTATTATTTTTTTCATTTTTATTATTTTTTTATTTTTATTATTTTCTTGTTGTTATTATAGTTTTATTATTATCTTTTTAAGTATATTTTCATAACTGCTAATGAATTATTTCAGATTTTTTAAATAAATTTGGTTAAAACAATTGTCGTCGTTTTTATAAAAAAAAGGGACAGGACAGTAAAATATGAAAATATTTTTTTGGGTTTTTTTATTGACACTCATTGTGTTTTTACGCAAAATATTTCAAAAAATCATTGAGAAAAGGATTGTGCATTGACACTAATTGGTTCGCAAATTAAGGGTGGGTGATTGTGTTTTTTATGATGCAAAATTTGTTTGTGTCTAAAGTTATTTATTACCAAAAAAAAATGTTTGCAAAAGATCCTAACAACCAACAAGTGTGTCTTTTATGCCGCAAAATTGGGTTTTTCGTCTATGACACTAATTGGTTGCGAAAATAAGGGTGGGTAATGTAAAAAAAACTAACAACCAACAAGTGTAACTTTTATGATGCTAAATAGTTTTTGTGTCTTAAGTATTTTATTACCATATTTTATTAAAATAAAAACCAGTCAATAAAAACAATTGTAAATAATTTCAACGTAATTCACAAAAAAAAAATGGCCAATAAAATTTTAAAATATTTGACAATTGTAAACAATTTGCAACGTAAGTCATAAAAAAGGGTCAATAAAATTTTAATAAATTTGGTTGAAACAATTGTCGTCGTTTTCATCGGGGTGTATCAGATCGCGAATTGATGTTTCAATTTTTCACAGTACACGAGCCAGAACACGAATTAAAAATATAACTGAACTCGAACCTGTTTATTGTACATGTTTTATTTTTTCTTAGTACACGAGCCAGAACATGACTTAAAATATAACTGAACTCGAACCTGTTTATTGTACATCTTCTATTTTTTCTTAGTACACGAGCCAGAACACAACTTAAAATATAACTGAACTCGAACCTGTTTATTGTACATGTTCTGTGTTTTCTTATACACGAGCCACAACACGACTTAAAATATAACTGAACTCGAACCTATTTATTGTTCATGTTCTGTTTTTTTTTCCGTACACGTACCAGAACACGAACTTCAAATAAAGCAACACTCCAATATGTGTGTTTTATGTGTGATCGAAAGAAAAAATTTCGTGATACAAAAATGTTCGCGTAAATAACGAAATATTAAAACGAACACAGTCGTGTTTGTGTTGGGCACCGAAGAAAATTTAAAAACAAACATAATTGATATGAAAATAAAAATATGTGTGTGTTGGCCTAAGTTATGTTTGTTTACATATATGTACGAGTTTTTTATTCAGTGTGTGTTTTTTTCTGAACTCTGGTTAAAAGTGAAAATTTTTATAGTGCAAGTGATTATTATTTTTTTTTTTTTATTATTATTATGACTTCTAAAAGTGGAAGTTTTATAATGGAATCCTCTGTTCAGCTATTTGAGCATATAATAAATTATACTTTTTTTAGGTAAATGTTTTGGAAATATTAGAGTTAGGGTTATGATTAATTTCTTACAAAAAGTTTACCTATCATCAATACTAAATTAATAATTAATAATAATAAAAATCGTGAACCGCAAATTTTGGCAAAAAAAAATCTTCCGCACCCAATGCAATTTCTAAAAACTCATTGAAACTTTATTTTTTTTATTTATTTTTTATTAATTTAATATATACATGGTAAAAGAATTAAAATAAAAACTATTTAAAGGATGTGAACTTATATGTGGTGTTTGATACGAGTTATGATTATTTATTTGATTATTGTATAATATGAATTTAAGATTTAAAGTGCGAGTATTTTTGCAGAGAGGATAATGTCCTGAACTACTTTTATGACACGTTCTGATCCGCTGTTTTGTTAATTTCGACTCCTGTATAACCCAATGCCTTAGAAAACACCCTTTAGATTTTTTTTAAAATGCCACATAGATAAATTTAATAATTCAAAATTGTATTCGCGGAAACAATGGTCCGAAACCCATACGTAGTACCATGCAACACATATAAATTGACATACTTTATATAGTTCTGCTCTGTATTTCGGAATTAGGAGAAATGCTAATATTGCAAGAATTGTTCTAGAATTCCACCGAGCGTTGCTTAATGGGGGTATTATTTTTGAAATTTATGAAGGGAAATTGTTCATGAAAGCTTTTCCAAACTCATATAACAACTGCATATCATCTCTCCATTTATTACTACAGCTTTAAAACTTTCTTCATTTGGTTTATATCTGCTAATCTATATATTAATACATGAAGGAAAATTTTGTCATCCCTTTTTAAGCATAATGCGGACACGGAGGAGTGCGAAAATTGGCATAGTTATAGTTCATATGGAGAAGTGCAGAATTATTTGAAAATATATTAAATTAAATAAAATAAAATAATAATAATAATAATAATAAATAAATAATGTATATATATATATAAGTATGCTCATCAATTTTAGCCAATTCATAATTCATCGAATTTCATTATAATTATATATCACACATCCTGTGTTAAATTGTTAATTATCTAAAATTGATTAGCATACGTTTATGTTTTTATAAAATTATTTATTATCGTAATTTTGAAAGAAAAAATAAAATTTCCTAGAATTTGCAATCGAATTTTGAGTGCTGGGTTATGCTAGTAGTTAATTATTAGACAAAACTATAACATCGATGATGATTTTCCATTCAACAACTCGTCCATAACATGTCTTAAAAGCAAGTCTTAAACATGATGCTGGCAACGAATGTACTGGAGAAACAAGTAATATTCTCTTGGAATGATTCTTTAGCAAAGCAACAACTCCGTTTGTTTTGCATGTGTTAACATTAGTTGTATAAAAAATTATCATTATAATTGATTTCCACAAATCATATTTGTCTAAAGTTTCCTTATACTATTAAATATATTTAAAGTTTTACCATTCCAAGAACAAGAATACATAACTTAACTCCCTCTGTTTTATTTTTCAATACGATTAACTGTATTTCTTTACCATCAATTTTCTTTCCATCAATGTGTTTCTATTTCTTTAGCAGATTTTATTACCGCTCTGTAAATATATGCTTGTGATGGGGTTAAAATGTTAACGCCTTAGTAAATTGTTTTGATGTGTTTACATTTAAATTTGTAACAAATGATGCAAACTGCCTTTACAGAAACTTTCAGCATTTCAAAGACTTTTCATATTCATCTTCGAATATATCGTGTTTGGCACTGAATCAGACTCACGCATTACATCTTCAACGCTACTTGTTTTGAACTGCCATTCTAAATTTTCATTGGTTATATAAAAATTTCTGTTGAAACTGTAAGTTTTAGCTCTTTTTAAGAACTTTTGATAACTTTGAATGAAGTGCTTTACTTTCCGTTCTATAGATGTTATCGCTATTTTCGTAACTTTGAGCTTATTGCACAAATCGAATAATTCCTTTTAAATTGTTTTATATATTCCCTTTTTAGTCTTGTCTGATGCCAATAATAATTTTTTGTTCGGGGATTTTGTTTAATTTAAATAACGAATCTTCAATATTTGGTAAGGCTGTCAACGTTGATTTCCTGTTTTCAAAACTATTAAAATATTTACCGAGAGTTTGCATTATTTTGCACAACTTTATTACTTTTTATGTCTGACATTAATTGAACTTGTGTGATTGAAACAAAAATGTGTAATTTAAAGAAAGGGTATTTTTCAAGAAAAGGAACTTTTTTAAAAAAGAAACTTTCAAAAAAGGAACTTTTTTAAAAAGAGGAACTTTTTTGAAGAAATTCCTCTATTTTTAATGAAAAGGAAAGGTTTTCTTTAAGAGAAGGAACTTTTTGAAGAAACGCATTTTTTAAGAAAAGGTACATTTCTCTAACAAAATCAAATTTTTAAGAAAAACAACTTATTTAAGCAAATATACTTTTTAAAGAAAATGTACTTTTTAAAGAAAAATTACCTTTTTAAGAAAACTAACTTTTTAAAGAAAATCTCCTCTACTAAGAAATTAGACTTTTTTAAAGAAGTTATTTTCTTAAGAAAATATATTTTTTTAAGAAAGGACACTTTCTTTAAGAAAAAATATTTTTTTAAGAAAAGGGTTTTTAAGAAAATTAACTTTTAAGAGAAATTTAAAAAAAAAAAATAACTTTTTAAAGAAAATCTCCTTTATTAAGAAATGGAACTTGTTTTTAAAGTAAGGGCACTTTTTTAAGAAAAAGAGATTCTTTTTTAAGAAAATTTACTTTTTTTATAAAAAGGTACTTTTTTATGCACTTAAATATTTAAAAAACAAAAGCACTTTTTAAGAAAAACTAAGTTTTTAAGAAAATGTATTTTTTAAGAAAATTGACTTTAAAAATAAGAACTTAAAAAAAGAACTGTATTCTTACAAATAATAAACATTATTCTATGACAAAAACAAACACCTGCTACTCTTTATTTTGTGTTTTTTATTTTTTTTTACGATTTTCTTTCATTGTTAAAATTATTTAGTTGGTAGACAAACTTATAATTTTACCACGATGTAGAGTTAACAATTAAACAATTGTTGTACAAACCCAATTAAGAGTCGTTTCGTTTGAAGGTAGTACGAGTATTTGTATTGTGTTCTTTTAACGTTTCTTGTTTATTTTTTTTTTAAGGTGATTTTGAATACAATACAATGCATAAAGAAATACTTATGTTGTTCATTAGATATAAATGTTCACATCATGCTACCTTTAAACCTACTTCCAATTCTATATTAAATACAAACAAAACAAGACAAAATAGCAAAAATTTAAAAATAAAAAAAAGGTTACTTGCTTTCCCCCTTTTTGTATTGTTGTTTCTGGCGTCCGATTCCCCCTTTCAACTCTTTTCTACACTGCTCCACTGGCGACCAACAACACCAGCAATTGTGCCAACCAATTCATTCAATTGTTAAGTTATATGCATGACGTATGTAAAATGTACATACTTACAAACATACATATGTACATACATACTTATGTATATGCAACATACATACGAGTACGCTTGCTTCTATTAACGAACTACAAACTGTTGACATTTCTGTTATAATATTAACAATACGTTCAACGGCACTACGCCACTTGAAATTACTCTAAAAACAACGACTGAAACTAGAGCTTCATTTGAATGTGTTATTCAACTAAAGAATTATGGCACATTTTTTAGTTCATTATGTTAAAGAAAATCTCAAGAAACCCCTTAGATTAATTTGTAATTTTCATAAAAGAAAGACAATTTTCATTGTACTTCTAACTACTTACATTGACTTTAATATTAAATTTATTATTTGGAGCGAAACATTTCTGTCAGATTTTCCTTTTTATTTTGAACAAAATAAATATTTATTCAATTTGATAAATGTCAAATTTTATATATGTATGTACATAAATTTTCAGAAATTAGTGCCAATAAAAAAAATTCTTTCATAGTATTGAAAATTTATTTTTAATATTTTTTTTTTCTTTTTTTTTTTTGTAAAATATATTTATTACAAATTCTATGTTGTTTAAAAGGTCAATACTCATTAAATTTTGTTTTTTTTTTATTGAAAAAATATACATATTAAATCGCGAAAATTATAGTCGGTTTAGCCGACTATGTTGCTTAAAAGGTATTGAAATTATTAAATTTTGTTTTTTTTTTTTTAATTGAAAAAATTATACATATTAAAACGTGAAAATTATAGTAGTACCATGCGTTTCAAGAGAGGGTTTTGGATCCAACTTTTCTGAGGCAATAATATAAATTTGTGGCGTGCAGATATGAAAAAGTTAATATCTGACATTAATTTTATATGGGGACTAAATAAAAAAATAAACCGATCATGACCGCATTTAGTAAAGTCACTTAATATTCTCAAAAACATTTTTGTTTTGTTTTTAATAGATATAAGTGAAGCTTTATATGGGTACTATCAGGAATGATAAAGCTAAAGATTACGCTATCCGAATGTTTTCCCGTTATATGTCGTAGCATCCCCTTCGCAAGGGTTACCAAGTCTGTTTCATGTGTGAAAATTATAAAATCTAGCGAAAAATTTATGTTTTATGTGATAGTTGGCAACCCCCCAATTAAAATCACTTTGACAGTTCTCAAAAAAATATTAAATCAGTTCTTGTTATAATTTACAAATTTAATTACAATTTATATTTTATTAAAAACAATATTAAAATAATTAAAATTATTAAAAACATTTAGTGAAGTGTGTTAAAAAGTTGCAGCACAAAGAAAAACTAAAAAAAAGCAGAAAAACGTAAACATGAGGTGTGCAGTGGGCAAATGCAAGCAAAGCGATAATAAAAAAATAAGTGAGAAATTGTGAGAAAAACTAAAATTTTGGGTGTTTTTAATGAAATATTCATATTTTTTACTACAGCTGTATCCTTTTACAATTTTCGAAAGATGCAGCACAAAGGAAGCTTTGGGTATTGTTTTGCAATCGATGCGAACCCATATCCGTGATTTTTCAAAAAGAAAAATTTGTGCCTTACATTTCAAACATATATTCTGGGGGCACAACGAAGACATTTTAAGTACAAACGCCAAATGTTGGTTTCTTCAGGTACTATACTTAAGGGTATTAATCCTAGCGTTCAAGAAGATGCATAAAAATCAGAAAGTAATGAAAATGAGTTAGAAGAGCTGCAGTATGAGGTTTCGAGATTTTTTTTAATGTAGAATGTACTTTAGAATAAGGTTACTAAATGCTGAAATTGTTCTAAATATGAATAAATGAAAGAGGAAATTTAATAAAAATAACAACGCAGTATAAAAACATTTAGTTGCCATATTCTAAAGTACAGAACAATGGCCTTTAAAAATATCTTCAAATATTGTTAGACCATTTTTGTTTACTGAATATAAAATAAATATTAAATTTATAAAAATAAAATTTTTTTTACTAACAAATAATTTGAGGGGAAAAATAATAAATTGTCCCACTGCTACAATGTTATTTGTGTTTATGTATGAAAATAATTAGCCAATAGGAACACAGTTTGTGTGACGACACAACCCCAACAGGTGCAGAAAATTTTAATACTGTCAGCCTGATGGCGTAATCTTGTATTTTTCATTCTTGTATTATGACTAAAAATGGTCCCACAAGGTTTATTTTTCGATTACTGATTAGTGGGTATAACAGACACACATACTCCAAATTTTATCCAAATGGATCTTACGACCATTTTAGTCAGTCGGATAGGTGGCTAGGTCTGAACATTCACTACTTTCTATAGCTTTTGTTATATGGTCGTAAAAACTTATATATGTATGTACTAAATTTCATCAAAATATATTCATACTTGCGACCTGTAGTTTGATTAAAAGGTTTACTGGGAAACACAGACGGACGGACGGACGTACATCGCTAAATCGACTCAGAAAGTGATTCTGAGTCGATCGGTGTAATAAATATTTTTAGTAGTTACAAATAACAGCACAAACTCATTAAACCCTACCCTCATAGTGGTATAGGGTATAACTATAATACAAAAAGTTTGAAAATCGTTAACATTATTAAAAAAATGTTTATAAAAATGTTGGGCAATATATTGAAGCCTGATATGTGAGCCTTAGAATAAAATACTAACCAGAAATATACTGTTTTGTTTCAAATGGTTATTTTGAATCAAAATAATTCAGTTTATGTGCACTTTCTTGAAAAATTAACAGTTTGGTGCGAGTCCCCTTGGTTGGTTTCTGTGCCGTTTTATAAAGAGCTTTATATTGGTTTCTTATTGCAAATATATATGTATATTAGGGTGGTCCAAAATACAAAAGCATCGAATATCCACGCTCCACAACGCTGATCCTATTCGAATAGTGCTTAAAAATGTTCAGTCCAAATTTGAGCACAATCGGTCAATATTTAGAGGTTGCGATAGTTTAATGATTTTTCGGGGTTAGATAGAAATATAACATACAATGATTTTTTATGGTGATATTCATTGTTTGTTTAAAAATAAAAGCATTTAATAAAACAAATAAATAAAGAACTAATAAAACTGTATATTAAGTACAAATTATCATTTATTTTATTTTTTAAAATTTTTTTCTATGGTGATCAACTAATCTAAGCAAATATTGGTTGTGCTCCTCATAATTGAGCTGTTAAATTGGGTCACCAAAGCAACACCTCGTTCTGCGTAGTCATTTACAACTTTTAAAAGTCTAGCATTTTCTTTCATCGAAATAAAAATGGCGTCATCTTTCCACTATGTATTATCCTTTGAAAGAAATGAGTGTCCCTTTTCTTGTCCATCATGGCATAGTAAATTAAAAAACATTATTGACTTTTGGTAACATAGGACTCAAGTGGATTTCTGTGGTTAAATACTTTTCCGTTCAGTCTCTTTAAGGCTTTAGCTTTTGGTGAAATCTGGAGATTTTTCACCATTGTTTTTTGGTTTCATACGTAACTCTGGAATCGAAAAACGCAAGCCCGATTAAATATTCAGAAAAGTACCACATATGTCGATGAAATGCTTTTACAGCAGCTTTAAAAATTTTTTCATTGGAATAGTTTTCGAGTTGTTTAAGGAGGTTTTGGTCATTAAGAGGAGCATTTATTGCTAAAGGAGCTTCATTCCAGACTTACAAACAAACTTATTTCGGTTACTGCTTTCTTTTCCTCGTCTGTGAGATCAAATTGATTTTGCAACATACATATTTTTATGCAATGGATCGCCTTCGTCATCCAACGAGTAAGATGGCACGCGCCTGGTGCATAAAATTTAACTTTCATTGTTAATGCTTTATTTGCACCAGCAAGAAAATTTAGACAAAGCGTAAGGAATTCATGGTAATCGTTCCTTGGCTGTTGACGTTTGATGGCATCGGTATAATATTCATACATTTGCTGTTGGAGTTGAAGCAAGTCACTTGTATGGAATAGAGTATCATCTCCGACTTTGAAGTTTTCTTTATCAATATTTGGCCATTGATTTTTAAATCTTTTAAATAGTTGCACTTCGGGTCCTCCGCTTGGGCCAAAATACTCTTTAAAAACATTAGCAAGCATGACCTTAAATATATGATGGCGACAAGCAATCCATATTAGGTCTTTATTTAATCCTTTTTCAATTAAAGTACATACACCTAGCTTTAAACCAGTATTGGAGGCGGTGGTGTCAAAGCATAGTCCTCGAATTTAAGTTTTTATTGACCAATCGGTACAGACACCCATACAAGCGTTAGCATGTTCTACACCGGTTCCTTTTGTGATCTTTGGAACTGCTAAGTTTTTATTATTGTTTTGCACTACTTACATTATTAGAAATCACTGAAATTTTACAAAACTTACATTCAAAATGGCTTGTACTTTGAAAAAAAAAAAAATCGCGCACAACCTTCTCCTTTAATGTATTTATTATCAATGAACTTCGCTCCTTTCTTTACTTTTGAACCAACAATCAGGGGATGCCTCTTATTAATACAGTATTTTGTTTTGATACGAGGAAAGTAAGTGCATGAAAGAAAAATAAGAAATTCTGAAATTTGCTAACATAAACTCGTTTGTTGTAATTTTGCATTCAAAATAAGTTAAATAATTAATTATATAAAGGGATCAATATAGTTATTTGAATTTTAACGAATGTAAATCTGGTAAAGATCAAAGAAAAGTGTGAAAAAGTATCTCCAATACATAAAAAAGTACAATAATGATAAGCCAGTAGTAAATGCATATAATAAAAGATGTGAAACATAAAAGACGCCATTCATCGCGACCTCTAAATATTGTCCCATTGAGCCAATTTTTGGTGTTATTCCTTATTATTACAGAATTTCTTTTAAATATAAACAGTTAATATAACAGAAATCAGAAAGTGAAATTAATCGATTATTTTATATTTCGTTTCTATAACATATTCAAGTTTTAATCGATCGATCGATGTGTTGTTGTGTTTTAAAGTGGCCAATAGCCGCTTTTTATGCTTTGACTGATGAAACTTTCCACACAAAATTAAAAAACAAGTAAGAACATTATATCGGTCTAGACCGGCTACACCATGCCCTTTGCCATGCGTTTATAGACCCTATCTCCTAAGACCAACTAATTAGATATAGAAAATAAGCATAAACCAAATTTGAGTCGCATTATTAATTTTTCGCCTTCGGATATGAAAAAGTTCATATCGGATGCTATATTTATATGGGGGGACTAGACCGAAAAATGGACCGATTCCGACCATATGTGGTACGGTCACTTATTATTTGTTTTTTTTTTGCAAAAAGATATACAAACTACATTTGAAGAGAATCTGCGCAATATTTTTTTTTATGATAGATTTAAGTGAAGATCGGGAATCAGCTTCATAGGCGGTCTATGACTAAGTATTTTCCTATAAGCTTTATTTTTGAACTACTGATACATGGATGTAATAAACATAAAAAACCCAATTAGACCGAGATCTATATGATAATTTGGATATTAAGGCAATTTAAGTCGATCTCATAGTGGTCATTTTTATGGGGACCAGGTCTGAACATGAACGGATTTTCATCAATTTCAATAGCGTTCATCCTATGGCCAATATAAGCTTATGTACTAAATATTATCAAAATACATAGATGTTTGTGATCTGAAGTTTGATTACAAGGTTCAAATGGACACACAGACGGACGGACGGACATCGCTAAATCGACTCAGAAAGTGATTTTGAGTCGATCGGTATAATTAAAGATGGGTCTAGGTCAAATATTTTTGATAGTTACAAACATCACCACAAAGTCATTATACCCTGACCACATAGTGGTATAGGGTATAAATACACAGGTGCCACTATTATGACATCAACTGTATATACAAAATGATTTTAGACAATAAACTTTCTTCTTCTCTATGATACCTCACATTGAAGAATAGTTAAGTGTGTTAGGGTCTCATGTGAAAATTTTAGTCTTTCAGAGACTAAACTACAAAAATAAATAAATTAACAAATTCTTCGATACGAAAAAAATTTATTTTGTGAAATATTCATGAATTTACTAAAAGTTCTATAAGTAGAAATAACAATAATTTAAGATATCAAATTAAAAAATGATTGAATGTGATTACTTTGTTTGTTAAGAAATAACTTGACTTTCTTTGCTGGATTATAATGATTATTGTTTTTAATAACCACTTCACTCGACAATATCTTTATTAATTAACCATAGGACAGATATCGACAAAATCTGAATTCGTACATACTGTGAGCGTCAAAAAAAAATGTACATGTTACTGTATTATGTTTCTAAATTTATTTTAGACTTTTGTAAAATTATGAAATTCAACATCATATGCTTTTTAAAAACTTTATTTTCTCCTTTCCCATTAGACAAAAAATTAGCAACAAAAACTTTAAAAATTTGAGGTTTTTGGTAAGGAAAACCGGGTTAAAATTTGGAGTAACAAAAATACGGAATTAGCTGAGCAAAATGTTTTACATTATTACTAGCAGATTCCAGCCCTCAAAATTCGAGTGCAAATTCTAGAAAATTTTATTTTTCATTAAATAAAGACCCTAAAGGTATGCTAATCAATTATAGCCAATTCACAAATCAACGCAAAAAACAAACTCATTTCTATTACAAACACATTAACAAATTTAATAAGCACACACATAGCATTGTATAATTATATGTATGTGTTAGTAGCAACATTAAATGCAATTTACTCAAAATAAAGGAAAAAATTTAAAAATCTTTAAATCTGCAAACGGTTAAAAATAAATACCTTTCAAATAATATACGTTTGGCCAAAATCGGGATAAAACGGTAGAACAAAACATCGATCACAAGAAATCGCCTCGCCTTTTAATATTATAGAATATTACTAGCAGATCTAGTAGGCAACTTTATTTCTCAACTTAGCCAATTCACAAACCAATCCTTTTTTGGTTTATTATTATTGTGAATGAAGATAACAAACTCATTAACAAACATATTAACAAATTTAATAAACACACACATAGTATATGTATAATTATACCCTATACCACTATGTGGTTTGGGTATAATGACTTTGTGCTGTTGTTTGTAACTACGAAAAATATTTGACCTATACCCATCTTTTACTATACCGATCGAATCAGAATCACAATCTGATTCGATTTAATGATTTCCGTCCGCCCGTCTGTGTGTCCATGTAAAGCTTGTAATCAAACTGCAGGTCGCAAATATATATTTTGATGAAATTTGGTATATAAGCTTTCATCGGCCATAGGATGAACGCTATTGAAATTGGTGAGAATCGGTCCATGTTCAGACCTAGCCCCCATACAGATGACCCCTATAAAATCAACATAAATTGCCATAAGATGCAAATTATCATACAAATCTTAGTCAAATTGGGTTTGTATGTGTTTATTACATCCATTAATCAGTAGTCCAAAAATGATACCTATGGGACAACTCTTAGTCATAGGCCCCATATAAAGCTGCTTCCCGATCTTCACCTAAATCTATCAAAAAACAAAAATATTGCACTGATTCTTCTCAAATTTTGTTTGTATATATTTTTGCAAAATACAAGAGACTTTACCTAACATGGTCAGGATCGGTCCATTTTTGGGACTAGGCCCCATATAGATATATCATCCGAAATTAACTTTTTCATACCTGCAACCACAAAAAATTAATAAAAATCCCACTCAAATTTGATTTATGCTTATTTTCTATATCCAGTTAGTTGGGCCTGAGAGATAGGGTCTCTAAACGCATGGTATAGGGTATCGTATAGTCGGTCTAGACCGACTATAATTTTCTTACTGTTTTATGTGTGTGTTAGTAGCAACTTTAAATACAATTTACTCAAAATAAAGGAAAAAATTTTAAAATCTGTAAATCTGGTGAACAGCTAAAAAGAAATACCTTTTAAATAATATACGTTAGGTCAAAATCGGGATAAAACGGTCGAACAAAACATCAGTAACAAGAAATCGCCTAGCCTAAATAGATTATCTCAACATTTTAATAGAAAATTTGACACCCAGCGTTGAGAAGTTGTGCTTAAGTCAAACTTGGTTGTTTCAACAAGGTTGTTTCAACAAGATAATGATCAAAAGCACAATGCGAAGTATAGGAATGATTGCTCTGTCACACACCCAAACAACTGGATTATACTTCCCAGTCACTGGATCTCAAACATATTGAGCACTTGTGGGAGCACCTCGACCAGCAAATAAGAAAAGGATATTTAATACCAAAGACTCCCTCAAATACGTGCTAACGAAGGAATGGCAACAAATTTCACCCGAAGTAAAAACAAACCTTGTGCAATCGAACCCTAGAAGACTGCAAGCTGTGCTTAAAGCAAAAGGAAAACAAACTTATTATTAAATTCGGTTCCTTTTTAGTTCTTTTTAAATGCACACTTTCTTTTGACGCTACGAAAATGTTAGTTTTTGTTATAATTTTTTTTTTAAGTATAATGCCGTTTTCTTTTCTGACAAAAAATGTCACCTCTTTTTTGCCCTTTTTTCGAAAAGTGTATTTTTTTCAAGGTTCAGAAAATACACACACGAAACACACAATGTTCTGTTCAAAAGCAGCCAACACATATCTTTATTTTCATATCAATTATGTGCGTTTCTAAATTTTCTACGGTGCCCAACACAACCATGACTGTGTTCGTTTTAATATTTCGTTATTTACACGAACATTTTTGTATCACATACTTTTTGTTTCAATCACACATAAAGCACACATTTTGAGTGTTGCTTTATTTGAAGTTCATGTTCTGGTACGTGTAATGAAAAAAAAAACACAGAACATGTACAATAAACAGGTTCGAGTTCAGTTATATTTTAAGTCGTGTTTAAAATATAACTGAACTCGAACCTGTTTATTGTACATGTTGTGTTTTTTCTCACTACACGAGCCACAACACGACTTAAAATATAACTGAACTCGAACCTGTTTATTGTATATGTTCTGTGTTTTTTTTTAGTACACTTACCAGAACATGAACTTCAAATAAAGCAACACTCAAAAATGTGTGCTTTATGTGTGATTGAAACAAAAAGTATGTGATACAAAAATGTTCGTGTAAATAACGAAATATTAAAACGAACACAGTCATGGTTGTGTTGGGCACCGAAGAAAATTTAAAAACAAACATAATTGGTATGAAAATAAAAATATGTGTGTGTTGGTCTAAGTTATGTTTGTTTACATATATGTACGAGTTTTTTATTCAGTGTGTGCTGATTTTTTTATATATTATGAATTAAAAGCAACTTTATCTTACACATCAATCAATAGGTCTCAAAGTCGAGCCATCGTAAATCACAAAAAATTCCAGCCATTGACTTCTTTCAGGTCATAGTGTGAGAATATTTCCCCATTGTCCCCTTTTTTGAATATTTTCACCCTATGACTTCCAAGAGGATAATAATCAAAATTTTTTTGCATTTATGAACACAGCACTTTGAGACGTTTCGATTAATATGTAATATAAGGTTGCTCTTAATTCAGAATATATAAAAAAAATACACTTTTCCAAAAAAGGGCCAAAAAAGGGCAACATTTTTTGTCAGAAAAGAAAACGGCATAAGATTTTTGTTGTTATTTTTTTTTATAAATTTGAAAATAAGTAGATATAGTTTTCAAAAACTATCAAATATTGAATTAAATTTTAATGCAAAATACTCAAATAAAATTGAAAATATAATACAGTAAAATGTACACTTTCTTTCGACGCTCACAGTAAATATTTTGATGTTTTACAAACGCATTGACCAACTTATTTATATTTATGTACTCGTATGCTCAAACCTCAGGTCGATAAAATTCTTATTTTTTTTAATTGTGAATTTTTTATATTAGTTTGTTTACTGTTTTTTAACTTTTCTTTTTAACTTTAAACAAAATTACTACTAACAGCAGAAAGTTAATGACCACAAAAATAATTTGTTAAATTGTAGTTAAGTTTTGTGTTTAACACTCACTTTCTGTGTGTAATGTATGTAAATAAGTATATGTGTGTTGGTGTTGGCGGTGTCTGTATGTTGTTGCTTTTTAGACAAAGGCTCTCGCCATATACAAAGTTATAAGAAACAACAACAAGAAACATGAGCAAAAAAAATTGTTTAGGTTGATGGTGTACAAATTAACAACAACAATAAACATTAGTAGTATGAATAACAACAACAAAAGAAAAACACTTTCTTTTTCAATTGGTTGCAAGATTTTATATCATTGATAATAAATACAGTCGAGAACATTTATAACGACCAACGGTTAGTTAAAACGAATATTTTTTAAATCAAATCGAATTCATTAATAACGAACACCAAATAAAAACTTTTTTAATATAAAAAAAAACTATGGCCAAATGTGGCGTTATTTGATTTAAAAAAAATGCAGATTTTAAATAAATCATTGAACCCATTGGTGGTATTAAGAGCAGCGTTGCCAACTTTTTTCACAACAAATAGCACCAAACAGTAATCCAAAAAGCGCTAATAGGCGCTAAATTACAATGAAAATAAACGCTAATTTTATCCTTGAAAATAATATTTTTATTAATTGAAAACAAAACTTATATGCTATATATACATTTGAGATCATTTAGTATGTGATGATACTTTTTATATCAATAAAAAATAAATATAAAGTACGTTAAATTTTTCGCTACATTTTCAAATAAAAATTCATAATTTTCTGACTCATCTTCAGGTCATAGTATTGTTTTTATAATAAATTTTGTTTTTTTTTTAAGTGAATTAATTTTTGTATAAACATTTAGCACAACATGAATTATAAGAGATTAATTTTACATTTTTGTACATCTAAAATAACGTCTAATAGATAACGTCTAATATTTGAAAGAAAATATACACTACCGACCAAAAGTATTTTGCACCCCTCCTAAAATTTCAAATGTCCATATCTCCTTTATTTTTCAATGAAAACTCTTCGAATTACTTTTACTTCATTTTTTTTTTACTTTTACAATTTACATAAATATTTTTTTTTTTTTTTTTTTGAATCTCCACTCTATTCTTGAATTTTAGATTCATCAATGTGATCACCTCCATTTCGTATAATTTCACGACATAGTCTTGGCATCTATGAATCAATTTTTTAAAAGTTTTTGGAATGATCTGGGTTATATGCTTCCAGCTTCCACAGGTCTTCTTTAGATGTAGGACAGGTGATTCAAACCTTCCAGTCCAATTTATCCCATAGTAAGTTTATAGGCTTGAGGTCAGGTGACTGTGGCTGCTTCCTAGGTCTCTAAACACTGCTTACAAATTTTTGCTGTATGTTTTAGGTCGTTTTCTTGCCGACTCACAATTCTTAATCCAGTTTCCTGGGGTTTATCGAGTATTCCTTCGATTCTGCATAACAGATAAATTTTCTACTGACGAGTTTCAATTGAAATCTCCGCAGATTTTGCCATACTTTATGTTAATTCACTTTAACGTGTTAGGTCTCAGTTACGACGACCGTTATTGTGATTAATGTGTTTAAATTTCCACTTTTTCAATTATTTATACTTCCTTTCGAGTAAAAAATTAAAAATTGACTACCTGTCGTTTTGTAAAAGCCCACGCTAATCCATTTCCAAAACAAAATTCTTTTTACCAAATTCGCTATTTTCTTTTTTTATTGCATATAATAAAACATTTACACAATATAACTGAAAAAAAAACCAAGTAAGTGTTAAATTCGGCTGTGCCGAATATTTTGATACCCTCCACCTGAGTCTTTAATTTTTAATTTTAAATTTCTAATTTTTAATTTTTAATTTTTAAATTTTAATTTTTAATTTTATATTTTTAATTTTTAATTTTGAATTTTTAATTTTTAAGTTTTAAGTTTTAAGTTTTAAGTTTTAAGTTTTAAGTTTTAAGTTTTAATTTTTAACTTTTAATTTTTAATTTTTAATTTTTAACTTTTAATTTTTAATTTTTAATTTTTAATTTTTAATTTTTAATTTTTAATTTTTAATTTTTAATTTTTAATTTATAATTTATAATTTATAATTTATAATTTATAATTTATAAATTATAATTTATAATTTATAATTTATAATTTATAATTTATAATTTATAATTTATAATTTATAATTTATAATTTATAATTTATAATTTATAATTTATAATTTATAATTTATAATTTATAATTTATAATTTATAATTTATAATTTATAATTTATAATTTATAATTTATAATTTATAATTTATAATTTATAATTTATAATTTATAATTTATAATTTATAATTTATAATTTATAATTTATAATTTATAATTTATAATTTATAATTTATAATTTATAATTTATAATTTATAATTTATAATTATAATTTATAATTTATAATTTATAATTTTTAATTCTTAATTTTTTATTTTTAATTTTTAATTTTTAATTTTTAATTTTTAATTTTAATTTTTAATTTTTAATTTTAATTTTAATTTAAATTTTATATTTTTAATTTTTAATTTTCAATTTTTAATTTTGAATTTTCAATTTTTAATTTTTAATTTTTAATTTTTAATTTTTAAGTTTTAAGTTTTAAGTTTTAATTTTTAATTTTTTAATTTTTAATTTTTAATTTTTAATTTTAATTTTTAATTTTTAATTTTTAACTTTTAATTTTTAATTTTTATTTTTAATTTTTAATTTTTAATTTTTAATTTATAATTTATAATTTTTAATTTTTAATTTTTATTTTTAATTTTTTAATTTTTAATTTTTAATTTTTAATTTTTAATTTATAATTTATAATTTATAATTTATAATTTATAATTTATAATTTATAATTTATAATTTATAATTTATAATTTATAATTTATAATTTATAATTTATAATTTATAATTTATAATTTATAATTTATAATTTATAATTTATAATTTATAATTTTTAATTCTTAATTTTTTATTTTTAATTTTTAATTTTTAATATTTAATTTTAATTTTTAATTTTAATTTTAATTTAAATTTTTAATTTTTAATGATTGAGTTTGAAATTGTTCAGGCTCAAGATCAAATGTTTTTACTTTAAATAAAGTAAAAGCATTAGCACATAGGCTTAAATAGTATAACTTTGCTTGAATTCTCATTTGGTTGTTTTCAGCAAATATATATGAATTTAACTTTTTACCAAACAAACTATCTACTGCTTTTGGTTACTGATGAGGGTTGGTGACTCTTCCCGAAACAGCTGTATAACCTGTCATGCAGAATATACATAGATCAATTTTTGAAACAAATGTGCTAATGCTTTTACTTTATTTAAAGTAAAAACATTTGATCTTGAGCCTGAACAATTTCAAACTCAATCATTAAATTGACAAAGATCGAAAATAAGATTTTTTATTTTTATAAAAAATAATAAAATTAAAAATACGGAGGGCACGCCGTTAACGCTAAATGTAAGTTTAGCAAAAACAAATTGTTTTTCTTGTTTTTTCAAGACAAAAACAAACATGTATATTGTAGTATGCAATGTGTACTCGTATACAATCATATTTGTTTCAAAGTTGTTCTATTTTTAGTTTGTTATATTGGAAGAGGCTTAAATAGTATAACTTTTGCTTGAATTCTCATTTGGTTGTTTTCAGCAAATATATATGAATTTAACTTTTTACCAAACAAACTATCTACTGCTTTTGGTTACTGATGAGGGTTGGTGACTCTTCCCGAAACAGCTGTATAACCTGTCATGCAGAATATACATAGATCAATTTTTGAAACAAATGTGCTAATGCTTTTACTTTATTTAAAGTAAAAACATTTGATCTTGAGCCTGAACAATTTCAAACTCAATCATTAAATTGACAAAGATCGAAAATAAGATTTTTTATTTTTATAAAAAATAATAAAATTTTTAATTTTTAATTTTTAATTTTTAATTTTTAATTTTTAATTTTTAATTTTTAATTTTTAATTTTTAATTTTTAATTTTTAATTTTTAAATTTAATTTTAATTTTTAATTTTTAATTTTTAATTTTTAATTTTTAATTTTTAATGTTTAATTTTTAATGTTAAATTTTTAATTTTTAATTTTTAATTTTTAATTTTTAATTTTTAATTTTTAATTTTTAATTTTTAATTTTAAATTTTTAATTTTTAATTTTTAATTTTTAATTTTTAATTTTTAATTTTTGATTTTTAATTTTTAATTTTTAATTTTTAATTTTTAATTTTTATTTTTAATTTTTAATTTTCAATTTTTAATTTTTAATTTTTAATTTTTAATTTTTAATTTTTAATTTTTAATTTTTAATTTTTAATTTTTAATTTTTAAATTTTAATTTTTAATTTTTAATTCTTAATTTTTAATTTTTAATTTTTAATTTTTAATTTTTAATTTTTAATTTTTTATTTTTAATTGTTAATTTTTAATTTTTAGTTTTTAATTTTTAATTTTTAATTTTTCATTTTTAATTTTTAATTCATAATTTTTAATTTCTAATTTTTAATTTTTCATGTTTCATGTGGTGTTTTCTGGCTTTTTTGAACTGTGAAAGTTGTTGTACAACTATTATGTTCAACCACTAAAATATTACAACAAACACAGTGGGTTTTTTGTTTTTTTAGAGGCATCTACACATTTTTGCTCATATCTAAGCACAAGGATGCCGGATTTACCCCATTTTAAATACCAACCTGTTGGGAATAATGGCAAATGATATTATCGTAACCTCACCCAGGTAAATGGCTTATTATGTGAATGAGCGTGATTTCAACAGACAGACGGACAGACGGACATCGCTATATCGACACGAGCTGTGATAAGGATCAAGAATATATATACTATATGGGGTCGGAAATTAGTTTTTCGATGCGTTACAAACGAAATTACAAACCTATATATACCCTCTGCCACTGAGGAAAATTTTCAAGTATGCTTTATCAACAAATTTTGTATGAAAAACATACAATAAAGTCTACTTGAAGTACACTTTAATTTTTATGCATACGGCCCTTAAACTATAAAATGCGTTTTGCGTTTTTTTAATGGCGCTAAATGGAAATTATGAGCTTAAAAGGCGTTAAATATAGCTAGAAAGAAAACCGGTAAGTTAGCATCGCTGATGAAAAGCTTGCCCAATGACCTTATATGTTAATGTTGATAATGAAACAATTAAAATGGAATTTTTGACTGACTCTGAAATCATTCAAATATTATATAAAAGAGATAAAGACTTTGTTTGAATCATGAAGATAACGATGAATCCGAATAACTACCAACACAGTCGAATGAATCTGTTAGAAATTGTTTAAAAACAAAAGACAACTCACAAATATTTACATATATTAATTTGCTGGACTTGGAGAATTTGATTGAAAGTTAAATGATAAAAATGTCTGTTATTCTTTTCTTTATTTTGTTTTTTTTTTTGTGTAGTGACTTATATAATTATATAAATTAACTTCGAGATAACAATGTGTCCATATGAAAAGGTGACTTTTTAATGTAAACTTCGCGCTTTTATCGATTTGGGCAAATATTTTATAAAATATATTTTTCAGATTGTTTTTGATATCTGTTTCAAATTTCAAATCAATATCTTTATTGGTTTAATAGTGACTAGCAGATCCCAACCCTCGAAACTCGAGTGAAAATTCTAGGAAATTTTATTTTTTCATTTACTAAAGACCCTAAAGGTATGCTAATCAATTTTAGCCAATTCACAATTCAAGACTTTTTAAATATCGATTGCGTTATTGGTTTATGTCCAAAAATATTTTTCAATTCAACACAATTATTATTGTGAATCAAGAAAACAAACTCACAAACATATTACCAAATTTATTAAACACACACATAGCATTGTATAGTTTTATGTATGTGTTAGTAGCAACTTTAAATGCACTTTACTCCAAAAAAAATATAATAATTTAAAAATCTGTAAATCTGGTGGACAGCTGAAATGAAATACATTTCAAATAAGATACGTTTGGTGAAAATCGGGAGAAAACTGTGGAACAAATCATCGGTCACAAGAAATCGCCTTACCTATTAATTGAATAGTGATGCTCGTTTTTGTAATCAACTAAAAGTGAATTTGGCAATTTTTACAATGTCTGATTTTAATGAACAAATAATGCCATTAAATGTTGTTTGCGACATGGAATTTCTACTGGAGAAATGTTAAGGGTGTTGCAGAAGGTCTTTGGTCCACACTATGTTTACAAGTGAAACAAACAGTTCCAAGAAGGCAGAAAAATGTTGAAGACAAAGAGCGCCAAAGACGAGAAACAAACATAAACATCAACAATATTTAAGTTTTGTAGGTGAAAATTAAAGATCCCGATGATACTATTTACATTTCAAAACGATCAGTCAACACAATTTTAAAAGATATTTTGTACTTAAAACGCGCGAAATCTCGATTACTTCAAAAATAAATACTTAAAAAGGAGCGACGCATTAACATCTCCAAAATAAAGCTTTCTGACTGCAAAAACGAAGCGTATCATTATGTATCATTCGAAACAACCGATCATGTTAACAGTTTTCTTAAATTATCGTGGTGTGTTGCATGATGAATTCCTTTTGCCAGGAAAAATTGTTAACAAGGAAAATTTTTTGAGTATGCATCATTTGCTTGAAGCGCTTCGCAAAAAGCACAATTATTGGTTATTGCACCACTATATTGCAACGTATCACACTGCATTGGTTCTTCGAGACCATATTGCACAAAATTCGTTTCATATTGTTCTACAACCACCTGATTTAGCATCGTTTGACTTCAGCCTATTCAATAAACTCAATCAGCTCAGTTTTGAATGGTTTGAGGACATAAAAGCTATTTCACTACGCAACAACAGTTTGGAGGATTGAAAAAAAAAAAACGTTGGCGTAAGTGTGAAAGTTAATTGATTTGAAAGAATAAATAAAGATTTTTCATTTTATAACAAAAAGTCACCATTTCATTTAAACACAGTAGTATTTTTGTTTTTAAGACTGCTAAATTTTTTGTTTTGTTCTTTTTATTACATCGAAAATGCAGTGGTGGAGAAAAAATTAAAAGCAAACTATGAAAATTACTTTAAATTAAGGATACCTAACGGTACATCTTACGGTTGCTTCAATTTTCTTTTCTTTCAACTTAATCATATTTTAATTACATTTTTTTTTTTTTTTTGTTTGAAAAATATAATAGAAATAAATTCAATTTATAAATTCAGGAGGTAAGTAAAAAATTATATTTAAATAAAAGTTTAGTTACGAATAACTTTAAAGTTATAAAATAGTACTTTTCAACAGTGGTTTGACTCAAAATCAATTAAAATCAAAGCTGCAATGGGGCGAGAAATACATTCTACTGAATCGGAGCAGAATGTTATGAAATAAAAACTTTACGAGAAGATGGAACAATTATGGAGGAAATTTATAAAATACTGCAATGCACTAAAAAGTTGAGTCCAGAGGAAGCTAAAAAGGAACTTACATGTTGTAGTTTCTAGCAGAATCATTCGGAACAGGCTGAAGGAAGCTAAATTAATTATAAGAAGTCCATCGTTGTCCAACCTAAACATAAAGAAGAGACTAGTATTCGCCACCCTAAACCTTCACCGCCCACACTGGAAAGATGTGTTGTGGTCGGACGAAACGAAAATAAGTATATCTGGTTCCGATGGGAAAACTTACGTTCGGTGTCCCTTAAACTCGACCTATGACCCAAAGTATACTAAAAAGACTGTGAAACAAGCCAAAGGGTCTATCACGTTATGATGCTGTTTTCCGCAAATTGTGTTGGTCCAATTTACTGGATAGACGGAAAAATTTGTGCACTTAAGTTCGTAAATATATTAAGAACAACAATACTTCCATTTAGGCCAAAGGAAATGCTCCTTCTATGGGAGTTTATGAAAGACAATGCTCCCAAACATTCGTCTAAGGTAAGGTAATGGAATTGCCATTACAGTTACCCGATTTTATCCCCACATAACATCTGTGGGGGCGACTTAAAGCAGAGGATTAAAAATTAATTAAATTTTGCCTTAATGTTATGTTTTTGTAAATTTTCGTTAATGTGTTTTTGAACAATGTTAATAAATTACCTAATTTCATCTTTTTTTCTAAAAAAATCAAATTTTTAGAAAACAATGAGCATTTTTTTGTTTCTATTATTTTTTCCACCACTGTATGTAAAAATGTTTGTTTAAAAAAACTTTTTTTTCAAATGATTTGTCAAAAAATTTTCTTATAACTACGACTATAACGCCTAAAGTTGCTCGGCTTCTTCGAATTCGTTGTAACCAATCTCGACTATACATTAAGTGAAGGTTTTTTTTTGGAAAAAAATGTTTTTTAAGAGTTTATTCAAACAATACAAATATTTACAAATGCTAAACTTGTAAAATAAATTTACAAAATATAAAAAAAAAAAACCTTAAATTTAACCAAATAAATAATGTATAAGTTTTAAATATACAATTCCAATAAAAAGAACAATGGATATATAAACATATATATATATATATTTTGTTTAAATTAGATATAAATTTTATATAGTTTTGAAATTACTCTACCACCCAAAAGTATTTGCCACCCCATAAAATATGTGGTTTTTCACTAATAGTTTCCGTTTAAAAGTCATATAATTAGTACAGATGGAACTTTTCATTCATTAAAATAAAAATATCGATTTTGGTAAAAGGAGGGTTTTTTTAATTTCCTTATTGGGCAAAGGATTAGCGTGGGCTTTTTAGAAAACGACAGGTAATGACTGGTATTTTAATTTTTTACCCGAAACGAAGTATAAATACTGAAAAAATGCAAATTGAAACACATTAAACAAAAAAGTGGGGCGAGTTACTACGTCACGACGTATGTAATACCTTACACGTGAGATTGAAAATTTAAAATATTTGATTGAATTAAAAGAAAATATGACAAAAACTACGGGGATTTTAATTGAAACTCATCACAAATTTATTTCCCTACATTAAATTGGGAGAAGCAACCAAGCAGTTGCAAAGAAGCTCAAAGTATTGCCTTAAACCATGGACTATATTCTGAAAAAATTCAAAGAGGATGGTACATTTGTGAATAAAAATCTAAGCGGTCGGCCCAGAGTAACAACGATACGTGAAGATCATGTAATAATAACGAAAACGTCGCCTAACAGCTCCAGAAATAGCAGCCCACACAAACAGCAGCCGAACGAATGCAGTAAGTGTGACTACAGTAAAATGACACTTAGCCGTTTAGAGACGCTATCTCTTAGGTCCAACTATTTGGATATATACATTTGGGCAATTCACAACAGGTGTTGTATGTTGTATTAAAATACACAATACAATCATTTGTTGTGAACAGTCAGTTGTATATTCATAATGTAAAACGTTTTCTTTAGTAATTTTCGATCCAACGAGGAAAGGTCGCTTCTGTTATTTCGTATAAGAGAAAACACGTGTCGGTGTTTGCTATATACCCTGGACTTTTAGTTACGTACCTCTTCCATTTTAATTTAGAATATAAAAAAATTTTTAAATGTTTTGGTTGAGACTGAAAGAGAAAATACGTACTAAAAATACAAACTTTTATTTTTATATAAATAAAATTAACTATGTATTTGTGTTATTTGCATTATTTGTCATTTTTATTTTATAATTATTTATGCTGATATAATTGTATGTATTTGTTTTTTGCTTTTTTTATAAAAACTGGCATTCACTTGGGACTGATATGTTATGATACAATATACAACATTTACTAAACATAGCAAATGAAGTTATATCGTTGTATCAGATTTTTCAATGAAAATTACAATTTTTACACTATTGTAAAGTAATACACGATACAACAGATACAACGATACAATACCCATTGTGAATTGCCCAATTGTTATTAATTTTTTGGCTGCAGATATGAAAAAGTCCATATCGGATGCTATATTTGTATGAGGACTAGGGTGAAAAATGGACCGATCCTGACCATATTTGGTAAAGTCTCTTATATTTTGCAAAAACATATACAAACTAAATTTAAGAAAAATCTGTGCAATATTTTTTTTTTGCTGGATTTAAGTAAGATAGGGAAGTAGCTTTATATGGGGGCTATGACTAAGAATTGTCCTATAGAGTTTATTTTTGGACAACTGATAAATGGATGTAATGAATATATACAAACCCAATTTGACCGAGATCTATAACATAATTTGGATTTTATGACAATTTAAGTATTCATAGGGATCGTTTGTATGGGGATTAGGTCTAAACATGCACCGATTTTCACCAATTTCAATAGCACTTTACACTTGCTATGGCCGATATAAGCTTATATAAGCTTATATACCAAATTTCATCAAAATATATTTGTATTTGCGACCTGTAGTTTGATTACAACGTTTACATGGACACACAGACGGACAGACGGACATCGTTAAATCGACTCAGAAAGTGATTCTAAGTCGATCAGTATAATAAAAGATGGGTATAGGTTAAATATTTTTGGTATTTACAAACATCAGCATAAAGTCATTATACCATAACCACATAGTGGTATAGGGTATAGAGTGGGGTAAAAAATATGAAAACTTGGTGCAAAGTTTTTTGGTCTGATGAATTAAAGTTGCAAGTGTTCGGCTCCAAGAGCAGAGTTTATGTGAGGCGCTCAGCTGGTGAACTTGTGACAGATGCAGGCATAGAGTCAATATTGGCGAGTTATTCAGAATCGAACGAATACTCGATAAAACCCAGTACAAAACTATCCTGAAAGATCGTGCCATAGTCACTGGATTAAGAATTGTGGGTCGGGAATTCATATTCCAGGAAGATAATGACCCAGAACATACAGTAAAAATTTTTAAGCAGTATTTAGAGTCCTGGATGCAGCTGGAACCTGCTCAATCAAATAAAGTTATTGTTGTATGGAGTGGGCAAGAAGGTTCAAACAATCTGTTCTACATCCAAGGAAGACCTTTGCAGCAAACTGCAGGAAGAATGGATCCAGATCACTCCAGAAACTTAAAAAAAAATGATTTAAAGAATTCCAAGACTTTGTAGTGAAATTATACGAATTGGAGGTGGCCACATTGATAAACCTACGAGGATAGAGTGTAGTTTCAAAAAAATATTTATGTAAATAGTAAAAGTAAATATTAAAGAAAATTTGTTTTAAATTTCATGGATTTTCATTGATTAAAAATAAAGGAGATATGGACATTTGAAATTTAAGGTGGAGGAATTGCAAATACTTTTGGACGGTAGTGTATAGTTCGTTAAACTTTCAAATAAAATTTAAACAAAATAAATTTCTTTCTGAGTAGATTTACATAGCTATGTCTGTCTACCTGTATCTTTAACGCAAACTTCATACCAGAACTCTAAATACATTTGTCAAATAAACTGCAATTAGCTAAAGGACGTTCGTTATTGTAACTCACTATATGGTCTCAAACATTTAAAGGGCACTTTACACTTGTCAAATTCACCATTAAGTAATATGTTGTATTAGTGAAAATTTGTTGGTATGTGTGACACCGACTATGCTTAATGGAAAATCAAAAAATTTAGATTTTTCTGTATCACACATGCAAACAAATTTTCACTAATACCACCATAATGCTTGATGTGAATTTGACAAGTATATAGTGATCTTTATGTTATATATTAAGCAACGTAAATGGATTTTATCGAGCAAATACCGCGAAATTAGCTTAAGGGACATGCTATTCCAAATTCGAATTTTTATGAAAATCTATAATTTAGGATGAATTGCTTTATTTAGTAAGATTTCATAGGTGTACGAAGTACCATCATTCGATTTACATATTTTTTTTTTTTATGAAAATCTATAATTTACGATCATTTGTTTTATATAAAATTTCATAGGCGTACGAAGTACCGTTACGAATTCAAGGCAAAAGCAATTTTAGCTTAAGTTCACATTCTAATTGTATTTTCATACTTACTAAAAAATTAAGCAGATAATATACATGATTAAATAAAAAAACTTTCCCCTGTAAAATTTTGATTTTGACACTTACAAAACTGTTTTCATATTCATGGCTCGATATATTTCATAACATCACAATTTTTACGCTTTATAGCAATTTATATAAATATATATATTAATTAACTTATTTTATTAATAACGTACCAAGTAAAACTTTTTATCTTTCAAACCAATAAAACAAATTGTTTATAAAAATATGTATGTATATTAAATAATATTTATGAAACTGTTTTATCATTAAATCTAATCAAATTATTGGGAAACTCGAATTTTTTCTATAAACTAGCAAATTATGTTAAAACTTGAGGTTTTTGTTCCAAAAATATATATTGCATGTTCCGATATTAAAACCACAATTTACGATTTGTGTTGCATGCAATTATACTTTAATATACATAAATATAAAAAAAACTTGAGCGTATTCTTTAAAGTCAACAATATCATTAAATTAAGATAGGGTAGGTCAAGGGTTAATAAAATGAAGACCCCTCAATATAGATTAAAAGAAATTAAAAACACATACACATACACTTAACTTTTTTTATTACATATTGCTTATTCTTTAAAACAACTTGCAAGTCCACTCCCACTCAAAAACAGAGACACGATTTTAAAGGATTACAATTTATGTGTTATTAATTAAACATTATTAAGCAAATGTTAAATGATATAATTTGTAGTAAATCAAGTTAAATTATAATAAACACCATAAAGCTTTTCAATACGAAACACATAATTAACATAATACTTCTGTATTTCATAAGGAAAACTTTATATTGATGAGAAAAAAAACACAACAATAGTTTATTAAACTTCACATATTACTCCATGCTGGAGTTATGTTGGCTACTCTAAATTTTAATAAAAATTTCTAAATTTTACATTTTTTTTTTACCTTTTTTTCATAAGTTTTGTTGATTGTGTCTTTATTTGCCGCTCTATTAGTAAAAAAAACAGACTTAAACACTTATAAACCATACAACAAATTAACTTTTTTTGTAGTGCTAAAGCAATCTATGTTTATGTTGTTATTTCCACACTGTTATATTTTTATGTTTCTCTTTCTTTACTTGTCTACACTTTTATTTCATCTTTTTATTTGTTAGTTTTTTTTTAATTTCTATTATCTTTTGTTTTTCTTCGTTGTTTTTTCTTATAAGCAAAAATTTTCAACCATTTTTAATGGTTTTTTTTCAAGTAATTTATTGAATTTCCAGTGAAATATGTTTGGATTGGAATTATTTATAGGGTAAGTTATAAATTTATCACATTTTTATATATTTTTTATTCGATTTGATATTTTTAAATTAATATTTTCTTAAGGACAATCAACTTTTATGTTTTTTTTGTTAATGGTGTACGAAAATTCAATGATATTTATTTTGCAATGGCAATGCCGTAACAAGAAAATTGTATAAGGAGAAATTAAGAGAAGTGGCAGAGTTGATTTTGCTTAAATGTCAGAGTAACAAACAATAACAGTAAATTGTGTAAAAGAGGAATTGGAACAGTTTTGCTTCGTTCACACAAGACAATTTTGTTGCGCAACTTTTGTATATAGTTCGTGTAAAAAGAATTTACACGTGAAAAAATTTATTTGTGTAAAAAAAATGTAAGTCAGAGAAAAAATGAAATAATAAAAAAATAATAAGATAAATGAAATAATAATAATTTTTCCCAGCGAAGCAAAGTATGAAAAGAAATGTCAAATAATAACCTGCAGCTAACTTCGTGTTTATAATAACGGATGGCACAACAAAACGAGTTTTCGAGTACAAGCAACTCTGTACCAAATACCAAACTTCTTTCCCCTCTCTCGTGCAAACTCAAAAGTTAAGTGTCGGTTTACACATGAAAGTTTTCAACCGGGTCTAAGCAACAAAAATTGCTTCGTGTAAACCGGGACCAACCATTTGACATTTATTTTCATTCTCTGCTTTGCTGTGAAAAATTATTTCATATTTTTCATTTTTTCTTTGACTTCCATTTCTCACATAGATTTTTCACTTTGAACCACAAACTAAATAAAATGAACTAAAAATTTAAGAATTTGGAAGCGAAAGAAAACGAAAACTGCTTGAAACAAATTTCTCTGTGTAAACATTAAGGCAACTTTAAAAGAGAATTGCAAAGTTGACCAACAAAAAATACCTCGTGTGAAGCGGGACTTATACTATATAATTATGGGTATTCACTATTCAGATTTCGCTCGATTCCATTAATAAATCAGTTTAAAAATTTGGTATACTTTTAAGTAATATGAAAAATAAAAAACGGTATTTCTTCAGAACATTTTTAATATACATGGAATTTCCTTCAATTTAGAAGCTCAGCCTTTGAAAAGCTTACATTCTATTTACATATTTTGAATAAAAAGTAATACCAATTAGAACATTGAGTGATTTCATTCCAAAAAAGCTATTTTGAACGGAATTTGGCTCTGCAACTTGTTCGATAGTTATATTTTCTTAAAACTTATTTTAGCTTTAAAATTTAAAAAAAATTCTAACATTTTTCTATATTTTTAATTTGATTAAAAGCCTTTCAAGTCATAAGAACACGCTTTTTTAAAAAATACATATGTATATATTTTTAAACTTATATCTTAATAAAATTTGCACATACAATAATAAATGGACTTGTTAGTAGATTGGTCAACACGACTTTAACGAGTATGGTTTTTTAGATCTTTCCGATTTTTGCATTATTATATATTTAACATTAAGAACTATATTCCTTGAGAATGGAGCCTGCAATAACCAAACGTTGTATTTCTGAAGTACCTTCATAAATTTCAGTTATACGAGCATCTCTATAATAACGTTCAGCAGGCATATCGCTAACATAACCCATGCCACCTAAAACTTGAATACATTGATGACTACACCAAGTGGCAGCCTCAGAAGCAGCCAATTTAGCCATGGCGGCTTCTTTGCTATAACCTTGCTCATTATCCTTTAACCAAGCAGATCTCCAAACTAATAGACGAGCTGACTCAATTTTTAAGGCCATATCAGCAATTTTCTCTTGTATAGCTTGTAATTTTGAAATGGGTTTACCGAATGCAGTTCTTTTTTGAGCATAATCTACAGCCAATTCTAAAGAAGCTTGAGCTATACCCAAAGCTTGACTAGCAATACCAATACGACCGGCATCTAATGTTTTCATGGCAATTTTAAAACCATAACCAGGTTGTCCTATTAAATTCTCTTTCGGTATAATACAATCTTCAAAGATCAGCTGACAAGTAGAGGATCCCCTAATACCCAATTTATCTTCCTTCTTCCCCAAGGAAAAGCCTTTAGTATCTTTTGGTACTATAAAGGCAGAGATACCTTTGTGTTTCAAGGATTTATCAGTGGTAGCAAAGACAACAGCAGCTTTAGCTTCATAACCATTTGTAATCCAGGCCTTTGTGCCATTAAGAATATAATGATCGCCTTTATCAACAGCAGTAGTGGAAGCGGCACCAGCATCAGAACCATTACCAGGTTCAGATAAAGCAAAGCATCCAACTATTTCACCGGTTGTATAGGGACGAATATACTTTTCTCTTTGGGCATCGTTGCCAAAACTCAATATGGGTCCCAAATATAAAGAGTTATTAACAGACATAATAACACCAGCGGAAGCACAACCTCTGGAAATTTCTTCCATAGCAATGGCATATGCCAGATAATCCAAACCAGTACCACCTATAAGAGTAATAAAAAGTAGGGTTAATGCTTAAGATCTTATAATTCATCAGCATTTACCCAATTCTTCTGGTACTGCTACAGCCATTAAACCTAATTCACCCATTTTCCTAATTTGTTGTTCTGGATATAAATGTTCACGATCACATTTTGCGGCATTTGGTACCAGTTCAGCATTCGCAAAATCCCGACAGGTTTTTTTTAACATTTGATGTGTTTCCGTCAAAGACGACAAACAAGCAATATTTCTTTGCGCCTGTTGCATACATCGAAGCTGTGGACCTTTATGTGTTTTTTGTTGTAATTTTGGTGTTGTTTTGTTTGTAAAAGCAGATGATAAAAAAAATACAAAGTCCAATTTTGTTTAGTATAATTTGTATACATAACTTCACACACATTATTTTATTACAAATTTAGTTAAGTTGATCAACACTTACCTAACTTTAAAATATTTCCTAGAACTTTATACATAATTAAAGCCTATACTTAGATATAAAAAATATACGAATAAAAAATATATATAAATAAAAATTTAAACAGCTTCCAGCACAAGTATAATACAAAAACTGACTGCAGATAAAAGCAAGAACCGCAATTATCTTTTTTAATAAGACATTGCCAGATAAGAACCTGAAAAATGAAAATACTTATGGCAACTCTTTAGAGTTGAAGATTTTGTACGATTTATTCAACGAGAAATCGGTTTATATATATATATATGGGATGGTCCCTCTAGTATTTCCATTTTGAACTACTGGTTATTTTGAATATGGCAGCACCAAGGTCAGCTGAGTCAGGACCAGAAGTTAGTTTAATATATGCGGTTTACCCGTCCGTTACGGCCAGTGGCAGTGGCCTGTGTAGTACGAGCGTTATGAAATGAGTCGATTTACGCTTAACCAACGTTGGGAAATATTAAACATTTATTTACTACGGAACGTTTGAAAGAAGATGAGAATTTTACCGAAAAATCATCTTTTGTGACGAAGCTCACACGCTGTCTCGACTAGCTATAATTTATGACAATGTTCATGTTCAAGTCAGAGAAACAAAAGGAGAGAAAACGCGAAGTGGGCAAATTATGTTTATACATTTCATTTCCAAAATGTCTTTGAACCGTAAACAACAAAAGTGTGTTATTGTACTCAATGCTTTAAAAGAATTACAAAAACTAAAAATATAAATTGAAGAAGAAAAAATGAAAGAAAAAGCATGAGATTTTGAGTGAATCCCTTTTTAGAATGAAATTAATAATTTCGCTTTTTATTTAATTTAAGTTGCGGCATTTTAATATACTTGAACGTCAAAATCGAATGAAACTTCAAATATATGGCTGAGTTTATGACAGACTTTCTGTCATGGCAAAAAGTTGGATTTTTTAGTCATGACATAAACATTAGCGGTCTTTACTAGCCATTGACTTGAACATTGTCATGAATTATGGCTAGTCGAGACACCATGTCAGTTTCATCTAGGTTGTATCACCAACAAACAATATTGTCGCATCTGGGGCACAGGAAATCAACACATGACTGCTGAAAACCCAATGCACCCTAAACGACAAATTGACTGATTAAAGCCCCTAAACACATTCACTGCGAGTTGCGAGTGCGAGAAAAAACGAGAATTAGACAGTATGATCTAATGTGGAAGCGAGATCGAGAGTAAACCTTTTTTGTGTGGCGTTGCCAGCTTTACTCTCGATCTCGCTTCCACATTAGAAAAAATCATATTGTCTCATTCTGGTTTTTCTCGCACTCGCAACTCGCAGTGAATGTGTTTAGGGCTTAACGAAACGTTTTTTTCTAAAGCTTCATAATAGATATGGCATCACCAAATCGCATAAGATTGTAAAAAAGTATGGCATTAATTAAAAGCAAGTGTCAAAATTGTTTCTTATTTTCCTCGAACTACGTCGTTTTTTTCTTTCGTCTGCTTGTAAAATATATTTGCCAAATTATTAAATTCCGATAATAAAAAAAAAACTATAAAAATCGCCATAAACATAATTTGTATCAATAACCTATAAGAAAAATACGACAAACAGTAAAACTAATATGAAAATACCTAAAATTCCAATTAGAAAGTGCAAAAATCCACAAAATAAAAGAAATAAAAAAGGGTGTGAGTGAGAAAGCAGTAGTGATTTAAATAATACGAAAAAATAAATAAATCCATTTAATTTTTTTTAATCTAAAAAATAAAAAAGAGGAAAAACAAGACGTGAACAATTAAAACAAAATACGAAATAAAGAATTTTATTGTTTTTTTTTGGCAATTTTGTTTTCCATCTAATGGATGGATATTGTCAAGATTTATTTGTAACGACTTGTAAAAAAGCGTCTTAATTATTTAAATTGCTGGATAGTGAATTTATAAAATACTACATAGTTTGCGCAAAATAGGTAAGAAAAAAGTTAAGTGATGAGTAGATAATAGATTTCTTTTTGTTTTATACTTCAATTTTGTAAATGTGTGTGGGTTCAACTGTAACCCACCAACAACAATACAATAAAACAACAACACGGACCACTTCAACAAACTGTAACTAGGTATTTAAACAATAACTTGCTCCCCCACACAGCAAAACACCTTTATTTTCAGAGGTTTATCTAAAAAAAAAAAAATATGTATGTGATTGTCTTTTTAAAATTTAATTCATTTACTTTAATAATCCCCACAACACTGTGCAGTTTGTAACCCATCGAAATGACAAACAGTTAAATCACAAATAATCAAAAATATATGTGTATAATTAATCATTGTTTAATATTATCCAGATTTTTAATTTTTTATTAATACCATTTAACCTTTCAATAATTTTGATATTGTATTGGTGCTAAGAGAATATTAGGTTGTCTTTATTATTTTAAGCTTGTGTGATCATTACACTCCCCTTTCTAAATTCATTCAATTGTTTTTGATTCATTTATAAAATTGATTTGATTTGTTTTTCTTTTAATCATCCAAGTTTTATAACACATGTTACTATACCTCATTCATATTTAGTATTTTTTATTTATATAGTTGAAGTGTAACTTGGAGTTTTAGAATATTAAAGAGATAAATATTTATCTATATTTACATTTTCATTACCATTACCGAACTGTTTTGAGATTTTAGTACTATTATTCATATGTGAAGAATGAGTAATATATAGAATTACAAATTGGTTGGGTGTTTAATTAATCGTATGAAATATTTATTCAGGATTGAGATGTACTCGGTTAATAATTGTTTAATTTTGAATAATTCGACTAACCGAATAATATTATCTAAATATTAGTTAATAAAAAAACGTTTTTTAAGAGCTTATATTGGCAATAAAAAAATATAATAAATGATGTCGTTTATTTTGTATACAGATTTGTCAGATTAATTTAAGTTTTACAAATTCCTTCTGACATAATATTTTAAAAAAGAGTATAATTCAAAAGTTTAGCATTTAGCTATTTTTTTATATTAATTTATTTAAGTAGTATTTTGAAAGCTTTTTCATGACATTCCATTTAATAAATTACATATGTGTATAAGCCCCTGTTTATATCAATATTTCTTATAAAAAGTTTTCTTCTAAAAAAATTAGCATTTAATTTATTATAAAATGGTGATTTTTGCACATCATTAGTATCTGCTGGATGTAGCCTTTAATCCTTTGCATTCCTCATGCTGTACGGTTGAACCTCACCAACGTTCCTTATTTGTTTAATTAAATAATTGGGTTCATCTAAATTCTTAAATTTTTGTTTGAAATTTATTGTTTGTATTGTTTGCTAAAACTTCGAGCTTGTTTGAGAAACACAAAAAAAATTGCATTGTAATTTTAAAATTATCGTTCGCCATGACTATCGTTCGTGATAGATAAATAAACCCTTCATACAGTGGTTGACAATACATTGGAAACGTTTACAAATTTGTTAAAAAAAATAATTGAAAGAAAAATAGATACACGAAAAAAGTATATTTTTAGTGATGCCAAAATAATGGCAAGAATAAAGTTAGGATAGGATAATTAAATAGCAAGCAAGTTTAAAAATATCCAAAAATGCTACCTAAAGAGGTCATAAAGAATCTGAAACTAAAAATATGTGTTCGAACTTTTCCAGACGATGAACTGAGACTGAGCTTGGTTCTTATGGTCCTGGGAAGAAATTTTTGCTAAAGATCACATGAACTGATCAAGACGAAATTGGAATACTGTTATCTTTTAAGGCAAGTCCATTTCCAATTGAAATTGAGATCTTTTCAAATGAAATTGAGAAAATTCCAATTGAAATTAAGAAACTTACAATTGAAGTAAGATTTTCTATTTGAAATTGGGGAAAATTTTAATGCAATTGAGATTTTTGGTTTGAATTTGAGAAAATTTCGAATGAAATTGAGAATTTTTCATTTGAAATTGAGAAAATTACAAATGAAATTGAGAATTTTTTAAAAACGAAATTTGTGTGTAATACTTTACATTAAATTTTTTTTTTCAAATATCTCATTTCCTTGTATAATCTCATTTCCTATAATCATAATCTCAATTCAATTTATACCCTGTTTCCATAAAACATTCGTCACAGACGAACGAAAATTTGTATGAAGAACAAAAACAAAATACACACAAATTTTCGTTCGTCTGTGACGAATTGTGTTATTGAAAAAAGGTATTAGTTTTTTCACCAAAAATTCACCAAAAAAAAAAAATTAAAAAACATTTGTTAATTTCTCAACTTCATTTGTAATTTTCCCAATTTCAAATTTCTCAATTTCATTCGAAATTTTCTCAATTTCAATTGAAAAATCTCAATTTCATTTGGAATTCTCCCAATTTCAAATGGAAAATCTCAATTTCAATTGGAATTTTCTCAATTTCAATTTGAAATGGTGTAGATGGGGCAGCCACTCTCGAACAACAAGACTTGTTCATCATCAGCATCCTCTGTCTATTACTCCAACTCATGCTTAATCACACGGTGATCTTAAAGAGGGGGAATGTGGACCTAAAATGGATCCAAAATCGGCTAATGCAGCAAGTTTCTATTTTGTTTCTTGATTTAAAAAAATGTAAAATTGAAAATCCCAGCTGCTCGTCTTCACTAGTTATGCACATTTTTGTGTTCAAGGTATGCACTTGCATGAAAAGCAAAATCGAATATTCAGGTACACATATTCAATCGGTTCATTCTTCTCAATTTGACAAAATTTGTTCGAAATATATAAGAATTATTGTTAAAAATTTCTTTTTTTTTCTAAATTTATGTTTATTTTGATCCACGGCCCTCTGAATGATGCCGTTTTTCCGTTTTTTAATTAGTATACCTTGAGACGCTCCATAAAGTTTTTATAGAATATTTTTTTTTTTAATTAGTTACTTTCTCACCGCTAGGTGTTGCATACAAACCCATAACAGAAAAATACATCTTTAAGTTACATATACAACCGAAGATCAATGAAAGAATCATTTAATTATTTTGTGCTGACGAAGTTACTCTGTTAAAAATTATTGTTTTTTTACTTTTTCACTCTGGGTTCTCATAATGATAATAGGGCAAAAGTGTGTAGACAGTGTGGTAGAAAAATCGCGTTTGGTGAAACTAAGCCACCAAAATTTTTAATAACTGAGCGTATTGAAAATCTTATAAAAGAGTTTATAACAAAGGATTTTGATTTAACAGATGAAAACTATCCTTTGAGCATATGCAGATCTTATTTAACTTTAATTGATTTTGAAAAGGAAATTATTAATAGGCAGCTGCCAAGTATACCTGATTATAATCAGTTAGTAGTAGGAAAAACCACTCGTTCAAATAAAGGATTCTGTACTTGTTATATATGTGATTCAGCTAGATTTACAGGACACATTAAAACTAAGAAAGGCAGAGGTTAATTTAGAGAGTTAAACAAGGAAACAGACATATCCGCGGGATTTCATGAATCACAAACAGCGATAAAAACGATTCCGTAGAATCCATTAAGCTATGTATTAAATGTTTCCAAGAAATCGGTAAGGGTATATTAATCATTTATGTAAAAATTTTAAAGATAACTTGATGAAAATTGTCGAAAAATTTACTGATAAAATACAATAAAATACATTTTCAATAAAATACTACAATAAAATTCAAAGAAAATATGAACAAGAAATTACAAATAAAATATAACAAAGTATTTTTTTTAATGTAAAAATTTTAAAGATAACTTGATGAAAATTGTCGAAAAATTTACTGATAAAATACAACAGAAAATTGCGACACGCGCAATAAAAAATAAACTTTAATCTGATTCTGATACAAGCGGAAGACTTGAAAACATTGATTTGGTGTTACCTACTGGCGGACGAAATACAATAATTACAGTAAATAAAATTAAAGATGATAAAGTTGTATTTGATCAAGAAGGTTTAGATAATTTTCCAATTAAAGTAAGAGCTTCAACAAACATAATGAAAAAATTTACTAATTATATTAGATGTAATGTTGGAAGGACGGCTATTCCTGCAAATTACTCTAACCATATGTCAGAAAAATCAAATACTTTAAACTATTTATATAAAACAGGTACATACGAATTTGGTTGTGAAAATGCAGAAGATAAACACAAAAATGTCCATAACTAGCGAAGACGAGCAGCTAGGATTTTCATTTTTAAATTTTTTTTAATCAAACAAAATAGAAACTTTCTGCATTAGCCGATTTTGTTCCATTTTAGGTCCACATTCCCCATCTTCAAGATCACCGTGATCAACTATTTAACATAAACACTTCAAAGAAAAGAACGTGAGAATTGTTCTTTCTTTATTACGAGAGTTAGTATGAACAAGCTGAGTTTTCTTATCCATATAGTTTTGGTTGTTTTATTATATTGAAATTATATTACAGCTTATAACAAAAGATAACTTTTATAGTTCTATTCACTACTTATGAACTTATGGACCTTTTCCGTTAACCCTTCCATTGGGGATATTATAGTGGTTTCTCTCACTTTAAAATCTTACACATTTTTGGACACTTTTTTGTGCTCTTCAACTCCCTTTTCTCAAGATCCTTAAGTTCCAAACAGTTTGTAGAAACGCTTTTGTTCGTGTACCGCTCATGAGTTTTCTTACCATAGTGACAGGATCAAAAATCGGGTCAAAAATATATGGACACATTGGCTTATTAAAGGAAGTAGTCTTCTTTGCAAACACTCCTTAATATAAATTTCGGTATATATAGAGCCCGTTGTACAAAATTACTTAACCCGGAAGCTACGAAAAATCTGCCAATACATACGTTTCGTCGTCCATTATGCATTAATATGAAAACAAAAAACTATTCGATTGAAATATTATTTCTACAAAATATGATTTCAATTTCCGAGCTCTTTTTTTGGCCTCTAACTTTTTTGACACGTTCCTGTCTGGAATTTTTTTTTTGCACTTTTTATGATTTCAAACCCTCACTGTCTTTAACTTTTCGCACCATAATCCGAGACCTAACCTAACCAGGCTGATTTTTTACCGGATGTGTTTTCTATTAATGGTCGAATTCTCCTGATTCTATGGCGAAGTTTTTGAGGCAATAAGCTGAATTTTGTTTAAACTATTTAATATTTTCAGCATGTACTTCTACTTCATCACTCAATTTAATTAAACTAACAACAAATGCACAGTGTTGCCACTATAAATTATAACTGACATGTTTAAAAGAGTAAATTTTCTTTAAAAAATATATTTTCTTAAAAAAGTAAATTGTCTTAAAAAGTACCTTATCTTTAAAGAGTACTTTTTCCCCAAAAAAAGTGCCTCTTCTCTAAAAGTGAGTTTTTCATAGTGCTTGATAGCATTATTCGCTTTCTGTCTGGAATATTTCATTTTGTGGGCTATTTCGGTGTACGTCAGTTTGTCTTTAAGATGTTCATGGACAAATCTTCGAAATTCAGGATTTGAGTGCTTTTCTCGTCACATTCTCTAAAGAAATATATAAATTTTTTATATTGACCCCTTAAATAATTTTCTTACCTTTTTAAAAATTCATAAATGTAATAAATTATAAATTTTTAAAATATAACTGTAAAAAGAATTACATGATAAAAAAATAAGAAATTTTTGTATAATTTAATGTTCGTTAGTAAAAGGGGCCACAGTATATAAATAAAATTTTCCCATAACACTTTTAACTTCAGTTATTAAAAAAACAATTTTCTTCTATTTTATTATAATTTTTTATTATTTCCATAGAAATTATTTCGTTTATGAGTATATTATTATAACTTTTTTGTAACTTAAAAATTGCACATTACATTTATTTCTTTATCGTAGCATAGATAAGATTTGACAAATATATATGTATATATATTAAAACTCTTTATGCGTATGTTTAAAATAGTCTTGAGGTCAAAAATATTAGATAAAGTACATGTACATTCATCTACATATACATACGAGTACATTCATAAAATGTTGTTGCAATACGAGCACGATTCCAATGAAATTTTTATTTTTAAAATAAAAAAAAAAATTAATTAACTGTTTAAAAAATTTGCTTTTGATAATACTCGTATATGAACCCTTTTATGGGCTTGCATGTACATGTACTTATAATCGTTGTTATTTTTACTTATTATAAATCCTACGCTTCTCTATATGGATAGGGTGTTATGAATGAATAAATGTTTGCCAATTACCTAGTATGCATGTATGCAATTTTCACTTGTTTGTTGTTAATTTTTCTAATATAAATAAAAAAAAAAACATTACAAATTGTTATTAGTATTTTAAATGATTTTATTGTTACGAGATCAAGCTTTTAAGGTCTATAATTATGTCTAAGAAGAAATTCTTTATAACGATAACATTCAAACAAAAACTACTTTAGCCTCACATGTACACATATCGCACCTTAAAAACAAAAGAGTCACAACTCAAAATTTTTCAAAATTGACTTTTTTCCATAAATTAATTCACAGTACACATTTCTATCTACTACACAAATTTATTTCTCATAACTGTATTCTTTAACAGGAAAAGTGCTGTTATATCTGGGATACTTGCGATAATATCACTAGTCAAATGAAAAAATTTCAGTCAGAGAGTCATAACTCAAAATTATATTTTATTTCCACAAATACAATATAAATTTAAATTAAAAAAAAGTATAGCAAAACTTTCCTCAAAATGGACATTTTTCATAATGATACTACATTTTTTTAAGTAATCCAATCATATTTACATAAACAGTTTTTTGCCTCTCCTGAAAATTTGAAAATTTTGAATTGTGACTGTTTTGTATTTAAGATGCGATATGTTAGAAATAAAGCAATATATGTATATTAAAAAAAATGATTCAATAGAAAATTTGACAAAAAGAAAATAAATAAAAAATAAACCTTTATTTATTAACTACCCCATCCCGTCGAACGTTGTTGCGGCCTAGTCTACATTAGATAATAAATGGTTTTTTGTTTGGATTAAAAATATTCTTCTTATATAAGCAACAATAATTTCGCTATGACATTAGTAATAAGGTTTGCGCACGAAAAAACTAGAGCATACATTTTCTCTCGTAAAAGTTTACTTATTATTATAAAATTTGTTTCATCAAAAAAAAATTTTTTTTTTAGTTCAGTTAAATAGAAAATGTTTTTTATATTTCTATTATATTTGTGGTTGTACTTCATTGTTATACAGGCGGTATGCCATTAGAATTTACTCCTGTGGAGCTTTCACCCGATATAAATAACCGTTATTGGCCACTTGAACATTAAATATGCGAAATATATTTGTATACGAAATTATTTTCATTTTGACAAAATTTTTTGTGTCAAGTAAATCGGAGCAAAACTACCGAAGATACAGCGTTTTCAGCTACCGGCCCTCATACAGTATATCGTATATGTTAACCACTTTAAATCGATTTTCTCACAAAGAAAATTTTTGAAGTCCGTGAACATTATAACTCAAAATCAACTTGACCGATCCGTTTAAAAATTTTATACACTATTTCTACACGTAAATCACCAGGTAATCAGGAAAAAATGTTTCCCATTTTTTAACAACAAATTCGCCGAAATTTTATAGCAAAAATCGTGGTTTTCACTTCAAAATGCTGGCAAAAATTGAATATTAAATTAAATAAAAAACTTCCTGATTTCCTCGGGAAACATATCACCTTTTAATCGGATTTAGTTTTTGTTTTTATTTCACTTGATCCGGTAACGAGTTATGAAGTTCACCGCAAAAATCTTGTTAATTATTCAAACTACTTAGTGCCAAATTTCATTGTTTCAAAAAGCTTGGGGAACCATAGGGGTTAACTTATTTTTTTTTTTTTTTGTTGATTTACATATGTTTTTTTTATTAGTTTTAAGTTTACTCGTTTTAAGAATACCTTGTATTTAATTTTCTCCAAATGTTGTGCTAGGGGCAAGCAATTATGATTGCGATAGTAAAACTTGTTATTACATTTAATTGTCAAGCCAGTTGCTGTATACAATATACACTTTTTTAAAACAATACTTTATAGTTTTAAGACTTCTTAAATTTTGTTTTTTATTTGTCTGTTTCTTGTTGCTAAAAAAAACTGAAATAAACTTAACGTAGAGGGAATGTCCGTGAAAAATTTTTTCACAGAAAATTAAAATGAAGTTCCAGAAAAAGTTTTTAGTTTGGCAGCCTATTGGAAATGAAGTAATTCGTATGTGACAACAGGTAGGATTTATACTGGCTACGATTGTACATTAAAGAATGCTTGCAAAAGAGACTGCTTTCATTTCTAAGGCTTCTCACAAATTACCTTTACGAAAGGAACGTATGCGGTAATTTAACTGCTTAATTCGTCACGAAATTTTATACGATACGAAAGCTAATACGTTAACGTATGCGGTAATTAGGCCCCTGATCTTGAATTATATCATTAAGGTAAATCGGCTGTTAAATAATACACAAACAAATAATGTTAATTTCGCACCAAGATATGCGAATCTACCCAAAAAAAAGTATAATGAAAAGCACAAATCAAGTTGCCAAAAATAACAACCTTTTTGCTCGGAAATGGTGTGCGTCCAGCAAAAGGAAGCATAGCTGCGAGGTATCCCAGAATTAATTTTTACAAAATAATCTATAACTAGTATAACCCAGCACTCGAAATTCGAGTGCAAATTCTGTCTTTCAATTTGTTTTTCCAATGTTTTTAAACCTATATATACAATAAAATATGTATGAATACTTAAATGAGCCTAAATGTATGTTAACAAATTTTAGCAATTCACAATTCAACACAGAGCATCTGATATATAATTTAAATCATCCGCATTAACAGGGTGTAACGAATTATTATATTTAATTTAATATATTTTAAAGACAGAATAAACATAAAATTTATCATTCTCCTCTATATGAACTATAACTATGCCAATTTTCACACTCCTCCGTGCCCGCATATTGCTTAAAAAGGGAACTAAAAATTTCACGTATTAATATATAGATATCTTAATTTATATAAAATTCGAATATTTACGGATTATTATATATTATTTTCTGTACGCAATCAAATTTTACGCCAAAAAAAACTAAGCAGCAAACAAAACGCAACAGAACTTCAATATAAAAAGTAAACCTTTTAAATTATAAATATTTGATGTATATCGGGGGAGATTTAGCTCCATTCTCCCCTTAGAGTCTTCTTTAAGTCTGCCTTGCTTGAAATACCCTTGTCTGATTTTTCTGTCAAGGTGTTGCCACAGATGCTCGATCAGGTGACGGTCTGAGGACGGCGACGGATGATCAGGTGTCTTAGGGGTCCGTTATAGCAGCCAGTCTTTAAAAATTTTAGACGCATGCTTTGGATCGTTGTCCTGTGGAAATATCCAGTTTCCGGCCTAGCCTAATTTCTCGACGCTAGAGGCAACATTGTACTGCAAAATGGTTAAGTAGTCCATTTTGTTCATAGTGGAGTCTGTATGTTTCCGCCATACAGCCCCAAACCATTACAGAGCCTCCAGCGTGTTTGACAGTGTTGGTAACATACTTTTCTTGAATTTATAAGTAGGTGAGACGGGAGAGAAGAATGGCAGAGGTTATATACTTTCAAGTACTCTGAAATTCTCTATTGTTTCTTGCTTCGTAATTCTCAAAGTGAAGTTATTTTACGTTTTCTTTCATTTTTATATTCGTTTGTGTTCAGAAAGATAATAAATTGAAATAAAGTTAATTTTAAATGAAATAAACATGAACAAATCTTGAATCAGTGTGTAGGCACGGATGAAAGTTTAAAAGAGATTTTCAAACAGTTTCAGAAAGGAAAAATTTATGTGTAAACCATCACTTTTATACTTTTTAGCGAAATCCATGCGCTTGCTCTAATTCTATATGGTTTCTTATGTGGTATTCTTCCATGTAGGCCATTTTTGTTGTAAAGAACTGTCCTGATTGTATTCACACTTACTGGTTGGCCTGATGTATGCGTTATGTTTTCTGATAAATATAACTGTACTTGAGGCTGGATATGTATTTACTTCTTTTACTACAGCTCTAACTTCAGCACCACTAAGCCGCTTTGAGCATTTAGGTCTCGGTAAATCGTCAACCTGATAGTGTTTGGCGTAATTATTTTCTTTTACGTCTTTTTAGTTATTTTTAATTAGTAGAACTCAAGTTAAAATGATTTTTAGTGAAGTAAAACACGTGACCAGTACAAATTTGTCACTAAAAGTTACCACTGTTTACTTTATTTTGACGCAAAAATCTGGGACCTAATCGCCGCATTCGATATCAAGTAAAATCAATCGAAATTCAATATTCTGGCTTATTATTTAAAGAAAGTGGACAAACGTCAGACCTCGTTTCACTTTTCCTCTTAACTATGGGTCATAACTCGGCAAAAGTGCACTTTATGGGGGCGCACTGCGAAAAAAAAAAATTAAAAATTACCCCCTCCTGGAATTAATCCGGAGATTACGAAAATCGATACCAGAAGGGGGAAAATGCCCCTGGGCGGGCCCAGGAGGCCCCAAAAAGGGATCCAAGGTTGCGAAAAAATCATGTGGGTACTCAAACTTCCGGAAATTTTATGGAGATAAAAAAAGAAAAAAATTTGGGGCGTGGTCCCAAGTGTTATTTTTATTATTAAGTATTGAAATCTGGCTTCGCATACTAAAGTTTTCCTGCGTGGCGGCCAGCGGCCGCGCTTAAGGGTTTTCTCCTCCAGTAAGACGCGGCAGGTGGCTTCGCTGAATAAAGTTTTCCTGCGTACGTCACAAGAATAAAAAAATGTGTTTTATGAACAATATTTATATCTAATACCGTTAACAGTTTTCATTTTACTACATTTATAGTACAAAATTACAAAAAAAACAACAACAGTATCCAAAAATTATTCTATTTTCTTAATGCTCTCCGATTTCCCTTTCATTTGAATACCCACATAAAATGGATCAGGCCCCCATTGTTAGGGGGCCTAGGGATTCTTGGGACCTCGCCCCAATTTTTTCTTTTTTTATCTCTATAAAATTCCCGGAAGTTTGAGTACCCACATGATTTTTTGGCAATTTTGGGGGCCCCTTGGGCCCCCCCAGAGGCATTTTCCCCCTTCTGGTATCGATTTTCTTAATGCTCTCGGATTTCCCTTTCATTTGAATACCCACACTTATAAAATAGATCAGGCCCCCAATTTTAAGGGGGGGCCTGGGGACACCTGGGACCACGGCCAAAAAATTCTTTTTGTTATTTTTGATCCCTATAAAATTCCCGGAAGTTTGAGTACCCATATGATTTATTCGCAATTTTGGGTCGCTTTTTGCGGGCCCTTGGGCCCGCCCAGGGGCATTTTCCCCTCTCTGGTATCGATTTTCGTAATCTGCGAGTGATTTTGATTAGGATAGGGTTGCAATTGCACTTTGTGGGGCGCAGCATTTCAGCCATTAACTCTTTGGCTGTGACTTAGTATTTTAGCTGGAAAATAAAAAAATAATTTCGATCGAAAGATTTCGATAACGAATGCAATGATTCCACCCCTGATGCATTTTAGCTTTCGAGAGATTTGTGCAATGTTCCTCCCACTTGATTTGATTTCATGTTTTATATTAGTTAATCTCTAAATGGTAAAGTAGTAAACTCTGTTACATTTCCCTTTATCGTAAGTCAATAATAAATTTGTTATAAGATAATTTAATGATGATAAATTGTTGTTTACTTTTTTTTTGACGCTCATAAGTAGAACATTTAAGACCTAATATCTATTATCTTTACTACGAGCCCCAACCACTATTAAATCGTATACCAAGAATTTTTTTGACTGTATAGCTTTAAAGCCAACCTTTATAATGAAATAATGTTAATTACACCAACAAAGTTGTACTTATGTGGAAAGTTATTTTGCTTTATTGAAATTCATTTAAAAATGTTTGTTTCAAAAACTCAAATTAACCGATATAATCTACAATGTGATCGTTGACGACTATTCCAGCGACAGTATCCTTCAGACTGTCGTTGACGACAATATAAGAGACGCATTTCCTCACACAATCGTCAACGACAGTATGAGGGACACTTTCGCTCATGCACATTTTTTAATTTTTAAAATTTCATTTTAATTTCAATTTCACATTAAAATAAACAATTACAAAATAATAATAAACAAAATAAATGATAAAAATAATTTATTAATTTTAAAAATAACTTAAATGGGAATCTTAATATAAATGTTTAATATTTTGTTTTAATTATTGACTTATTATCCTTATTTATATTTTTTTAATTTTGTGAAAAACTAAACGTGAAATCTTCGTATGTTTGGTCTTATTTTTTGTGGTGTCTTTTAAAGAAAATATTAATAGATTTTATTTATATAAGGACTAATCAAGGAGTTCTTTAATTAACTTATTTTTCAATAACTTACCAAATATATCACTGAGTACGTTTCCTTATGTTTTTAGGAGTTTTGTTTCTTTCGTTCCATCGTAATCGATTTTCATTATTATATTTTTCCCTAAAGCTCTACTTTTATTTTGTATGCTCCGGCTACGATACGTTTCATCGCACCAACCTGAAATAAAAAAAATCATGTGAGTCCCATCACAGGGGAGATGTGTAAATGTGTGTATGTCACTTTTTTAAAATCAAACAGAAAGCGTCATCTATGTATCACTTATAGCAATCAACTGCAGGGGCTCTGCTAATATAAAAATTTTATTATTATTTATTATTTAAACCGATTAATTTTTCATTTTTCATTTTTTATTTTTCATTTCTTATTTTTCATTCTTCATTTTCTATTTTTAATTTTTTCATTTTTCCTTTTTTATTTATAATTTTTTATTTTTCCTTTTTTATTTTTCATTTTTTATTTTTCATTTTTTATTTTTCATTTTTCATTTTTTATTTTTCATTTTTTATTTTCATTTTTTAATTTTTCGTTTTTCATTTTTAATTTTTTAATTTTAATTTTTTATTTTTCTTTTTTCATATTTAATTTTTTATTTTTCGTTTTTCACTTTTTTATTTTTCATTCTTTATTTTTCATTTTCCATTTTTAATTTTTTATTTTTAATTTTTTATTTTTCATTTTCCATTTTTAATTTTTTATTTTTCATTTTTTATTTTTCATTCTTTATTTTTCAGTTTTCATTTTTTATTTTTAATTTTTTATTTTTCAGTTTTAATTTTCATTTTTTATTTTTCTTTTTTCATATTTAATTTTTTATTTTTCGTTTATCATTTTTTATTTTTCATTTTTCAATTTTCATTTTTTATTTTTAATTTTTTATTTTTCATTCTTTATTTTTCATTTCCCATTTTGAATTTTTTTATTTTTCAGTTTTAATTTTTTATTTTTTAGTTTTCATTTTTTATTTTTCATTTTTTATTTTTCATTTTTATTTTTCATTTTTATTATTAATTTTTTATTTTTGATTTTTCATTTTCCTTTTTTTTATTTTTCATTTTTCAAACAAACAACCAGCTCTCAAAATTGAAGTTTCAATATTTACAATTTGCACGTCATCACGGATATATTTCACAAAATTAATAGAATAACAAACTATTCCAATTGCAATTTTGTAAAATTCAACATCAAGTGCCATCTATGTTTCACTTGTAGAAAACAACTGCAGGGGCTTTGGTTATACTTGTGGGGTTGTTGAATTATGTATATGTTATACGTTTATATTGTGAAATTTTTAATGTTTTACAGCAAAGGGTTGTTGAATTAGCTGAAACAATTTTATATCATAATTTACGCTGTTTTTGTGATTGTATTGTGAAATAGAAATTTACCCCCCTGCGCGTATAGATGTTTACACATCAAAAAATGCAATTAAATACTATTAAATGCAATAACCTCAGAGGCTGAATCTTCCAACTTTTTCAAATTATCATCCAACTCTGTCGGGAATAATGCTTCCGTTACTTCGAATTATTTTATATTTCGTCAATAGAATGTGAAACACGATCATATAAGTTATTTGTCATTCAGCTGGTCATTAACTAAGTTTTTTTTTATTTATTTATGCTCTTCACGAGCAACTCGTGGACATTGTCGATTAACTTGTCTCTGCATCGGTAAAGACAATGCCATTCTACGAGGATTTTTATACCCTATACCACTATGTGGTTTGGGTATAATGACTTTGTGCTGCTGTTTGTAACAACCAAAAATATTTGACCTAGACCCATCTTTAATTATACCGATCGAATCAGAATCACTTTCTGAGTTGATTTAACAATGTCCGTCCGTCCGTCCGTCCGCGTCCGTCTGTGTGTCCATGTAAACCTTGTAATCAAACTGCAGGTCGCAAATATGAATATATTTTTATGAAATTTGGTATATAAGCTTTTATCGGCCATGGGATGAACGCTATTGAAATTGGTGAGAATCGGTCCATGTTCAGACCTAGCCCCCATACAAATTACCCCTATGAAATCGACATAAATTGTTATAAGATCCAAATTGTCATATAGATCTTACTCAAATTGGGTTTATATGCGTTCATTACATCCATTAATGAGTAGTCCAAAAATGATACCTTTGGCCCCATATAGAACTGCTTCCCGATTTTCACTTAAATCTATTAAAAAACAAAAATATTGCACTGATTCTTCTCAAAATTTGTTTGTATATATTTTTGCAAAATACAAGAGACTTTACGAAACATGATCAGGATCGGTCCATTTTTGGACCTAGTCCGCATACAGATATAGCATCCGATATGAACTTTTCCATATCTGCAGCCAAAAAAATTAATAAAAATCCCACTCAAATTTGGTTTTTGCTTATTTTCTATGTCCAGTTAGTTGAGCCTAAGAGATAGGGTTTCTAAACGCATGGTATAGGGTATCGTATAGTCGGTCTAGACCGACTATAATTTTCTTACTTGTTCCTATTGGAGTTTCTGGTGTAGTCGATATTATTTCGTAAAATGTATAGTGTAGAATGTTGTATTGTCAAAAAAAATGCTTGGTATATGAAATAATAGTGGTTAGGGCTCGTATTTGTTTTAATTCATCTCTTTTCCATTTTGCTACATCTGAATTCTAATATTTAAAATTTTTCTTTATAAGTATTATATAGAGGAATTTCTTTAATTTTTAAATTATTTCATATATTGCACCCAGTCACCCTCCCTGTCCACCCTTTTTAAATTATATTTTGTAAAATATAATGCAAATAAATATACGTACATACATATATTAACAAAATTTTCTCGAGTAGTTTTATGAATACAATTTTCTGATTTTTTTCAAGAAAAATTTCTTTGTTTTTTTTTTCATCTGCACTCATTAAGTTAATTGATCCATATATCGTCATTTGGTCATTTAATGTATGCGAAATAAATTGAAATTAACATACAGAACTTTTTACTACACAAACACATACACACACACACACTGTGGAAATGGAAATACATATTTAGTTTACATCAAAACTGTTTTTATTTTGTACTCAAATGTGGGTGTATTTTTAATAATATTGCACATAAAATTATAATCTACTCGTACTCATACCTATTAAAGGTTTTATCTTTTGAAAGAATAAAAAACAATAAAAAAGAAGAGATGAATTTTTGTGATAATTGTTTATTTTCTTGTCTTCTTTTTAGTTTGCCATGGCAACTTCTCCGCGTTCTTTGGATACAATATCACTTTGTTCCACAGTTTCAAGTTGTCCCGACCGTAATGGCTTTTATGGTGGTTTCCAACGTACCGACAAACCCAAAGAACCTTTATCAAAAGCACAAATTATAGCCAGAGAAAAGAAATGGCTATATATGATTGAAAATTGGTCGCTGTATATGTCAAAGAATTATAAGAAGGTAAGTTGCTTTTAGAAGTATGTATGTGTGATTATTGAAATTTCTTTTTCTATTCTCAGATACGTGATCGTTGTCGCAAAGGTATCCCTAAATCTATAAGACCACGGGCTTGGTTCTTTTTGTCGGGTGCCTATTTGCTGAAAAAGAAACATCCGAATTTGTACATGGAATTATTGGAGAAACCAGGCAATTCTCATGTCATCGAAGAAATAAAAAAGGATAAACATCGTCAATTTCCATTTCATGAAATGTTTCTAGATGAAGATAAAGTTGGTCAAATTGAATTGTTTAATGTTCTTAAGGCCTATTCTATATATAATCCAAAAGTTGGATTTTGCCAGGCCCAAGCACCGATAGCAGCTTTTCTCTTAATGCATTTACCGGCCGAAGATGCATTTTGGGTTTTCGTTAGTGTCTGTGATGTGTAAGTATCAATTAAAAATTTGTATCGATTTGATATTGCGATTTTAATATTTAACAAATACTTATAAAGTTACGGACAAAAAAGAGTCATTAATATTTTTTTTTTTTGTAATATTTTTTACTTTTGTTGGTAATATTCATGCAAAAATGTTTTGTAAGGATTTATTATCTGGTATTATCACATCTTTTTTTGTGATTTAGGTTAGCTTGACGCTAGCTCCAGCTAGACATAACGCCGGGTTATACGACATATAGATACCTAAACAAACTATGCCTTCGCAAGTGAGGTCAGAGACGCTATTTCATTTCAATCCTTAAAACTATCAAACTGAATGGTTATGCAATATAATCAGAAAAACGTACTTAGGTACATAACCTAACTGCATGCTGAGAAATAACCACGAGGATCAAAAAATAACCACCGCAACGTGTTATCCCTCATCCGAATAATTGAAGCGACGAAAACGAAGTTTATTCGTTGAAACGTAAATTACTGCAGAAAGCATGCACTTAGGTACATAACCCAACTGCATGCCCAGCAGTAACCACGAGGCTCAAAAAATGAAAACCGCAAGATTTGACGCGACGAAAACGCTGTTTATTCGCTGAAGAGTAGATTGGAACTGGTAAACAACTGACAAAAAAATAGAAAATTCATTGAAATATATCAATGAAAAAATTTGTAATACAGTCAAACTTCCATAAATCGAATTTTCTCTAACTCGAACTAAATCAGTTGGCAGTAGCTCGAAGGTCTCCATAACTCGAACGAAAATACATACATATGAATTCTATTAGCATGGCAACTAAACATGTTTTAAAATGTTTGTCGATTAAAGAAAAACTAGCAGATTCCAGCACTCGAAATTCGAGTGCAAATTCTAAGAAATTTTATTCTTTCATTTAATAAAGACCCTAAAGTTATGCTTCACAATTCAACTCATTTTAAATGAAGAAACCAAACTCAACACATTAACACAAACACATTAACAAATTTAATAAACACACACATAACATTGTATAATTTTATGTATGTGTTAGTAGCAACTTTAAACGATCATAACTCCAAAAAAATATTCCAGACGATGAATATCTGTAAATCTGGGTAACAGCTAAAAAGAAATACCTTTCAAATGATAAATTTTTTGTCAAAATCGGGGTAAAACTGTGAAACTTACATCGGTCACAAGAAATTGCCTTGCCTATTAATATTATAGATATTGTATTATTGTACTATTTATAATGTAAACAAAATATTTAAAAAAAGAAGAATTTGATCATTTGATAAACTTAATACTAAAATTATTACGACCATCACACTGAATTTAAAAATGTTTGTTAAAGGTGTCCTCATCTTTTTGGGTATATCTCGGCACAATGATGCCCGATTTAACCCATTTTCAATACCAATTTGCTTGAAATAATGGCACACAATATTATCATAACTTTACCCAGGTAAATTATATATTTTGTGAATGAGTGTGATTTCAACAGACGACGGGTATCGCTATATCGACTCGAGTTGTTATAACGATTCGATGCGTTACAAACGGAATGACAAACCTTCTGCATAGTGGTATAAAATTCATATTCATCATTTAATATACGCACATGTTTGCAATTGAATTAAAAAAAGTAAGAGTGTTAAATTCGGCTATGCCGAATTTTTTGATACCCTCCACCTGAGTCTTTAATTTTTGATTTTTAATTTTTATTTTTAATTTTTAATTCTTAATTTTTAATTTTTATTTTTAAATTTTAATTTTTTGTTTTTAATTTTTAACTTTTAATTTTTAATTATTAATTTTTAATTTTTAATATTTAATTTTTAATTTTTGTGTTTTCCATTTTCCATTTTTCATAATTCATTTTTCAATTTTTATTTTCCAATTTCCAATTTTAATTTTTCATTTTCCATTTTCAATTTTCAATATTCAATTTTCCATTTCCCATTTTTCAATTCTCATTTTCAATTTTCCATTTTGCATTTTCCATTTTTCAATTTTCATTTTCCATTTTTCCTTTTCAATTTTCATTTTCCATTTTTCATTTTTGAATTTTCATGTTCCATTTTCCATTTTTCATTTTCCAATTTCCATTTTTAATTTTTCAATTTTCATTTTCCATTTTCCATTTTTCAATTTTCAATTTTCATTTTTCAGTTTTCAGTTTTCATTTTCCATTTTTAATTTTTTGTTTTTCCTTTTCCATTTTTCATTTTCCACTTTCCATTTTTCATTTTTCAATTTTCATTTTCCATTTTCCATTCTTCATTTTTCAATTTTCCATTTTTCAATTCTCATATTCCATTTTCCATGTTTTAATTTTCATTTTCCATTTTTCAATTTTCATTTTCCATTTTTCATATTTCATTTTCCATTTTTCATTTTCCATTTTTAATTTTTCAATTTTCAGTTTTCATTTTCCATTTTTCATTTTCCATTTTCCATTTTCCATTCTCCATTTTTCATATTCTATTTTCCATTTTTCATTTTCCATTTTCCGTTTTTCATTTTCCATTTTTCATTTTCCATTCTCCATTTTTCATTTTCTATTTTCCATTTTTCATTTTCCATTTTTAATTTTTTATTTTTAAATTTTCTTTTTTCATTTTCCATTTTTCATTTTACATTTTACATTTTCATTTTACATTTTACATTTTACATTTTACATTTTACATTTTACATTTTACATTTTACATTTTACATTTTACATTTTACATTTTACATTTTACATTTTACATTTTACATTTTACATTTTACATTTTACATTTTACATTTTACATTTTACATTTTACATTTTACATTTTACATTTTACATTTTACATTTTACATTTTACATTTTACATTTTACATTTTACATTTTACATTTTACATTTTACATTTTACATTTTACATTTTACATTTTACATTTTACATTTTACATTTTACATTTTACATTTTACATTTTACATTTTACATTTTACATTTTACATTTTACATTTTACATTTTACATTTTACATTTTACATTTTACATTTTACATTTTACATTTTACATTTTACATTTTACATTTTACATTTTACATTTTACATTTTACATTTTACATTTTACATTTTACATTTTACATTTTACATTTTACATTTTACATTTTACATTTTACATTTTACATTTTACATTTTACATTTTACATTTTACATTTTACATTTTACATTTTACATTTTACATTTTACATTTTACATTTTACATTTTACATTTTACATTTTACATTTTACATTTTACATTTTACATTTCACATTTTACATTTTATATTTTACATGTTACATTTTACATTTTACATTTTACATTTTCCATTTTCTGTTTTTCATTTTCCATTCTCCATTTTTCATTTTCCATTTTCCATTTTAATTTTTGTTTTCATTTTTTCTTTCATATTGGCGATTTTTTTTTTATTATAACGTGATAACGATAAAAAAAATATGTAGCAATACTACTAACATGAGCTATGTTATTGTGTTCTTGGTATTGTTAATATATGTATGTATATGCATAATTTTTTTGTGGCATTTTTTTATGTTGTACAATTATAATGTTCAACCACTAAACTGTTACAACAAACACACTGGGTTTTATGTTTTTTTTTAGAGGTATCTACATATTTTTGCTCGAATCTAATCACGATGATGCCCGATTTAGCCAATTTTCAATACCAACCTGCTGGGAATGATATTATTGTAGCCTTATCCAGTAAGATTGCTGTTTTTGTGAATGAGCGTGATTTCAACAGACAGACGGACAGACGGACATCGCTATATCGACTCGAGCTGTGATAAGGATCAAGAATATATAAACTTTTTGGGGTCAGAAATTAGTTTTTCGATGCGTTACAAACGGAATGACAAACCTATATATACCCTCTGCCATTGACGTGTGGAGGGTATAAAATATATATATATATAACTCGAAGTCTCCGTAAGTCGAAGTTTTGGGATAATAGCAATTCGAGTTTTGGAATTGGCTATACAGTTTCGATAAATTAATGGTAAATTTTATTAATATGCGTTAAAAACACAGATAATATGATATGATATATTCAGATGACGAACGAGCTACCATGAAAAGAATGACAAATCAGGGCCAAAGACAGCGCCAAATTGCTAAATCTATTGGAAGGTCGCAGAATTTTGTGTATAATGCATTGCAGGCTCGAAAACCACATTTTAATATACGTATAGCAAGAAAAACTGTAGCGAAGGTTGTTGATTACATAAAGCTGCTATCGAGTCGAAATCCTCTCATGTCTGCTGTAGAAGTAAATCATGACTTAGGAGTTGAAATTTCTACTAGGACTGTGAGAAGACGATTAGTCGAAAAAAATGACTTGGAAGATTTTCACGAAAAGTCCCTTTGCTAACAAAGAATCGAATCGTCAAAATCGAATTGTATTTGCAAAAGCACACAAAGATTGCGAATATCAAAAATTACGCAATGTACTTTGATCGGACGAATTCAATATAAATTTAATTGGCAATGATGGAAAACTTGGTTTCGCCGTTCTAAAAAATCAGAACTTGATCCACGTTATACGTTAAAAATATTTAAACATGGTGGAGGCAATATAGTGCTGAGGCGGTTGCTTTTCGTGGCATAGTCTTGGGCCTAGATTTCGGATACAGCACAACATGGATAAAAATCTGTACGTCCGCATCTTCAATGAAGTTATACTAGCTTACGCTGAATGGGACTTAAATGGTAATTCCAACAGGATAACGGTCCGAAGCATTTTTCGTGTCTCGCTAAAAAGTGCTTTTGAGACAATTCAATTGACGTTATGTGTAGGACTTAAATCCGATTGAAAATTTATGGAAAATCGTCAAAGATGGCATTGGACTAACAAAACCCACGAATAAGGAATTTGAATTACTGTGTGTAGCATTTATTTTTCGAATATATTCCTGCCGTTCTTTATAAGACAAAAGTTATCACATGTCGCAAGTGTTATGTGGACTTGAAGTTATATCTGGTACTATTGGGATGATCTTTGCTAGACTTAAGTTTATTGTTAATACTATTGTTGGATTTGTGTTTGGCATCTATTGAAGAGATCACATTTCGGGTTTTGAAAACGTTTTCTAAGATGCTCGTTTGAAAATTTTGTAAAATATCGTAACTTGGTTTTTTAAGTCTTTACCTCTACTGAGGAACTTTACTTTTATTCGGTTAACTAGAAAGCCTCAGTTATTTATTCGACATTCTGAGCTTGATCAAAATAGCCCGATGTTGGAAATATCTGCAACTTGAATTACGGATTTTCTCACATTGCAATAATGCCGTTCGGTTAAAAGTATTAGATTATTTTAGAGACTTGCTACCATAATCCTTTGGTTACTTAATTATCACTGGTTGTGTTAACTTTTGTGGCCAACTTTGATAGAAATACTTTGTATATCCTTTTTACATGATAATATCATAGTTTTTATTTTTAAGATTCTTATTCAGGAGTATTGCTATATAATACAGTTTATTGGACTTGGTGGCTTTTTGTATTATAGTGAAATTGAAATGAATAAATAAATTGTGCCAAAAAATTCAGGAATAATTGTATACCATTCCAAAGATTTGCCGATATTTAGTGGACTTCAATGCAAAAATGTGTAAAGCTGTGCTAAATAATAGAGTATATACAACTAAATACTTATTAGACAACATTCTCTTGAACTTTATACTACATCGAATGAAAAGTACGTGGCCTCACATAGAGCTGGCGTGACAAGTGACCATTTTTTTTTTATTCAATAGGGCTAACTGTTAGAAAAATTGTGTCAAAATTTCATAAAACTGCATTAATTAGAAAATAGTTACCGTTATAAAAATGATGCTGCTTTTAAAGTTTCCGAAAAAATGGATTACAAAGATATCAGTGTTTTGATTTAACATTGTTTTTTGGTGGGAAAATATACTGTCCAACCCAAAGAATGGATTGATAAACATTATGGTGAATCTTCGTCGCCATATTCTATGGTTAAAAGTTGGTATTCCGAATTTAAACATGGTCGTACGGGGACAAACGATGCAGATCGTCCTGGTCGTCCAAATGAGGCAGTTACCAAAGCAAACGTAAGAAAGAGCATCAGGTTGTATTGGATGATGGAAAGATGAAGTAAGTGAGATTGCTGGCATCACAGAGGTATCAACAGAGCGAGTTCGGCATATATTACATGATCACTTAAATATGAAAAAGCTTTCTGAAATATGTTCATGATTCAAAGTACGGTTTGGAGATATTTGAAGTAAATTCAACTGAATTTTACGTCGATTTATAGCAACAGATGAGACGTGGATTCATTATTATACACCGGAGTCCAATAGATAGAGTGTGGAATGGTTACAAGCGTGCGAAACCGACCAAAGCGGCCAAAGACTCAATAATCGGTAACGGCCAGTGGTTTTTGGGATGTACATGGTATTATATTTATTGATAACTTGAAGAAAGGAAAAACAATAACTGCCAAGTACTATGTTGACTATTGGACAGATTAGATGAAAAAATTTAGAAAGAACGACCCCACTTAAATAAAAAAAACATCTTGTACCATCATAACAATGCACCGGCGCATTGGCTTCAGAAAAATTGAAGTCTTTACTTTACGAATTGTTGCCCCATTCCCCGTATTCTCCATATTTGGCCCCCAGTGAGTATTATTTGTTCCCAAACTTGAAAATATCGGTCCAGGGAAAGATATTTCCCACAAATGAAGAAGTCATATCAAAGACAGAAGCCGATTTTGAAGAGTTTGACAAATCGTATTTTTCAAGGGTACCAAGATGTTAGAGGATCGTTGGAAGAAGTGCATTTCACTTAACGGAGATTACGCTGAAGAATAAAGTTGATTTCAAATCGAAAAAACTGGTTTTTCACTCCATGTGGAAGAATTAATTTGTGTTTTTTTTATAATTTTTTAAATTGATTTTAATTTTTATTCAATTTTATTATAATCTATAATATTAATAGGCTAGGCGATTTCTTGTGACCGATGTTTTGTTCTACCGTTTTATCCCGATGTTGACCAAACGTATATTATTTGAAAGGTATTTCTTTTTAGCCGTTTTGCAGATTTACCGATTTTTAAATTTTTTCCTTTATTTTGAGTAAATTGCATTTAAAGTTGCTACTAAGCCATACATAAAATTATACATATGCTATGTGTGTTTTATTAAATTTGTTAGTATGTTTATTAATGAGTTTGTTATCTTCATTCACAATAATAATAAACTATGGTTTGTGAATTGGCTAAGTTGAAAAATAAAGCTGCCTAGAAATTGCACTCGAATTTCGAGCGCTGGAATCTGCTAGTAATTATTTATACCTAAGAAAAAATATTCTCCTAAGAATAAAATACAATTATTTTTTTAATTTTCTCATTATGTACGTATTGCTAGAAGACTGGCAATTTATACATCTCTTGAAGAAGTAATGAATATTGTCGCATCAATAAAACCCTCAAAATCCCCTGGTTTTGACAATGTTCCGAACCTGCTCTTAAAGAAACTACCACTCAAAGCTCTAAAATTACTGGTTATAATATTTAACAGCTGCATCAAACTCAACTATTTCAAAAACCATTTCAAAAATGCTAAGGTTATAGCTATTAACAAACCTAGCAAGCCAAAAAATAACCCAAACAGCTACAGACCTATCAGTGTATTAAGTAACTTTGGTAAAATATTTGAAAAAATTCTACATTCTCGTCTTAGTGAATTTGTAACGACCAATTCTATTGTTGCTAAAGAACAATTTGGATTTAAAAAAGGAAAAGCGTTTGACACCGTTTGGCATAATGGCCTAGTATTTAAACTTCTTGATGCAAATATACCAAAATATTTATGCAAACTTATTTCAGATTTCATTCACGGCAGAAACTTTAAAGTTGCGATTACTAATGAAACATCATCTCCAAAAACCATTACCACAGGGTTACCTCAAGGATCAGTCTTGTCGCCATTGCTTTACTCGATATATACATCCGATTTCAAAGTCCCGAAATATATGAAAGTTGCTTACTCCGCAGATGATACTGCGTTAATTTCTTCAAACAAAATGGAGAAAATGGAAAAGGGACTTGTAAAATGTAGTAAATATTTTCACAAATGGAAAATCAAAATTAATCCAAACAAGACCCAAGCAATAATTTTTCCATTCAACAAATCTCACAAAAGACTGCCAAGACGTCATCTTCTTATTGGAAATAATACCATAAATGTACTTAATCATGTCAAATATCTCGGAGTTGTCTTGGACAAAAAGCTTACTTTTAAACAACATATTTTGGGTACGTGTCAAAAAGCTATAAAATCATTTAAAGCATTATGGCCACTACTAAATAGAAGGTCATCTCTAAATCCCAAAAACAAAAATCTACTCTTCAAAAGTGCTATAAGGCCGATATTAACATACGCGTGTCCTATTTGGAGTGACGCTGCCAACTGCCACCTAAAACGCTTACAAATTATACAAAACAAATGTCTTAAAATGATAACTAAAAAGCCCTGGAGGTATCCTACAAATCTTCTTCATGAAGAAACAGGTTATGAAAAAATTATCGATTTCATACCAAGGATTAATAACAATTACTTTGCCAAAATTGAAAATTCCTCCTACCCACTGCTAAGAGAATGTAGAGAATTAACGTAAAATTAAAAAGAAATCACCAAATTGAAAATTATATGCTTATAGAGGTCTATTATTTCTAATAATCCTCCTATAAGCACATAAATATTTTCAGATAGTATTTGAATTTATTAAATCATATAAAGGTTTTTCCTCCCATTTTCCTTTAAAAATGATTAAAAATAAAATAAAAACTATTTAATATCTTTAGTATTATTATTTGTTGCAAATTTGTTAAAATATGTAAATAAAGGAAGAAAAAAATATATATAGAAGACTGGCATAACTCAAAAAACGCGATTTTTGGGTTAATGATGCAGAAATATGGGTTACACCGTAATCTAAAATATATCAAAAAATTGTATTGATATTTCTTTCTCACATAGAGTGGCGACCAAAAGTGTTTTGTACTTTACTCAGCTTTAAATGCATTTATCTCGGTATCGATTTTTTTTGAGTTATGCCGGTCTTCTCGGAAATGAGCGATATATACATATTTTTAGTCATATATACAAATATTTTCTATGACCCTAATATTTGTGCGTAACTGTGCAGCCAATTTTTTTTACACTTTGTATTTTTTGTCTTTTCAGTTACTTGGAAGATTACTTTATAAGCGGTCTAGAAGTTTTACAAAATGATGCTGGTATTTTAGAAGGTCTTCTTAAAAAAACCTGTCCTCCGGTCTATCGACATTTACAAAAACACAAAGTTGAGCCATTACTTTATATGACGGATTGGTTTTTATGTGCCATGACGCGTACTTTACCCTGGGAGACACTACTACGTGTTTGGGACTGTTTTCTAGCCGAAGGTATACGTGTCGTTTTCAAGGTAGCTTTAGTAATATTAGGTGCATCACTAAATAGCCATAAAGTACGCAAACAATGTAATGGTCTTTGTGAGACCTTGGAAGTACTACGAAATCCACCGGATAATGTTTTGGACGAAGATTTCATTATTAATCATATGCAGCGTTTAAATTTACGTGTCGAAGATTTCCAAATTGAACATACACGTCAAAAGACCAGACGAGCCAAACAGAAGGCATTACATGAAGCAGCTACCGCTCAGCACTCTAATACGAGTACTTTTGCACGCAGTCGCACTACTAGTCCTACCAATATGTCTACGTCCACTACTACAACAGCTCAGACAGCTAGTGGCAATGTTACCGTGGTAAATATCGGAGCTGATCATTCGTATTCATCGTCTAATGGTGCGACTAGTAACGGTGGTGTTGAGGCAGCGGTTGGGGGTAGTGTTGGCGGTATTGTTAGTATTACGACCAATAATCATCATCATTCATAATTTTAATATTTTATAGAGCATACAACGCTGAGCGTTTGAAAAAAAAAAATTATTTTTAAATTCTTCATTTTCTAATTTTAAAATGAGTTTTGTAAAAAAAATCTTCAGCCAATACTTTTTAAAAATGAAGTCTAATATTTTACCCTCCCCCCTGCTCCTTTTTTATCCGTAAGGGAATTCTATAAATACTGTCGTATAGTCAGTCCTTCCGATTGCTGTCATATACACATGTTTTTTTTTAAATAAAATTTTAGACACGTTGCGTACGATTTTCCTTATTTAGGCTCCGGTCTAAATAGAGGAGTTATTGTGTTGAGAAATGTTTCTTAATTAAATTAAAGGTTTTTTTATAAGATATCTAAAAGTGGTAGTAAATAAAATTGCAGCTATGGTTTTAAATGTTAAGGATCAACAACAGTTTCAAAATTAATTTGTTCCTGAGAGTTGTGGGTTCAAGTACGAGTCCTGGCCACTTTAATTTTTTTAATAATTTTTTTCTAAAGGATTTTGAAGAAAACTTTTGATTTAATTAAAAAAAAAAAACAAATTTTCTATTTACCTTTTTACTTCTTACACAAAAAAATAAAAAAAAATGAAAAACAAAGTATTAAGAAAAATCAATCCTCTAACAATCATGCACTTTTTAGTATAGAAATAAACAATTAATTTGTATATAAATCGAATATTTTTAAACGAAAAAAAAAAAGATTTAAAACCAATTTAACAAAAAAACTTGCAAACAAGTGCACAATTAAAAGAAATTTATACAAACAAATACTAAAAATATTTGAATAAGACAACCTGTTTATATAATTTATATTAAAATGTATTATATTATTTGTCTATTTTACATACGCATAAAAAAGAAATTGAATAATTTTGCTTTTTCAACAACAAAATTAAAATTTTGTCATTCCATAAAGAATTTTTTGAAATATCAATTTAATAAATTGCAATATTCATACATATACTTATATTTTGTTATTATCGTATTACTTGAAGTTAACTAATAATATTTTTAAATGTGCAATTTACTCTTTTAATTTTTTTTATAGAAAAATTAAAATTAACTAGGATTATTTAAAGTATTTTGTGTTGTGTATTTTTTTTTATTGTTATTATTTAATTCATAATATAGAGAAGAAACTATTGTTTTTTGTAAAGCCCAATTATTGCTTAATTTTTATAAAGGCACAAATTACAAAAAAAAAAAAAACAACATTAAATATAGAAAGTATTTAGTTAATACATCAAATGTACTACATATCGTATATATTTAATCATAAATTTACTTACCGTTATATATTTATTTTTTTATTATTATTATTTAATTTTAAACTACTTTATTATTATTAAAAATGTATGAGATATTTAATTTTACAAAACAAGTATCATACAACAGTCATATATTGTTCATAATAATACCTTATTTTTTTTAAATTAGAATTTCATTGTTTTAATCAAGATTTGTAGTTCTTTATGGTATTTGGAATAAGGAAACATAGATGACTGTCAAATGAAATGTAACTAAAAAAACAGTAACTCATGTACTTGTTTGCTGCTAAAAACAAATATTTATATTATTAAAATAAATGAAAATGATTAAAATTTATTACTAAAGAAATTAAGTTTGTGTTTTTTTCAACGACTAATAAAATTGTGTGAGACAAATTTTTTTAATTTAAAATTGCATATATAATTGTTAAAAGTAACACAAAGTGAAGAACCCGTAACCGGCTACACACTCGAGTACTCGAAATAATTTCCAAAAAGGATAGTTGCCAATTTCTTATGTTAAATTGTCGAGTTCGTTATCGAAAGTTTTCGATCGAAATTATTTTTATATTTTCCAAAACAAAATTTTAAGAAAAATTTTATTCTGTCACAGTTAACGAATTATGTCCCCTAGTTAAGATTAAAAGTGAAACGAGTTCTGACGTTTGTCCGTCTTCTTTAAATAATAAGCCAATATATATATGAAATTTCGATTGATTTATGTCATCAATGGTGCATGTTAGAAAAGAAGAAAACATATATTTCTAAAAATCATAACTACTATGTATTCTTAATCAGACCGGTTTCTGGCGTTGCGCCTTCATCAGTGATTTTATTAAACATTGTAATAATTGTTATGTTACAATTGATTAGATTATTTCTTTATGAAATTTTTCTACTTAGGGCTGCTGTAAGGTTTGAACCTGCGTTTGTCTCAGATTTTTTCAAATTTTGTTTTGGCCTATATTACCAAATTTGTTACCATTAATCAAGTACATAATTTTGATTCCTGTGAACTAGTCTTTCAAAAATGCTCTGCTTTTTGTAATTTTGATTTATATTCTTTCGAGCAGAAATAAAGGTTTTTTTATGATGTTTATTTATATATTTTTTTTTTTTCGAGCATAAACAAAAAAGTTATTTTTGGTTTTTTCGTCCAAAAATTAGTTATTTTTTTTATTTTATCGAGTAGAAATAAGTTATTAAACTCTTTCTTTTAACTCAATCTTTCTGTCTGTCGTGGGGCAACCCCACAGTCTTATTGTGACTACAGATTAATTTTGGGGTCACGGAGTGATCTAAATGTCATTTCCCCTCATCCGATCGATCTGATCAAAGATTAACTTTGACTTAGTCACGCACAGTCACGGAGTGATCTAAATGTCATTTCCCCTCCTCCGATCGATCTGAAACTTGGTTCTTACACTTACTGTGAAAAAAGATTAACTTTGACTTAGTCACGCACAATCACGGAGTGTTCTAAATTTCATTTACCCTCATCCGATCGATCTGAAACTTGGTCGATATACTTGCTGTAAAGAAAGAACAACTTCGACATAGGAATGATTTAAAACCCATTTCCCCTTATGCAATCGATCTGAAACTTGGTCGATAGACTTGCTGTGAAAAAAGATTAACTTTGACATAGTCACGGAGAGATTAAAACCCCACTTCCCCTCATCCGATGAATCTGGAACTTTGTCCATAGACTTGTTGTGGCCAAAGATTAATTTTAAGATAGTCACACACAGTCACGGAGATATTCAAAACTCATATGCATAAGGAAAGAAAGAGTTTTAATAAAAACTTTTATGGGTTAGATTATTTAGTTTTTTGATGTAAATTGATACGAAACTTATCTAAAACTTTGCAATAAACCCCTTCTCTCCGGCATCAAATGAAAATCTTTAGCTTCGTCCAATAAATCTCTACACTGATGCGAAGATCGTATCATTTCTTCTCGAGCTACACGATCAGCCAGAAATTGTGGCGATAGTAGAGGTAAACGTACTTGAGATAAAACTTGTGAAAATTTTGGTGATCTTCTGAATATTTTACCCATTTCATACAGGCTTTAAATACAACCTCTTCTGATTTGACATTTAAGAAATCACTCTTTCTTAATTCAATTAGCTCTTCAAAGTCCAAATTTAAGAACTCTTCGGATTGAGAGACTTTGGTAAAGCTCGAATCAATATATTTATCAGCAGCTCGAATTAAATGAGTACAACTCATGGAATCAGAAAAGTGACGTATACCCAAAACATTATGAGGATGAAAACGCGATATTAAAAAGTCGGCACAGGCATTGCGTACCTTTAGCAATTGAAGGAATGAAGCACCCATCATGAGACTTTGGACATTTTGATTATCTATGAGAACTTGCCCACTGTACGCAAAGTTGATCAAACTTTCTAAAGCTGTGGGTTCTATTTCTTTCATGGTAATTTTCTTAATTCGACTCTCAGCCATATTGGTGGTGAACATAGCATAGAAATATGGGATGGTGGCAGCCAATACAATTCGATGGGCTGAAAATGTTTGGTCTTCCACCTACATCGTTTATATAAATATTAAATAATTTACAAGTTTATTTTTCAACTAATCGGAAATTATTGTTTACCTTTAAGGTCACATCACATAATTTACCCATACGTCGTATTTCTTTCATTAGAGGAAAACTTTCGCTAAATAAATCTTCATGTTTATAAATAACGAATTTTTGATCATCTTCAATGTTATCTCCCAAATCCATGTTCTCCAAAACTAAATGTCTACATATATGTAAAAAGAAAAACTGTAGTAATAAGAATATTGCAATCCAAAGTTACCAAATAGAAATCGTTGAATCTCTAAGAATACTAGGAGTTATATTTAATCGAAACTTTTCATGGTCCTCTAACATCGATTACTTAAAAAAATCCATTCGACCCCGTTTAAACATAATTAAATGCCTTGCTGCTAAAAACAGTAACGCTCATCCAGACAGTATTTTAAACATTGTCCGCAGCCTGGTTTTAGCAAAACTAGATTATGGCTTAGTCATCTATGGTAAAGCTTCAAAAACTCAACTTAAAAAAATATATCCGATTTAAAATTCCTCTATCAGAATTGCCCTTGGTGCGCTAAGGACAACTACAATAAAAAATTTAATAGCGGAATCAGGATTACCCACATTGGAACAAAGATGTAAATGGCTAACATCAAAGCTGATCACGAAAATTATTTTCCCTGCAGAACAGCTTCTCTTAAAAAGCATTTCACTCATTCCAACACAATTACCACTTAGATTTCCGTCCACAATATATCTAGCCCTTAAACATGCTAAAAATATGGATATTGACACAAAACCACAAAAAGTTTATTTTTCCTCCGAACCGCCTTGGAATTTAAAAAGCTCCAGCTTTGTAGAAAATTTAATGACTCTACCAAAAAACTCTACACACGATCATTACTATACATCTCTATTTGAAGAAATTTCTTCTTCATGCAAAAATAAGAATTGGAAAATTCTCTACACAGATGGTTCAAAAACAGATACTTCCACCGCAATGGCGATTATAAACGATAACCTTCAAACCGACTTTCTAGCAATTCTCGATCACAGGTCTTCTATTTTTACAGCGGAAGCAACAGCTATTTATTATGCTATAAACAAATACAAAAGTTTTCCTGTAAATACTTGATATGCTCGGACTCTAAATCTACAGTAACATCAATTCAAAATATCAATAAGAAAAATACAATCATCTCTAAAATTCGAAACATCCTAATCAAGTATCCAACCAAATTTAAAGTCATGTGGATTCCTAGTCATATTGGTATATTGGGAAACACATTAGCCGATAAAGCCTCCAAATACGCTACACATGCACCAATTATAGAATATCGTTCTACAAACAAAAAAGATATTCACAAATTTATTTCATATTACATTAATGAAATGGATATCGATGAATGGGCAAACTACCAGCATCACTACAAAATCATCAACCCTAATAAAATAAAACCAACATATCCCCATAATACGTCTAGGTTGAATTTACAAAAATACACCAGATTAAGGCTAGGTCATACCTACATAACACATCGACATATTTTCAGTGGATCGAGACCAGAAATTTGTCCGCTATGCAACACAGACATCATAAGCTCAAACCATTTAATTTTCAACTGCAGTTGCATTAATGAAGCCCAAATAAACCTATTGGGTAAAGTAAGTTTACCCGATTTGCTACGCAATGTAAACATAGAAAATATAAATTTAGTAAAAAAACATTCTTAAATATTGTTATATATATCACCTTATATAAAAAAAAACTCTCATGTTTATAAAAAAATTGGGTCAAAAACCTCTGTCGTTAGTACCTAATAAAATAAATATATTTATACTCATAATTTATTATGATTATAAGTGCTGTTAAATAAATAAAATAAATTAAAACTTTGCTTTTATGGGTTAGAATATTTTTGATCTTTATTTTGACTAAATGTAAAAAGAAATAAAAGGGTTTTTTTAGTTTTTCGAGCAGAAATATACATACATATTAATATATTTTTAATTTGTTTTTCGAGGAAGTAAAAATTTTTATTTATATTTTTCAAGCAAAAAGTCAAAGTTATTTTTGTATTTTTAATTATCGAGCAGAAACAACAGTCATTTCTTGACTTTTATTTTTTCTACAAATATACATATAAAAAAAGTATTTTTTTATTTTTTCGTGTATAAATTAGTTATTTCTTTATTTGTATTTTTTCAGCAGAAATAAGTTATTTTTTATTTTTTGAGCAAAATTAAGAATTTTCTTATTTTTTCGACAAATATACAAGGAAATAAAAGTTATTCTTTTATTTTTAGTTTTTCGAGCAAAATTTTTTTATTTTTTCGAGCAAAATGAATTTTTTTTTTTTATTTTTTTTTTCGAGTAAATGTAAACTCGGCCAAAAAATATGAGAAAAATTAATTGAAAAATTTGCTCCAACGAAGCACAATTTTTTTTGGGACATTTCCCACTTTTGTTAGGCATTTTGAATTTTTCTTTAAATTCATTTATTTACAATCAATTTTTTCAACAATAATTAAATTTTTTTATTAGACAAAATATTCAAAAAAAAAAAACTGTACAAAAAAACTTTTATTTCTGCTCGAAAAAATAGAAATCAAAAATAACTTTTATTTCTGCTCGAAAAAAAATAGATATCTAAAATAATAATTGAGTTTGAAATTATTCAGGGTCAAGTTCAAATGTTTTTACTTTAAATAAATTTGTTTTATATTTTAGTTTGTTATATTGGAAGAGGCTTAAATAGTATAACTTTTGCTTGAATTCTCATTTGGTTGTTTTCAGCAAATGTATATGAATTTAAAATTTAACCAAACAAACTATCTACAGCTTTTGGTACTGATGAGGGTTGATGACTCTTCCTGAAACAGCTGTATAACCTGTGATGCAGAATATAGATCAATTTTTGAAACAAATGTACGCATGTTTTTTGCTTTATTTAGAGTAAAAACATTTGTTCTTGAGCCTGAATAATTTCAAACTCAATCATTAAGATGATAAAGATCGAAAATAAGATTTTTTATTTTTATGGAAAATAATAGAATCTAAAATAACTTTATTGTTGCTCGAAATTTTTGTTAAAAAAAAATAAAATAGTTTCAATATATGGGTGGCATTTATTTTAATAATAATACAAATATAATATGAAACGCAAAATTAATAGAAAACGGATTTTCTTCAAAAATAACCAGGCAGTTTATAAATTGCCACATCGCCAAATCAAAAAACCCTTTGATGCGCCTTCCGTAGTTACATTATCGAAAGGAGAATGTTTATATTGTGTACAGTGATATGCCAAAATCACTGTTAATTGAAATATCTCTAAATTTCTTTTGTGAAATCGAATTATCGTACGAGTGTATTAAAATGTATATGTACAGTGAGTGACAATACAATGGAAACTTTTAACAAAATAAATCTTTGAAGACTTGAATGGTCAATACCAAAAAATTGGATCATACAATTAAAAACTCTTATTTATTTAAAAATTTGTATGTTTTATTTATTTAAAAAAGAAAAAATATTGACATAAAATAGATTAACTACAGAAAACAACAACAAAACTTAAAAGTACTAATTTTTATGCTGTTGACAAAGCATTGGAAACCTTTACGATACAATAATTCACAGCAGTGATGTTATCCATTGAAATCTTTTGTAACTCTGAATTAATGTTTGTGTAATTTCGTGTCCGTATTTTTCGATCTACAATTTCCCGCAGATTTTCTATGGGATTGATATCTGGTGATTTGGGCATTCCAAACACTAACTGCACTAGATTATAGCCTTTCATAGTCATGTTGGAATTTCCAGACCAGGGATATATTTTCCTTCGCGTACGGATACTTTACGCCATTTAGTATTTGCCTGTATCCCATTTAGTTAGAACATCTTTTACTACATTGGACCCATTCCTTTGCTCGAGAAGCAACCCCATACCATAATATTGCCACCGCCAAACTTAACAGTTTTATTTTTACATTTTGGGTGGTCGTAAAAACTTTACGATAGCGACTTTTTGATTAATTATGATGTGTCCTGAAATGAACATCACACGAGATTTTATAATCAAGTCAACAAAACTCAACTAAAAGGCTATAACACTTTTATTAAAAATATATATACATATATGTATATTAATAATCAACACGGAAATCATCCGTCTGCTTGTGGATAAAAAATCACCCTTAGATATTAAAAATTTTTTTTTAATAAAGAAAATAAATAAATAATAAATAAATGAATAGCACGCAAAGTAAATTAAGTAAATTTTTTTCATATTTAAAATTTTATTTTAAAAATATAGTAAAACAATACGATTTTTATTTATTAAAATTTATTTTTTTTTAATGCTTAAAACTAAAATGTTAATTTCTATTTGTATTGATAAAAAAAAAAGAACTGCAAAACAGACGATAATTTTTATGTTATTGATATAAAAAAAAAATGCAAAAGACTAATTTTTCTGTTCTGTTTGCACACAATTAATATTATTTGAAATAACATTTTAAAACATTGTTAAATTTACGAAACAGAAATCTTACTCTTCGTCACCACTGCCCTTGGCTAAGTCGGAGAAGAAGTCAGTAGCATTTGAGATTTTCGAAGATGGAAGATTATGACGTTTTTCTTTAAAACTATTATGTTTTTCGTTGTATTTAATATCGCCAAATTCTTCAAAATATTTGACATTCCAAAAGCGCACATCATTGTTGTGGGAAGAAGAAGCAATCAGTTCACCTGAATGATTTATATCCATCGATTCAATAGGCATAGTATGTTGTCCGACAACACCAAGATTGCGGAAAGGTGCTACATGAACTGCACGAATAATACCCTCTTCGCCAGCAACACAAGCTATGCGATCCGTAATCGGTATCATTTCAGACATGGACGATTTGTGTGGAAATTTATCACAATGATAACCAAATTGTCCCCAGTTATATGTATAAAGATTTCCTTTTGATGAACCCACAACAAGTTTCGAATCTCCCCGATAGATTCCCATACATGTCAATTCTTCTTCATAAGGCTCCGATTGTACATAAAGCTTTCTTGCTCCTATGTTTAATGTAGTTAAATAACCATCACCACTTGTAACCAAAAGAAGTTTTCTCTGATCGTTTGTCAGGAGTTGGGTTATATAGTCTTCCACCTCTTTCAATGCAAAAATTTCCGTTTTTGTTCTTAAATCCCAGAGCTTAACAGTGCCACCATCATCTCCTGTTGCAAACATGTTTTCATCGATTATATGTAATTTATTAATGGCTTCGTCATGAGCACTTTCATAGAACTTTTTCAATTTTTCAGTCTCCATATCTGTAACCATTATTGATTTGTCTTTAGAACATGTCAGTATATTACGACCATCTTCGGTAAACTCTACATCCCTACAAGCTTTGGCATGAACCTCAATGGTACGTAATAGGGTATTGCTCTCATTGGAGTATTCATATAAAGATACATCTCCTGTAATTGTCGCCAAAGCAATAATATCACGCTCAGGATGAAAACAAATATCGGTAACAAAATCTTCAAGTTTGATTTCAGGAGGAGAAGATCTGGGTTTCTTTATGGCGGCTATAATAGCTTTAACGGTATCATCATCCTCATCGTTTTCGTCTAGTTCCAATATTGATCTATTTCCATCTTCGTCAACTCCACACCCACCACCTTCATCATTTTTATTTGTTACTACCTTACTGGAGGAAGCTTGTGTATTATTAGCTGTCGATTTCGCTTTAACTCTATCTTCTTTTTCTATTGTTTCATCATTCATAGAGTCGTCTGAATCTGTAGCCATTTCATCAAACTCTGAACTATCTTCTGTATCATAAGTTCCAATAACAAATTCTTGATCTCTTGCTTCATCTTCTCCTATTTCCTCATCACTCCATGGTTCCACTAAACGTACATTACCTATAATTATCTCTTCGTCTTCTTCCAGTTCAGCATTTGCTAACTCGTCAATTTCATCAGCATCGGAAGGTTCATCAGGATTTTTAAAATGTTGACGCCTATTAAAAGTAATTTATTTACCACATTATTATTAATGTATGTTTATTATAAATATTCCAGTACTTACATATGCATTTTTCGATTGTTTATTTATAAATATATAATATTATTGAACTAGAACACGCTTTTTATTGTCAGAAATCAGTAATTCCGCACTCCCAAATCAAAACAAAACGTGCGACAAGAAAAAGAAATGAGACAAAATATCATCTGTTATATAAATTATTCACTGTAAATTGATAACAAAATTTTAAAAACGGAATTGCATTAGATGGGATGAATACAACTATGGTTGTTTACAACCATGCGGAATTGCATGTGTTTGTTGTAAAATTACAGTTGACTTTTTCATAGGAAAAATTCCATTAAAAATTTTATGGTTCCGACATGAAATATTTCATGCAATTTTCCCAATTCTCTTCTATAGTTGGGAAGTATAATTTTTTAAATTTACATTTGACATTTTATCGAAAAATTTTCTTTATTTGTTCATTCCATACTAAAAAAATATATATTTTAAAACGAGTGTAAAGAGAAATTCCCCAAAAAAATGTATAAAAACCTGGAACCATGAAACATTTTTCCCCTCTCTCTTCTCAGCACATCTCACCATCATATTGTATGGTTCATGAAATTTTTAAATTTTAATAAATAGTACTAAATTGATCAACGAAAGAAACAACAAAAAATAGAGAACAAAACATAAAAATAGAAAATAAACAAAATGCTTTAAACTGCTTTAAAATTAAAATATTGTGTATCTTAAATAAAACCTTCCAAAACTGGTTTTCTAAATTTGTTTTTATATGGATGCATTATAAAATGTAAGTAGAGTGGCGTTTTAAAATTTTTATTAATACAATTTTGTGTAAATCTAGATCTATTACCGAAACTGATATGTCAACATGTCAACTATGTGATGAAAAATTGGATTTGTTATACCGCTTCTCGTTTAATAACTAGTGGTATTATTGTTTCTGATGAAACAGAGGGTAATCACACCAAGGCAGATTTAGATGATGAAGAATTCCAAACAATTGGTAATATAGAGTCGAGAATAATATCTAGCGAAGAACTTGCTAAAGATGAATACAGTAATTCGTTTAAAATAATTTACATAAATAAAGCTGATAAATAATATATTTTAAAGAAAAAACATAATAAAAAGTTAATATACAATAAAATACAACAATATTTGTAAAAATAAATTGAAAGTACACATTGTAAATTTAAGGAAATTGCAAATGATATTTTTTTATCAGACAAGAAAGAACTGTGCATAAAAATTGAGGTGGAGTTGTGCGTAAAATTAAAAATTAATGTGTGTAAATTAAAATTGCTTGTTTTTTGCATAATTATTGCAATTGCGAAAGTTTTAATATCAAAACACAATATGAAAAAATTAGGATATTCAATCATGTTTTTTGTGAAAAAAATTAATAAATATGTTTATCAGCTAATACACACATGTACATTATTTTATAAATAGGTCCAATTTTTTATAAAAAATATATTAGCAGCTTAATTTAATACTAGCAGATTCCAGCGCTCGAAATCGAGTGCAATTTCTAGGCAGCTTTATTTTCAACTTAGCCAATTCACAAACCAACACTTTTATGGTTTATTATAATTGTGAATGAAGATAGCAAATTCATTAAAAACACATCAACAAATTTAATACAACACACATAGCTATGCTGGCATATGTATAATTTTATGTATATGTTAGTAGCAACTTTAAATGCAGTTTACTCAAAATAAAGGAAAAAATTAAAAAATCTACAAAACGGCTAAAAAGAAATACCTTTCAAATAATATACGTTTGGTCAAAATCGGGATAAAACGGTAGAACAAAACATCGGTCACAAGAAATCGCCTAGCCTATTAATATTATAGATTCTCTATATTTACAATATATAAAAAATACATTTTTTATTAATATTATTCCACTGGGCTGGAAAGAGTTAAAAATTTAATCAAAAAATTTTAATATATTAAAAACTGAAAATTTTTGCTTTTATATTCGTTTCACAATTTAAGCATTTTGAACATTTTATGGTTATATACATTTATTTAAAACGAAAAATGATTATAATTGACTGGACTATTTGGTATATGAAATAAAAATAATTTCCTTTCAAATTTAATATTTATTACAGCTCCACATCTGCCATTGGCGTTATGAAAAAAACTACATATACTTCGGCTTCTGACGGATCGTACATCATAAAATGCATTTCTAATAAACCACTTAAATCTGTTTTCAGTGCTACCTTTGTACATACGCCCAATGCTTTTTGGGTCATACGCATCAAAGAAGTTTTGTAGCGAGCTACGGTGGTTTCTCGACAATTAAACAATAAAATCATATCACTGGTCTTAGCCACTTCTATACTCGATTCGGACTGCATGACACCCAATGTATCTATTTTAAAATAAGGTTTTCGTGGTGATATTGTTATTTCCAATTCATCAGCCGACTTGTCTAATTCTTGAAAAATACTTGCCAAATCGTGCCCTCTTATAAATATTCGATTTAAACTTGTACTATCATCATTCAAGCTGAAATCCATGGGTTCTTCATAATGAGTAGTTTTTATAGAGCATTCGGTACTTATGTCATCCTCTTCATTAGGTTGCAGAACCATGACTAATGGGGCTTCGGGACCTTTATAAAACATTTTCATACTACAATCAATACCAGTGAATATACCCAAACATTCGGCTAAAATATTCATATTAATACTGAATTTTACGATACCGTTAACATAAAATTCTGAAAAACAGCGAGGCATTATAAATAGAGTGGCTTGTATACATTTACCCTGTTCCACCACGCATTTAAATCCATCTTCGGTTATCATAAATGAACCATTTTCGCCAAAAGTTAATGATTTTATGCCAGCTGCAAAGGTTTTAATTTGATCTAACCGACCGACAAACTTAAAATTTGAATACTGGGATTGTGTCAACATTTTCAAATTCCGCAAAATTCCCTTCTCATATAATACTTTGGAATGTTGCATGAGATATTTCGATATGCAGTTTTGGTAGTATTTTTATCACAATCCTAATTTGAATGTAAATCATCTGGTAGAAAATAGGACGACACTAAATCCAACCTATATGTTGGAACTTCTTCGTAATGCAAACATTTGTGTTTAAGTACAAATGCTAAACGTACCGCTAAAGCGTGTTTACAAGTATATGGAGCCGCTTTTGGATTTTGGTTGCCCAATACTTGTTGTTGAAAATATTTGCAAGTACAATAATTCAATTGTGGAAACAAACGTACCAATTGTGTGGAACGTCCAACTTCAGTAATTTCTGCAACTTCTATCGTTTTGGGAGTTTTAGTATAAATGAGTATAGTTTGATCTTCCAGTATGTGTAAGGCACCTTGTACTACACTTCGTCCAAGCATATGAGATAAATCCAACAATAACTTTCCTAATTTGTTTTTTTTTTTTAGTTTAATATTGTAATTAGGAGTTGATCTTACTTCATAAATACCTGAATTTTGGTCTGTGGAAGATGAAAATCTTTGGAAAATTTGTTCCAAAAGCAAAGGATATGAAAATGATAAATTTGCCGCTGTTTGCATTTGTAAAAAATGAAGGGTTGCCACAGCTCATACATTGAAAGTGTTAAACCATTTTAAGATTTTAAGTATTTATGTACTGTCACTTTTCTTAAGGTGCTATTACACGAAGTGTTTTTTACATATGTACTGTCACTTTTTTCATCCATATGAAATTCCTCATGTCTGTCAAAATAGTCTTTTACATACGATTCATAATTTTTGCTATCACACGTGCATATGTATTTCCGTATGACATAACCTCTAAATGTAAACAACAGCTGATTTAATTTGTGAATTTACAAAAATTTATTGTTAAAAAAAGGTTATATATTTTTTAATTGTTAATTAATACTAAACAATTTATTTTTCTTTCAATATTAATCTTTAAAATTTACTTTGTTTTTTTTTCGACACAAGCAGTGTTGTATTTTCATATGATTGTCATGCAAAAATAGAACCTGTTCTAATTGAAAAATGTACATGTGACTTTCCTCATGTATTGTACATAAACAATGTTTCATATGTATCACACGATGTGTACAACTTTTGTTATGGGAAAATTTGACAGTACATATGTAAAAAACACATCATGTAATAGCACCTTTATCCATATGAAATTCTTCATGTCTGTCAAAATTGTCTTTTACATACGATTCATAATTTTCGCTATCACACGTGCGTATGTATTACCGTATGACATAACCTCTAAATGTAAACAACAGCTGATTTAATTTGTGAATTTACAAAAATTTTTTGTTAAAAAAAGGTTATATATTTATTAATTGTTAATTAATACTAAACAATTTATTTTTCTTTCAATATTAATCTTTAAAATTTACTCTGTTTTTCTTTCGCCACAAGCAGTGTTGTATGTTTGTCATGCAAAAATAGAACCTGTTCTAATTGAAAAATGTACTTGTGACTTTCCTCATGTATTGTACATAAACAATGTTTCATATGTATCACACGATGTGTACAACTTTTGTTGTGGGAAAATTTGACAGTACATATGTAAAAAACACATCATGTAATAGCACCTTTAATAAATTAAATTTAAAGACAATAGTCGGAATTACTAACTCTAATTATGGGGCACTGTTAAACGTTTAATATTTATTGAAAGCTATCCAAATATCACAATATATGTATATTGGACGTGTAGCATGCTGTATTGATGGATCGTAACCCATTTTAACGGAGTTCAGAATAGGAGGTCATTCTGCGATATGGATCACGATCCAAATATCACATTATATATTAAACGTTTAACAGTGCCCATAGTAATCAAACTTTATATACATTTTTTTCATTATAAAAATATATTTGTCAATTAAATCAGATCAAAAAAAAATGTTTGTTATAAAGTGTTTTCAAAATCGAAAAATTATTAAATAATTACTTAAATTTTGTGTAAAAATTATTATTTTGCTATTGAATTTGTTCGATACATTTTTTTTTTAGTTTCGGTAAATTGCATAGAAATCCAACACATGGCATCCCTACTACTCAATTTTGTTTCAATACACTAAAAACTCAATGCTTTTTAAACTTTAGACACACGTTGTTAAAATGTATCCGTACCGTAAATGTAACGTTGGCATTTAGTGCAATTATAGAACGTACAAACGAACCAGCATGTTGCTGTCTAAAATTAACCAAACTTTATTAGGTGTTCACAAATGTCACGTACAAACGTAGCAAAAATCTATTTTCTACGGATTGGGACGTTCCGGTTACGTGACAGATGAGTTCGGTAACTGCTCTAAATGCTTTTCATGTAAAGCAGGCCACACACTGTCAACAAATCGTTTCGATCGGTCGAAAGTCGTTTTTCCACACACTTGTCGATCGGTTGACAATTTTAATTGCACGTTGTTCGCCGGCAAGTGAAGATGGAACGCGGAAAGAAAATAATAGCCATATATGGTATTTATTTATGTGAAAGAAGAAGTGAGGAGAGGAAGAGGAAAAAATATCGCTCAGTTTGGGCGCAGGAGTGGTTAAAAAGGCGAGATGAGTTTCGTACATAAATTTATTAAATGAAGTGAAATTATCTGCTCCTGCAGTGTACAAAAATTTTCTAAGAATGAGCACAGAAACATAAGAGGAATTACTTTCCCTTGTAATGCGGAGAGAAAATCGTCAATTACGCCACACACACGCAACCGATCGCAAGAAAGACAAAAATTGTTGTCAATTTTTAATTTGTATGCAAACCACGCTACACACATGACAATCTGTCGAAATTTCGACCGATCGAAACGATTTGTTGACAGTGTGTGGTCTGCTTAACAGAAAAAACAGCTGACACGTTTGGTTACGGTTACGTGTTGCTAACTAGGCCTTTAGTCCCAATTTACACGTCGTCTTTTAAGCTATTCTCTTGTGCATTTATACGGTGACTTGAGATGCAACTACTCTTAGTTTTCTTTCGTTTAATCTTTAGGTATTCATTCGCAACAATTAAAAAATAGTTTTTTTAAAAAGAATTACAACAAAAAATTAAAAATTTATAATATATTAAAGAAATTTTAGATTTAATTATTTTGTACACAATTTATATGCTCAATTGGTCAAAATAACATCAGGTTTCAGTCTAACAGCAGAATAAGAAAATAACCTAAGAAAAGTGTAGAGAAATCCTTCATTTCGAAAAACAACTTTTTTCTGCCCGGTTGCCAACACACACGAAACTCATGAATTTTCACGCAAGGTAAAAGGTCATCGGGTAAATGTACTCTTACCTAATATCGCCGTTCTCTATATTCATTTTCTTCGTAGTCCGAATTAAAAACAAAACAAAAGGACAAAAAAAAAATTAGTCAATATTTTTCATTGGAAAGTTTTATTTATTAAACCATTTTTTTTAACGCAAAGAATTTCTTTGTAAAAATATAAAAATTTTCTTACTTCGCCATTATCTAAGGAACATGGATTTGGGAGATAACATTGAAGATGATCAAAAATTCGTTATTTATAAACATGAAGATTTATTTAGCGAAAGTTTTCCTCTAATGAAAGAAATACGACGTATGGGTAAATTATGTGATGTGACCTTAAAGGTAAACAATAATTTCCGATTAGTTGAAAAAGAAACTTGTAAATTATTTAATATTTATATATAAACGATGTAGGTGGAAGACCAAACATTTTCAGCCCATCGAATTGTATTGGCTGCCACCATCCCATATTTCTATGCTATGTTCACCAACAATATGGCTGAGAGTCGAATTAAGGAAATTACCATGAAAGAAATAGAACCCACAGCTTTAGAAAGTTTGATCAACTTTGCGTACAGTGGGCAAGTACGCATAGATAATCAAAATGTCCAAAGTCTAATGATGGGTGCTTCATTCCTTCAATTGCTTAAGGTACGCAATGCCTGTGCCGACTTTTTAATATCGCGTTTTCATCCTCATAATGTTTTGGGTATACGTCACTTTGCTGATTCCATGAGTTGTACTCATTTAATTCGAGCTGCTGATAAGTATATTGATTCGAGCTTTACCAAAGTCTCTCAATCCGAAGAGTTTTTAAACTTGGACTTTGAAGAGCTAATTGAATTAATAAAGAGTGATTTCTTAAATGTCAAATCAGAAGAGGTTGTATTTGAAGCCTGTATGAAATGGGTAAAATATTCAGAAGATAAACGATCACCAAAATTTCCACAAGTTTTATCTCAAGTACGTTTACCTCTACTATCGCCACAATTTCTGGCTGATCGTGTTGCTCGAGAAGAAATGATACGATCTTCGCATCAGTGTAGAGATTTATTGGACGAAGCTAAAGATTTTCATTTGATGCCGGAGAGAAGGGGTTTATTGCAAAGTTTTAGGTAAGTATCCTATCAATTTACATCAAAAAACTAAATCTAACCCATAAAAACAAAGTTTTTATTAAAACTCTTTATGCATATGAGTTTTGAATCTCTCCCTGACTGTGCGTGACTATTTTTAAGTTAATATTTGGTGACAACAAGTCTATGGACAAAGTTTCAGATCGATCGGATGAGGGGAAGTGAGGTTTTAATTTCTCCGTGTCTGTGCGTGACTATGTCAAAGTTAATCTTTTTTCACAGCAAGTCTATCGACCAAGTTCCAGATCGATCGGATAAGGGGAAATGGGTTTTAAATCACTCCGTGACTATGCGTGACTATGTCGAAGTTAATTTTTCTTTACAGCAAGTATATCGACCAAGTTTCAGATCGATCGGATGCGGGGAAGTGCGGTTTTAATCTCTCCGTGACTGTGCGTGACTATGTCAAAGTTAATCTTTTTTCACAGCAAGTATATCGACCAAGTTTCAGATTGATTGGATGAGTGAAAATCCGTTTCAAATCTCTCCGTGACTGTGCGTGACTATGCGTGACTAAGTCGAAGTTAATCTTTTTTCTCACACCAAGTGTATCAACCAAGCTTTAGATCGATCGGATGAGTGGAAAGGACATTTAGATCACTCCGTGACTATGCGTGACTACCCCAAAATTAATCTGTAGTCACAACAAGACTATGGGCCTAGTTTCAGATCAATTGGATAAGGGGGAATGGGGTTGCCCCACGACAGACAGACAGACAGAGAGTATGAGTTAAAAGAAAGAGTTTAAAAAGAAAAAAATCATTTGAAATTATTTTTTTCCCCCTTCTAAAAGAACCCGCCAACGTGGTGAATTTATATCAGGGCAAATATATGCTGTTGGTGGTTTGGCAAGTAATGGAGAATCTGTTAGTACTGTGGAAATCTTTGATCCTCTAACACAAAAATGGCGTATGGGTGAGCAAATGTCTATGATGAGGTAAGTTACAATTATAATCCCAAGATTTTTTAAAAATATGTTGTTTTTTTCTTAAATGAAGATCTCGGGTGGGCGTTGCTGTTATGGATGGCAAGTTATATGCATTTGGTGGTTTTAATGGCTCGGAACGTTTATCGACTGTAGAAGTATATGATCCAAAAAAGAATTTATGGTCTCAGGGCAGTGCCATGAATTGTAAAAGAAGGTATATATGTATATGTGTTCAATTTGTGTATAGACTTTGTTAAAACTATTATTTTTTTAGTGCTGTGGGTGTAGCTGCTTTAAATGATTGCATTTATGTTTGTGGAGGCTATGATGGTGTTACCTCCCTTAATACGGTGGAATGTTATTGTCCCAATACGGATATATGGAAAACGGTAAGTTGATTTTGTAATGGGGAATTGGGCCAATTTTAAATTCTTGCCTTAGGTGGCTCCCATGATGAAATATCGTTCTGCCGGTGGTGTTGCCGCTTTAGATAGTTTTGTTTATGCTTTGGGAGGTCATGATGGTCTCTCAATTTTTGATTCAGTCGAACGTTATGATCCCATCAATGATGTTTGGCATAAAATGAAACCCATGTTAAATCGTCGTTGTCGTTTAGGTGTAGCTGCTTTGAATAGTAAACTCTATGCCTGTGGCGGTTATGATGGCAATTCATTTTTACGTTCGGTAGAAGTATATGATCCGATCAAAGATTCTTGGTCTTTGGTAACTCCGATGAATTGTAAACGAAGTCGTGTTGCTTTAGCTGCCAATATGGGTAAATTATGGGCCATAGGTGGCTATGATGGTGAAACCAATCTATCAACCGTAGAGGTATATGATCCAGAAACAGATTTTTGGACTTTTGTTCCCTCAATGTGTGCTCATAGTGGTGGAGTGGGTGCTGGTGTAATACGTAATGAATAGTTTGTATTTGAACAATTGATGTCAGGTTAGTTTAATAACTATTATTTAGTTTTTACTACAATACTCTCACCTTTATATTTACACATTTTTCAAATTAAAAAATCATTCCAAATTTTGATCATGCTTTTTAGAACAAACTTTAATAAATCATGCCAAAAACTGTTAAAGACAAAAAAATAATTAACTTTGGCTTTTAGATATTAAAATAAAAAAATATTATTGAATTATATTTGTAAGTATGTAGTTTGTAAGATCTTTAAGTTAGTCTGTAACTTACCATATTAATCAGAATTATTGTCATAAAAGAAATTAAAACTATAAAATAAATTTGAAATTATTGTTTTTCTACTTTTTTTTCGACATTTTTGCGCCATTTTTATACGCTTTACCAAAAAGTGGCCAGGGTATAATGAGTTTCTGCTGTTTGTAACTACAAAAAATATTTGACCAAGACTTTTTTTTATATACCGATGGACTCAGAATTACTTTCTGAGTTAATATAGCGACGTCCGTCCTTCCGTCTGTGTGTATTAAAACCTTGTAATGAAACTACAGCTCGCATATGGGCAAGTCCCAGAAAAAGTCCACTAACAAACATTTTTTGAAATTAATCCAACTTTACAAATAAAAAAAAATGTATTTCGATTATCATTAATATACAAATTATTACCAAATCGTACCCTACCTCAGATCTCTTAATGTTATACAAAAAATTTACTTTTTAGGTGTTCTCTTATTACATTAGTGTTAACATAGATGGTCTGATCGAAAGCCATATTTTTATTCATTAAATTATCTTCAATTTTAGTAAAAAAAAATTTTTTTCTATTTTAGAAAGATTGAAATTAGGTATGAAATGTCGGTCCATGCGTAGTAGCGTGAGTCACGGAAAATAAGTTTTTTTTATATTGTGAGAATAATTTTTTTTTTGCAAGTCGTCTAAAATTTTAAATCAATTACGATTCTACAATAAAAAAAAATTGTAGCATATTAATTTATGCAGCGTGCGTCGGATTCGAGTTCTCCCAAAAATTTCCTTAAAAACCTTTACAATTGTTTTGTTTTTTATCTATTGACATCTTATCACTATTGTTCGCCTACGCCAATGAGCAAAGCAACAACACTTTCGTATACTTTGTTGGTACAGATTGGCGACCTTTATCTTAAACGGTGAATTTGATGTGATTTGATGAATTTGAGAACTACTTTGGATTATAGGTGTTGTGCAAGACCGTGCTCGAAATTATCAAAAAAAAAAAGAAAAAAACTTAAAGAAAAACTTAAAAATGATGCTTATCAAATGATGATAAAAAAAAATAGAGTTTGCACATCCTCATTTATATATAATTCTTGGTACGACGACTACATAATAGGGGTGCTTGTTTTGAGATAAAGAATGACACTACATATTTTTACATATCATCACATTAAGATTTCATCTGTCGTACATGTATCAAGTGTTTACCTCTTTGATAAATGTAATCGTTTTAAATAATTGTTATTTAATATCTTAAACAACTGCGTGTTTCATTTCGTCAGAACATAATTTATTTACTGATATAAAGCCTCGTTTTTAATTGTCGTTAAAACTTATAGTACATAAAAATAAAATTCTAAACAAACTAAACGAATATCTAGACTAGCAACATAGGATTTCACTTACAAAAATATATAAGTTACTAAAATAGAATTTTAAGGTTAAAGTACATAAACAGAAAATACATAATTGCAAACCTGCCAAAAGGTATAATACACCAGCTTATCTGCGTTAATCATCCTTAAATGAAAATATACCCATAGACCATATTAAGGGAGTGTCAGTTTCTATTTCCACCGAACATAAAGCATAAGTATTTGAAGTGCTAACCAAGCCACCGAACGATAAACAACTATTAGCTAAAATAAAAATACAAAAAATTTTAGGTCTTTTATGGCAATGAAATTTAACAAAAACCTACATAAATTCCATTTTAAACCTTTAGTAGTAACGTTTGTAGCTTTTTGACCCACGGGTATTAAAGAACACCATCTTTGCTTCTCAACTAATTCGGAGGGAATTGTAATGGAATGTTGGCCTGGTTTAAGTAACCATGTCACGGAATTGCCGCTTAATAAGTAAATATTTAAAAAATCTTGTTCATGTTTAAATAAAGTGTTAATATTGGCCATTATTTGATCGAATCGACCTGAAGTGTCCTGATAAACAATAATGTCTTGTAAATGCTTTTCCAGCAGAATGGGTTTAAGTACTAATACGGCTTTATTGAAGTCAGTATCATTTTGATCGGGTGTATGTATATGTTGTGTAGCTGATGTATTAAAACATTGCTTAGTTTCATCTGTGATTGAATCAAAGTCTCCGGTAATTAGATCAGGTGGTTTTAATGTACACTTGCTTAATTTTAGAAATTTTCGCCAACGATTCGTGCCACCGTCTACACAACATCTAACAATAGCTTTAAATATAAATAAATATTTGTGTTCGTGTATATAAAACTTAAAAAAAAAAATTATTAGCTTACCATTTTGCCATAATTCTTTTGCCACATTCTGTGGTATCCTTATCTCTCGATTAAGTACTAAACAAGCATGTCCGCCCCCAATTTTAAATGGTTCACTTAGAATATGTTCAGGTTTCCATTGATATTTGTTGTTAATTGTGCATTGAACTCCACCATTTGTTTTTGATCCAAAATCATTTAACATTACCAAATTTTTGTAATTAAAAGAAACGATTTTGTTTAGGTTTTTCCAAAATATGGACTTTGTTGTAAGCAGCTGCATCATGTCACATCTGTTTTCGTTAGACCAAAAAGGAAAAAACAAAAATATTGCCATATTTATGACATCATTTGAAGAATTGGGTATTTATTTTACATATCAATGTATTAATTTTTTCAAAGGTATGTAAATAAAACAATTTTCTGAATAAAAAATTATTGATACAACTCCAATATAATCTTAATGAAAATACCAGGGGCGGTGATGCATTCGTTATCGAAATTTTTCGATCGAAATCATTTTTTTATTTCCCAAAATAAAATGTTACGAATTTTTATTTTGAAGAATTATGGCCTCTGGTTAAGAAGAAAAACGAATCGTGGTCGAGCGTTTGTCCGTCTTCTTCAAATATTAAACCAAAATATGCAATTTCGACTGATTTTACTCGATATCGATTGCGGTGATTTGGACCCAGTCTTGTTTTTTATCTGGGTTTTAGAAAAATTCAAATCAAAATTTTGTATTTAACTTAACAATATATTATTTATTTATATATAATATACTTTACAAATAAATTCATAGAGCATATACAAAAAGGCGTCGGTAACCAGACCATATCCGCTCGTCTTATTAATTACAAAAATGACTTAACAATATAGATTTGTAAATTCCATGTTAATCATAGTCTTTACTGCAAATCCTAGACCTATTGTTAATATAAGCCAAAATTGAAATATTAATTGTTAAGTAACCGTTAAAATTATTGACTCAATTATAACGTATACGCGCTATGTGTAATAACTGTCACATACTAACGGGCGCTTTACTAATAACTAGTTTCTTTATATGGCGTTTCTGTATTAGGCATGACAACCGGGATCAACATTTGCAAATCCAGCGTTTTTGGATAAACTTTTTCGTTAATTTTTCAATATGGATTTTTTTATTTGTAATTTTCAATATAAAAAGTCATTAATTGTTATAACATTATATATATTTAATATAGATAAAATAAAGAAAAACAACAAAAACAAAAAAGAAAATTTACATTTTGCCCTCCTGTTATTTGTTATTATAAAATTATACTTGTTTTATATATAAAATAAAGAAAACCAACAAAAACAAATAATTAAATTCACATTTTATGTAACCATTTCGTTTTTCTGAAAATTTTAATTCCATTTGTATATTACATAGATAGCATCGTTCGCTTTTGTACAGTGGATGTTTTCTTCTAAAACTTCATCTAGTTTTTAAAGATTTAATTTTTATTATAAATTAAATATCGTTATCTAATTTATAATCTATATTTTATTTAATCTTCACTATTTGTTTTTTCGGAAATTGAAGCAGTTATATGCTTTAAAAAATCTGAGTTCGTGATGAAGTTCTCAGGATTTAATAATTTTCTTTATTAAACAGTGCTTAGAACTCAATAAATACGTAAAAGTTAGAAAATTTGAGCTGTTTCCTCGAAGTTTTTTAATTGTTATATTACATTATTTTTTTCTTTTTACTTTGCTCTTGTTTATAGTAAATTTTATACGGTTTACCAAAAATTTAAATTTATATTTTTAGCAACACAAAAATAAAACAAAAAAAAAAAAGAGTATTAAATGCACTTTTCCTAAGATTCTTATAAAATGTAAAATTTTGCAACCGTTGCTTTATTCGCCTCTATACACGGGCTTCCTTTTTTCGGCAAAAGCTTGTAACCCTTCTAATCTATCCTTGGTTGGTATGACTTGAGCATAACAAACCTCTTCAATGGAATAACCAGTATTAAGATCAACTTGCATTCCCTTATCAATAGCTAATTTAGCCATACGTACTCCAACCGGACCATTTGGTAAAATTTCTTCAGCCAATTTTACAGCCTTTTGGTAAGCAGCATCTTTAGTTTCATTTTGTGGTACAACATGATTAACAATACCCATTTCTTTAGCATCCGTGCCAGAGAATATACGTCCAGTAAATATTAATTCCTTAGCCAAAGCGGGTGACAAAATTCTAGGTAAACGTTGAGTACCTCCTGCTCCAGGGATTATAGCCAATTTTGTCTCCACTAAACCCAATTTTGTATTTTCCGCTGCTGTGCGCATATCGCATGCCAAAGCCATTTCCAAGCCACCACCTAAAGCAGCACCATCTAAGGCTGCTATAACGGGCATAGGTAATTGTTCAATAGTTTTTAACATTTCACGCAAACTGGTGACAAATGCACCGACATCTTCCTGGGACATACCCTTGCGTTCCTTCAAATCTGCGCCAGCACAAAATATACCAGGAGTTAAACTCCTTAAAATGACAACGCGAGATTCATTGTCACGCTTAAGTTCAGATAGAATATCGGAAAATGTTTCCACCAAACCACGGCTGAACGCATTTTTAGCTTCTGGCCGATTGAGACCTAATACTGTGATACCGGCTTGATTTCCATCTAAACGTTCGAATATCACTTCATCTCCAGTAGCTTGTACAGAATATTTACATTTCGCTGTTATACTAGGTGTCAGATTGCGCAAACTTAAACGTGCAACTTTCAATAAATTAGAAGCAGAAATCGTCATGATTTTTTAAAATTAATGAGAAAAAATATGAACTAAACGTTATCTGATCTCTGAAGTGGTTACAAAACCAAATCAACAGCTGTGCCGGAACCAAATTTTACCAGCTGTTTTTGTCGGAATAGAGTTGCGTATTTTCCTTACAAAATAAGGTGACCAGTAATCAACAAATTGTTCTTAAATTAATCGAGGTGGCAAATTTCTGCTAAACTTGTATAGTGCCTAAAGCAAAGATTCATATATTCTATCGGGTAAAATTTCGAATGCTTTCGAGTAAAATCAGATATACATAAAATGTTCGAAGGCATTTATATTTCAACAGAGATATTTTAACATTTAATTTGATATTACATTATGAATCAAACTAGTATTATTCCATATTTAATAAAAAAATTTACCAAAGTCTTACACAGATTTGGCTTGGCCTTATATCTAAAGTATTATTATAAATTTTAAAGGAAAATGAGGGGCCTTTTTTTAAAGAGTACAATAAATAAATATATATATTTTAATAGGGTAGTTTCCGCTGACTTAAACGAAATTCTTCCTTCGTTGTATTTTACACAAATTTCCAAATAATAATTTATAAGTGTTGAAAGTTTCCTATGTATAAAAATATGTGCTGAAAAATAAAATAATTATTTGAAATATTTTGGCATATGCCAAATTTTTCTATTACGTGGCATCCTTGTTTGATGTTGTTTTGTGACTTATTTGGTTTTTTCGTTTTGTGCGCGTTTGTTTATTTGTAATATAATAGTTTTGCAAATTTCTTGAAATAATAGACATAAATAAAAAATATTTTATTCAGGTACTTATCAGCTGAATATGTAATGACGGAAAAGATTTGCCAATACAAGTGACAGAATTCATATCTAAATATCAATTCATTAAATTGTGTACTTGTGATTGCAACTTTAGATTACTTGAAAATCTTAGCTTCGTTATAAATAATCTTCAATTATCTGCCGCTAAACGCTTACATATGAGTTAACTTTAAATTATTCTTACCAAAAAAAAAAAATGTCTAAAAATATATCTTCGCAAAAAATGGCAACAACAAATAAAAAGCAGATGTCTTTAAGTTCATTTTTGGGATGTGCTCAAAACAAAAGTAAAACTTGCATTTAACATTTCTCTCATTCTATAATAACAATCCTAAATTTTAGAAACAAGTCAAATAGAAATGAAACCAATACGAATACCCACGAATCCTATCTATTTGGATTCTGATACGGATGATGATGGCGATGAGACTAATTCCTTAAATACTCAAATTTCAAAAAATGCTCCAGCCAGAGAAGATTGCATATATAAACCAAATGACAACAAAACTACTGCCTTAATAAAAAAGTACTTGTATGAAGATATTACGAAGTCACCATTAGCGCCCATTAAAAATCAAAATAGCTCTGAAGACAACACACAAGAAACCCTGAAACTAAATCTAACATCTTCCTCCTCATCATCGTTAAAATTAGATTTTGATGATATTGAAAATTCATATCAAATGGCTATGAAGACCCTCAACGAATCAATTGAGAAAGTAGCAAAAGACCGTAGTAAGTATACATTGACTCCAGTAAAAACTGCATCGTCCTCGAGCTCATCAATTCAAGTAACACCAAAAAATGAATTAAATTTATCAACTAATGATAGTTTGGATGATTTGATCAATCAAACTACTAAAGTAAAAGTCGATAGTCAAATAACTACAAAGGCAAAGGTAGATACTATCAATGATAGTTGTGATGATATTTTAGTAAACCAATCAACCAAGGAATATAAAGTTCAAACAACACCCATAAAGGAAGCCGAAGTAACAAATGAAGCATTAGGATATAATTTAAAAACTGTCAGTTGTGACAAGGATACTTGCACTTCTACCACAACAAACAAGGTAGAAAAACCTAATGTAAAAGTAATTTTCGAACATGGACTTAATGATTATTTATGTGATCTAATGGAAAGTCATCATTTTAAAACTGCTGCTAATGAGGTAAGTATAATTTGTATTTGTTTTTAAACTAATACATTCAGTCGATTCTTTAAGAAACACATTCTCAAGACTTTTTTCAATAGAAAAGTCCTTTTAACTTGTGTAAACATTCTCATATCATATAACATGTACAATTTTCTTTTCTTAAAGAACAACTTGCATATTGTCAAAACCAGTTTATCATTTTTCAAATCAATGTATGGTGACCTAATGGAGAAATATTGCACTATTATAGATCAAATACCTGCCGATTATTTTAATGCCATTGATGGTTTTGAAATGGGTTCATTTCTTAAACTTAAAATTATGAGACAAAAATTCAAAGCAAAAACAAAATTGCTTCAGAAATCATTAGAAAAATTGGAACATATACAAGAAACACCATTACATACAGATTTTAATATAGATGATTTGGAAGAAGAGGAAAGACTTCAGAAAAATGAAAAACAAGAGCAAACAAATATTGAAGTCAAGCCTATTAAGCCTTCTTTACAATTACAAACTGAACCAGATTTTGATATTGATGATATGGAGGAAGAGGAAAGACAAATGAAGGCTGAACAAAATCAGCAACAATTGATGTCAGTGAAACAATCTCTAAAATCAGTATCGAACTATTGTAATGGAGCACCAGAAGATGAGGATGATTTAGAAGAACAAATACCACAAGAAAAGCCAAAGTCTTCTGTTCCGTCCAATAAAGATAACCGTTATGAATTAATGCGTTTTAGAGAGGAATTGGTACATGACCTTTGCGAGGAGCAGGAACCTCTGGAAGAAACCGAACAAACTTACTTGGAGAAAACAATTTGCTTAGATAATGACGATGATGATGACGATGGTACTGTTAAAGCAGTGGCAAACACCAAATATGATGGAAATAATTACAATACTGCAAACGGAAATAATGAAGATGAGGATGAGGATGAGTGTGAATTAGATGATTTATTGAATGATATTCAAGAACAAGATGCTGAGCTAAAAGGTCGAAAATCATTGTTTAATGACTGTGTTTACGGTAATTTCGATGATCAGAGAAAAACAATCAGAGAACAGCCAACGGCACAACGCATTACTTTTCCTGTGGAAGAAAATGAAAAAGCCAAGACACCAGAACTTGATGAAGATGGTTTTCCAGTAAGTTATATATATAATATTTTTATAAAGATATGTATTTATGAAGAGGTTCGGTGTCCAATTTTTGGTTGATATTCTTTAATAGTATTATCAGGGGTTGTCTTAATAAAAAAAGACAAAGCTATATACTATATATATTTATACATATATATATTATGTAATAATATAATTTGTTAGGAAATTTTTAGGTTGCTTTTGATTTATAGTACAATTGAAAACGGCGTAGTTATGAAATTGAGTTATGAGTTTCAAATTTTACATCAAATAATAGAAAATAAATCGTTATACCTAGAATTTCTTGCTCTATGCCTGAAAGGTCTTGTTGGCATGAGATCCTATGTGAATATGTCGGTAAATTTATGGGAAATTGAAAATTTGTAAGCTACTTTAACATAATATTTTCTCTAAATTTCTTGATAGGCTTATTTGGTCATGAATTTTCTAAATGCAATTGAAATAAATCATCCAATTCATATTTTTTTCCCAACGTTTCGGCGATTTCATTTCGCCATCTTCAGGGGTATCTTTTATTTTATATTACATCCTAAAACAACACATACAGATTTTATTTATGGTAGCAGTTTTCAAAGACACTGGTTAACTTACAGAACATGCATGTACATATATATGATGATTAAACACTAAAAACCACTTATGTATTTTTTATTTTTAAATTAAGAAGAAGAAATTTACAACAAAAACACAAACAAAACAAATAATAAAAAAATTTTTCCGCATGCATACATCATGTTCGTCCAATTGTTTGTGGTCAACTAAAAATTCAAACAATAAATCGCGCTTAATTTATCTTTGTCTTCTTGATTATTCATTGTTTTGGTTATCTTTTCCCTTATCCTTAAGCTTTCTACCGTAAGTCTTGTGTTGTGCTTTCGCTCTTGGTCTAATATTAGTGTGTTATCGAAGTCAGCTATGTGTTTGCATTCGATCATGTGTTGGGCTAACGCTGTTGTTGTTTTCCCTTTATTGATGTCGGCTTTGTGCTCTCTCAGTCGAACGTCTAGTGCTCGTTTTGTAGTCCCGATATTTCCTTTTTATACCCTCCACTCTGTCATTCCGTTTGTAACGCATTGAAAAAAATATTTACGAACCCAGAAAATATATATATTCCTGATCCTTATAAGAACTCGAGTCGATTTAGCAATGTCCGTATATCCGACTGTCTATCTATTGACATCACACTCATTCACAAAATAAACCATTTGCCTGGGTAAAATTAGGATAATATTGTTTATCATTTGAATTTTGAGTTTCTAGGCCCAATAGCCGAGGAAAGATACTGCGATAAAATTTTATATAAAAAACTGAAAATAGTAAAAAATAGTTATATGTGACAGAACATGTGCATATAAGGAGTGAGATCGAAAAAATCTTAACACACATAAAATGTAATAAAGAAAACTTAAACATAGTTTTTATTTTTTATATTTAATTGAACTTATATTAAAGCTTACAAAAAAATTTTTTTTATAGTAATAAGCCCTACTTATGAACTTTTCCCGAAACCTTCCATAAGGGATTTTATAGCCGTTTCTGTCAATTTTTTGGAACAGGTAATCCATCTCCGTTTATAATCTTCCACATATTGAGAAACCTTTTTGGTACTCTCTAACTCCCTTTTCACAAGAGCCCAATATCTCTCCACTGGCCTAAGCTCCGGACAGTTTGGAAAATATGACTTCCTTGGCACAAAACCCGCGTTATTGTTATTGTACCACTCAAGAGGTTTCTTACCATAGTGACAGGATGCCAAATCGGGCCAGAAATATGTCGACACATTGTGTTGGCTTATGAAAGGAAGTAGTTTTATCTGCAAGCACTCCTTAATATAAATTTCGGTGTTTATAGAGCCCGATGTAACAAATGATTTGCTTCTTTTGCCGCAACTGCATATCGTTTGCCATACCACGAACTTTTTTTTGAAAATTTTGCCCGCTTTTTTGTCTTAAATTTTTTTTTTCGAAATTAGTAACATAAAAATGTTGACTCGGAAACTGCGAAAAATCTGCCAGTACATACTTTTCGTCGTCAATTATGCTGCATGAGAATTTTCTTATTAAATATTGTTTCAATTTCCGTGCTCTGTCATGGGACGTACATTTTTTTTCTAACGTTTTTCTAACGTTCCAAACCAGCATTGGCTTTAACTTTTCGTACAAAATATTCGGAGCACTGAGCTAACCGGGCTGCTTTTCTACCAAATATGTTGGCAGCTCTTTTCAATATGCTTTCTATTTTCTTGGCCTCATGTAGACCTTTCTTCCCGAACTAGGTTTCCTATCAATAGTCAAATTCTCCTGATACTTCCTAATTACATTGGAAACAGTTTGACGGCAGACCTTTGATTCTTTGACCAGCATTTTATAGGACCAAGTTGGATTTTGTTGAAAATGTTTAATAATTTTAGCACGTACTTCCGTTTCATCACTAATTTTAATCAAACTAACAACAGATCAACAGGGTTGTCATTAATGATAATAACTGACATATTTTTTTTAAAGATAAATTGATTAAAAAATTCAAATAATTCTTGCGAAAAAAATTAAGGGAAAAACGTGTCGAGATTTTTTTTCGATCTCACTTGTTAGTTATGTATCAGCGATGTATACACATGATTGTATGCTTGTTATTTATTTTCTTTTTTGTACATGTGAACGAAATGTTTACCAATGAGAGTAAGAGAATAATAAAATGTTTATGCTGTTACTCTCTTTAAAGAAACGAAATTATAAATACATAAATTACATTTATGCTGATTGCATTAAATAATTACTTTTAAAATAAAAGAGCATGAAAATTTTGTTAATTATCTTATGAATTTTAAACATCATTATAAAAAATCAGCCTTTCATGATTTCTCAGTGCTGACAAAGATTCTGCATAGCAGAATTTACAATTGTTTTATTATACCCTTTACCACCATGTGGTTAGGGTATAATGACTTTGTGCTGATGTTTGTAACTACCAAAAAAATATTTTACATAGACTCATCTTTTATTATACCGATCGACTCAGAATCACTTCCTGAGTCGATTTAGCGATGTCCGTCCTTCCGCCTGTGTGTCCATGTAAACCTTGTTGTCAAACTACAGGTCGCAAATATAAATATATCTTGATTAAATTTGGTATAAAAGCTTCTATCATTTATACGATGAATGCTATTGATATTGGTGAAAATCGGTGCATGTTCAGATCTAGTTCCCATACAAATGGCCTTATGAGATCGACTTAAATTGCCTAAGATCCCAATTATCATATATTTATATCTCAGTCAAATTGGTTTTATCTGTGTTTATTACATCCATTAATCAGTAGTCCAAAAATAAACCCTATAGGACAACTCTTAGTCAAAGCCCCCATATAAAGCTACTTCCCAATCTTCACTTAAATCTATCAACAACAAAAATATTGTACAGATTTTGTCAAATTTGGTTTGTATATGTTTTTGCAAGAAATAAGTAACTATCAAATTCGGCAGGACCGGTGTTTTCGACTTATTCCCCATATAAATATAGCATCTGATATAGCCTAAATATTCTACTCAGATTTGGTTTATACCTATTTGCTATACTCAATTAGTTGGACCTAAGACGAATTCTCTAAACGCATGGTGTAGGTATCGCATAATCGGCCCATTTACTTGTAGTTGCTTCTGCTTCTAACCGTATCTTGAAAATTACTTAAAGTTATCTAGAACATCACTAAACAACTCTTTCGGCTGCGGAGCCATCATCAGGTAGGGTTTGTAAACGGGTATAATAATCTATTAATTTTATATTATATATGTTTAAAAATTTATATAGTCATTATTATTATTATCTATAATTATTATTTTTTGCTTGAATGGCTTTTTTACAATATGGATTTGAAATAAATATTAGTATGTCAAAAATAAGTCCAAACACAAGCTTAACCTAAACAATGAAAATCTTATAAAAATATTAGTGTCCCAATCATCGTTTATTATTGCACTGAGTTATAAATATTATACTGCGTACTTTTTTTTTTTTTCTTATTTACTAGATGTCGAAAACATTGAGCTCAACTCTTCGTACCTATAAGCTTGTAAATTTATTCTCTTCGTTGTTGGTAAATTACTTATGTGAAGCAGGGACTAGCCCTTGATGCTATTCAAAGAGCAGCGAATTATCGTTAATAAAAAATTGGCCCCCGAGTTTGATTATTTATTTCTTTAAAAAATAAATGTATACAGTTGTTTGCATCAGATTAAAAAATTATCGAATTATCGTTAGTAAAAAATTGGCCCCCGAGTTTGATTATTTATTTCTTTAAAAAATATACACATGTATACAATTGTTTGCGTCAGATAAAAAAATTTAAATTATATTGAATGGCAATGAAATATAACAACAAATTGATATTTATATATAGTTTTTTCTTCATTGCATTCATACAGTGATGAACTAAATTATTGGCACAGTAAATTCACGATTGATTTAATGACCTTATTAAACCGATTTTTAATTAACAAATATTTTTACTAGACAGAATGATAAGTTTTCTACAAAATTCACTTTGCTGCATTTCAAAATATTAATTATATTATTTGTAAAAAAAAGAAAACAAATAATACCCAATTTGGCTGAACAAAATTGGCACACTTTGCCAACATTCTTAAATTGTTATCGATATAGTAACTTGCACCATTATTTCTACTTCTTAATTGAACAGTATCCAAATTTCAGTGTGCTTTGCATTTTAAAAAAATAATTGATTTTATTAAAAATGGGTAACAAACATTCGGGGGGTTATCTCAGCGACAAATTATTCTATATTTGCTCAATCAAGGCAAATTGTATGCTGGGATAGGACAAATGATGGATAGTAAAAAGCATACAGGTCGCCCTAGCAACCGTGTATGCAGCCAGATAATCAAAAAAAAGTCAAAGTGAGTCCTAAAAACCAAGAGTTTGGAAAAGTTGTTCATGCCATTACGATCCGAAAAGCACTGCATGAGGCGAACTACAATTGCCGTGTTGCTAGACGTAAACCTCTTCTTTCATTAGTGAAGCAAAAGAAGAGTTTAGCATATACATAAGCCAAATGATTTTTGGGACCAAGTGCTATTCTCGGATGAAAGCAAGTTTAATATCTTTCGGTCTGATGGCCGTCAAACGGTGTGCAGAAAACAAGAAAAACGAAACCTTGCTGCAACTGTAAAATATCGTGGGGGAGGAGTGATGGTGTGGGGATGTATGAATGTCCGCTGCAGGGGTGGTATTCATTGATGACATTATGGACAACATTATGTTTATGAATATACTAAAAGAAAACCCAAAAAAGTGCAGAAAAGTTGAATTTACCGACCTCGTTCACTTTCCAATACGATAATTGCCAGAAACATTCGGCTCATGTTGTACGTATGTGGCTTACATACAATGTTCTGTATCTTCTACAACATCCGCCACAATCACCAGATCTGAATCCGATAGAGCATTTATGGGAAGAGTTGGATAGGCGAGTGAAAAAGCGAGCAATATCGAAAAAGAATGAGCTCAAGCAGGCTCTGGTCGACGAATGTCAAAATATTGGGCCAGAGGTCACGACTGGAGGCAGTTATAAAACAAAAAGTATTAGCAACTAATTAGTAATTTTAGCAAATAACCAATATTTTATAGTTTTTAATGAATTGTGCCAATAATTTTGTTCAGCTAAATTGGGTATTTATACCCTATACCACTATGTGGTTTGGGTATAATGACTTTGTGCTGCTGTTTGTAACAACCAAAAATATTTGACCTAGACCCATCTTTAATTATACCGATCGAATCAGAATCACTTTCTGAGTTTACTTAACAATGTCCGTCCGTCCGTCCGTCCGTCCGTCCGTCTGTGTGTCCATGTAAAGCTTGTAATCAAACTGCAGGTCGCAAATATGAATATATTTTGACGAAATTTGGTATATAAGCTTTTATCGGCCATGGGATGAACGCTATTGAAATTGGTGAGAATCGGTCCATGTTCAGACCTAGCCCCCATACAAATTACCCATATGAAATCGACATAAATTGCCATAAGATCCAAATTGTCATATAGATCTTACTCAAATTGGGTTTGTATGCGTTCATTACATCCACTAATGAGTAGTCCAAAAATGATCCCTTTGACCCCATATAGAGCTGCTTCCCGATCTTCACTTAAATCTATTAAAAAACAAAAATATTGCACTGATTCTTCTCAAAATTTGTTTGTACATATTTTTGTAAAATACAAGAGACTTTACCAAACATGATCAGGATCGGTCCATTGTTGGACCTAGTCCCTTTATAGATATAGCATCCGATATGAACCTTTTCATATCTGCAGCCAAAAAAATTAATAAAAATCCCACTCAAATTTGGTTTTTGCTTATTTTCAATGTCCAGTTAGTTGGGCCTAAGAGATAGGGTTTCTAAACGCATGGTATAGGGTATCGTATAGTCGGTCTAGACCACAATTTCACAATACAATCACAAAAACAGCGTAACATGTGAGCCATAAGACAAAATCGGCGCGACTTATGATTGTATTGGTGAAAAAATTATGACATATCATAATGAAAATGAAAAATGAAAAATAAAAAATAAAAAATAAAAAATAAAAAATGAAAAATACAAAATAAAAAATGAAAAATGAAAAATAAATAATGAAAAATGAAAAATAAACGCTGAAAAATGAAAAATAAAAAATGAAAAATAAGAAATAAAAAATGGAAAATGAAAAATAAATAATGAAAAATAAACACTGAAAATTAAAAAATAAAAAATTAAAAACGAAAAATGAAAAATAAAAAAACGAAAAATTATAAATTAAAAATTGAAAATTAAAAATTAAAAATTAAAAATTTAAAAATTAAAAATTAAAAATTAAAAATTAAAAATTAAATATTAAAAATTAAATATTAAAAATTAAAAATTAAAAATTAAAAATTAAAAATTAAAAATTAAAAACTAAAAATTAAAAATTAAAAATTAAAAATTAAAAATTAGAAATTAAAAATTAAAAATTAAAAATTAAAAATTAAAAATTAAAAATTAAAAATTAAAAATTAAAAATTAAAAATTAAAAATTAAAAATTAAAAATTAAAAATTAAAAATTAAAAATTAAAAATTAAAAATTAAAAATTAAAAATTAAAAATTAAAAATTAAAAATTAAAAATTAAAAATTAAAAATTAAAAATTAAAAATTAAAAACTAAAAATTAAAAATTAAAAACTAAAAATTAAAAATTAAAAATAATAAAAATGAAAAATAAAAAATTAAAAGTGAAAAATGAAAAATGAAAATAGAGAATGAAAATTGAAAAATAAAAAATTAAAAATAAAAAATTAAAAATAAAAAATTCGAAATAAAAAATTTAAAATAAAAAATGAAAAATTAAAAATGAAAAACAAAAAACGAAAAATGAAAATTAAGAAATTAAAAATAAAAAATGAAACATGAAAAAAGAAAAATAAAAAATGAAAAACGAAAAATTAAATATGAAAAAATGAAAAATGTAAAATAAAAATAAAAAATGAAAAATTAAAAATTAGCCGGTTGAAATAATAAATAATAATAAATATTTTTATATTAGCAGAGCCCCTGCAGTTGATTGCTATAAGTGATACATAGATGACGCTTTCTGTTTGATTTTAAAAAAGTGCCATAAAAAAATCTTTAATTACTAAATGTTTACACATCTGCCCTGTGATCGGACTCACATGATTTTTTTTATTAATAATATAATAACAGTCGCTGTCAGGCAATTGCTAAGTTAAGGTCGCTTTACTCTCGCGGTCGTTTTAATAAAATATCGATAACTCATAAAAACAAAAACACGTGAACTTAATCTCTTTTTAATTTTTGTATAACTTAATTTTTTTTGTGAAGCAACAAATAACAAATTAATTAAGAAAACTTAAGAGGATTTTCTATGAACGGGGTTGACCCCCTGAACTACAACACATTCCGGGACTTAGATCCCTCAATCGACAAAAACACCAAATCCAAAAGTAAACGTTTCTGAGACGAAGAATTTGCACCACTCCCATGTTTAGTACAGTCGGAAGAACATATACCACGCTTGTTAGTAGCAACTGCTGTTCAAGACAAGAGATCAACTAAAATTTCCGAAACCGCCATCAAATCTCTAGCTTCTTATAATGTCTTTCAAATTGAAAATTCGACCCAAGGCAGAATATACTCAAAAAAGATAATTGATATATCCGAGGAGGAAATACTCCAAGCTTTGGCCTTGCAAAATGTTATAGAGGTAAGAAAAATAACCTACAGATAAAAATAAAACCGTAGCTACAGGTGCCGCTATTCTTACTTTCAATTAAATCCGTCGCCCTGAAACATTAAAGTTGGGATGGGAACGTGTTGGTACTGATTAATATGTATCCAACCCAATGAGATGTATCAACTGCCAAAAACTCGGCCACACAAAAAAACATTGCAAAAGAGTCGAAATCTGTAAGGAATGTTGATTCTTACCAACTGCGAAAATGAAACCCATGCGTCTTACGATACCAACTGCCCTAGTTTTTTAAAACACAAATCCGTAAACAAAATTAAAGCTGATCGTAAATGCACTGCACGAAATTCATGAAAGATATTCAATGAAAATCCATTCCTACATACCATTAAACCATTCCAAAAAAAAAAAAACTCGAACATTTGCCAAAGTTTTGTGCATAAACGTGGACAAGCCGAAACAAAACCTCAACACAGATAATACTGAACCATCTTCCGTAATGGAAGATGACAGTATGTAATTTTAGTATATATTTTATTTTAAAGATGGATATCGATTTATTATCAATATCCTAGTTAGAACACAAAAACAACATTTGCAAGATTTAAAACTTAAGCGAAATTTAAATATAAATACGTGCATTATGGCCTTTGTCACCCTGCGCCTTTATTTTTAATATTTTGTAAATTTACTTTGCAAAATATTATTTCAAATAAGTAAATAAATAATAATATAATAAATATTTTGAAATTAAACACAATTAATTTTGTTGATAACTTAAAAGTCTATCTAGTAAAAATTTTGTTTATTAAAAATCACAATAAGGCTTTAAATCAATCATGAAGGTGAAAATGTTTACTGTGCCAATAATTTAGTTAGTCACTGTATATTAATATACATATCGCTCATTTGCGAGAAGACCGGCATAACTAAAAAAAGTTTTCATTTGTGCCTAACTGCTGAGTAAAGTACAAAACACTTTTGGTCGCCACTCTATGTGAGAAAGAGATATCAATACCATTTTTTGATATGTTTTAGATTACGGTGTGACCCATATTTTTGCATCATTAACTAGTTTTATGTTTATTAGTTTTATGTTTAAACGCGATTAGGGATCTAAGATCTGAGTTCAAACTAAAAAGAAAGTAATTCAACCGGTTCTTAAGCTGTGAACTGTTTACAGTATGAATCAAAGAATCAAAGGACAAATATAATTAAAACACTCCGCAGGTCGACAAAAAGGCATTAATCTGAAGGCATTAAAGAAAAATATCAGGAATATTAGTGAAAACCTCAGCACCAGCACAAGAGCGAGAGGATTTGTTGTTATAGTAACTGCAGTCAGGTCATTAAAACACCACATCAAAGCCCAGATTTGAAACTCGTTGGCACATTTGACGAAAAGGTGCTGAATCTATCTTAAAAAAGTAGAGAGTAGTAAATGAAGTATATTGATTAGTTGCTTCAGTATTTTCCGTTATGGTACCCAAGATGTTCATTTAATGTCTAAACTGAAATATAACAATTTAAATCGTTTATCAAATAAAAAAAAACTAAATTATTTATCATTGTGCAAACAATTTCTTGACAAACTGTATATTATTATACTTAAATACATTTTCGTTCGACTTAAATTCAAATTTATTTATTTATTTTTTATTTTTAATTGAAAGATTTATGATCCTGAACAATTTGAATTAGCATTTTCACAAGCTGCAGCCAAGAGCTCTCATAACTATACGAACAGCAATACAAGAACCTCCATTATTACAATTGATGATTATGATGACGATAATGTCCCCAGTACTAGTCGTCATCGTTCTAATTTATTGAATGATTTGCAAAAAACTCCAGAATTAAATATCGCCGATAATCGACCTACTTTAACAAAATCTGCTCAGAAAGTTGCGGGTAATTTCCATTCGAATGTTCATAATGATGGGATAACTGGTGAATTTGATGGTCATAATTATCCTCATTCTACACGTCTAATGGAGGCTTTACGGTTCAATTTCGGCCTTAAAAGTTTTCGCCCAAATCAATTACAAGTCATAAATGCTGCCCTACTGGGACATGATTGCTTTGTTCTAATGCCGACGGGAGGTGGCAAATCATTGTGTTACCAATTGCCGGCCATATTAACAGAAGGTGTAACCATTGTTATAAGTCCTTTAAAGTCGCTTATATGTGATCAAGTTAATAAACTGGCCTCTTTAGATGTAAGTGAATACTAAAAATAATTATTATTTTTATGAAAACATAAAATTGATAAATTGTCGTCTTTATTTAGATCTATGCTAAAAACTTATCGGGTGATCAGTCGCTACAAGATCAACGAGCTATATACTGTGATCTGGAGACAACACCGCCACGTATCAAAATCTTATATGTGACACCCGAAAAAATATCTAGTTCAGTTAAATTTCAAGATCTTTTAGATGCTCTGTACGCCAACAATGGCATAAGTCGTTTTGTTATTGATGAGGCTCATTGTGTATCACAATGGGGTCATGATTTTCGTCCGGACTATAAACGCTTGGGACTTTTAAGAAAACGTTTTCCCAAAGTTAATACAATGGCCTTGACAGCAACTGCAACACCACGTGTTAGAATGGATATATTGAAACAGTTAAATCTGCTTAAACCCAAATGGTTTTTATCTAGTTTTAATCGCAGTAATCTTAAGTATTCAGTACTACCGAAAAAGGGTGCTGCCACCTTGGAAGATATCAAATCGTTTATACGTACTCGACCCTCAAGCGATAGTGGTATTATATATTGTTTGTCACGTAAAGATTGTGATGATGTAGCGAAAGTCATGTGTTCGGCCGGTATTAAATCATGTGCTTACCATGCCGGTCTTAGCGATACAATAAGAGAATCTCGACAAAAGGATTGGATTAGCAATAAAATAAGAATTATATGTGCTACCATAGCATTCGGTATGGGCATTGATAAACCAGATGTCAGATTCGTCCTTCATTATTCTATGCCCAAGTCAATTGAGGGCTATTATCAAGAAAGTGGTCGTGCTGGACGCGATGGTGAACTGGCCCACTGTATTTTGTACTATAATTATAATGATATGTTACGTTATCGGAAAATGATGGATAGTATGTTGTGAAAAATAGTCGAGCCATTAGGATTTAGGTTTTTAAATATTTTCTTATTTTAATTTTCAGTGGACAAGTCTGTTACACTAGATGTTAAAAAAATTCACATTGATAATTTAAAACGCATCGTAGGTTATTGTGAAAATGTAACTGATTGCCGGCGTGCTCAACAGTTGGATTATTTTGGTGAACATTTTACTCGGGAAGAATGTTTGCAATCTAGAGAGACTGCTTGCGATAATTGTTTGAAACAGAAGCGTTATAATGTAAGTAAATGTAATGAAGGAAATTTAAAGAAAAGTATTCCTAAATCTTTTTCCGACTTGCTAAATTATGATATATTAGAGTGAAAATTTCTTGTTTATTTATATAAAATTTTCCAGAAAATTGATGCTCTAGAATATTGTCGCAAAGTGGTTCGTTGCATTAAAGAATTATGTGGTGGTCGTTCGCGTTTTACCCTTCTTCACATTGGTATTTATATTCGATATAATAACTACAATACAAAAAGAACAACAACTTAAATAATTATTATTACCCCATTTTTAGCTGATGTTCTTAAAGGATCTAATATTAAGAAAATTGTCGATAATGGTCATAATAAAACTTCACATCATGGTATTCTCAAAGACTGGGATAAATCTGATATTCAGCGTCTATTGCGTTTAATGGTTACCCAGGAATATTTACGAGAAGATCTTATATTTGCTAATGATATACCACAGGCATATATCTATTTGGGACCCAAAGTTGACATTGTTATGAAAGAAAATATCCAAATGGAATTTGCCTTAACACGTAAAGAAGGTAAAGCTCCAAAATTGACGGCTGGCAACGACGAGTCGGCCACTTCTAATCGAGTAACATCCAAGACTAGTCAACAACTTAAAGCAATCTATGAACGTTGTTATTCTGATCTACTCGATCTATGTCGTACAATTGCCGCTGCACGTAATGTTACTATGGCAAGTATTATGAATATACAAGCTATAAAAGCAATGGCTGAACAATTACCAGAAACCGAAGCCGATATGTGTTCCATACCTCATGTTACGAAGGCTAATTTCGATAAATATGGTGAAAAACTATTAGAAATAACCAGAAATTATGGCGCAGAAAAGTTATGCCTTTTAGTAGATTTGGAAGAAATAAAAGAGGCTGAAAAGGAAAAGACGTCATCAGCAACAACAACAACATTTAATAATCGTGTACCTGTAGATAATAGTGATGATGATAATGATGATGATAGAGAAGATTGGAATAGAGCAGCAGCTGCTCAAGGTGCAAATAATGCTGGTAGTGGCAGTGGTAGTTATCGTGGTGGAAAACGTAAGCGTAATTGGCGTGGTGGAGGAGCAAAAAAATATCGTAAATCAAGTGGAGCTGCCTCAACAACATGGGGCGGTGCAGTTGCTTCGAACGCTTCCCCAACTCGTAAATATACAAGCAAAAAAAGTTTTGGCTCACCGGGACGTAAAAAATACACTCGTGGTGCTGGTCGAGGAGCACTTGGAGCACGCAGTAGCGGTGGTGGTGGTACTTGGATAGCCAAAAGGACTGGTATGTTTTCTTTTTTCTAACTATGTTAATGTATAAAATATTTTTTTTTTAAACTAATTTTAGGTTCTAGTGGCGGTTTTCAACTAATGCCTTTACCCGGTTCAAAATAATTTGTTAAAACTTATTTTTTTTCATTGTTTACATTATGTTTGAGTCCTATTAAGGTATGTCCTAATTTAATTATCAGTTAATTTTTATGTTGAATTTTTAAGCAATTTCAAGAAATTAGCCTAAAGTACATCACTTGCATTTAAGAAAAGTTTTTAACTTTAAATATAAGAAAAATAATATCGTTAAATGCTTATTTGTATTTTATTTAACATTAGTCCTTATTAACTCTTTCAAACATTTAGGCAAATATCTTTTATCGATCGTGCGTAATTTATTTACGAAATACTTTAAACATTACAATTACATATAATCTTGAGCACACCTGGGCGTAATTGACGAACTGCTGAAAAAATACTCCACAAAAAGTGATAACACTATATCACCGCTTAAAAAAATCGTTAAGGGAATTTTCGAGATATATTAGATATTTTTTTCTTTTAATATTTTTACTTTTTCGATAACAAAAAAAAGTTGGGCTTTAAAGTACTCAATAAACCCTATTGAAAGAAAAAAAAAATCGTTGGAGCGGTTTTCTTGTAATCTTGAGCACCCCTGGGCGTAATTGACGAACTACTGAAAAAAATACTCCATAAAAAGTGATAACACTATATCACCGCTTAAAAAAATCGCTAGGGGAATTTTCGAGATATATTAGATATATTTTTTTTTTTTCGATAACAAAAAAAAATTTGGGCCCTCATTCTTGTATACCCTCCACACCACTGTGAAGAGGTTATATATGGGTGTGTTATTCCGTTTGTAACGCTTTGAAATAAATTCCGGAGACCCCAAAACCATATATTTTCTTGATCCTTATAACAAGGGAAGTTGATTTAGCGATGACCGTCTGTTTGTCTGTCCATCTGTCTGTGGAAATCACGATCACGCCCTCAATATTTAATTTAGACCATTCGTTAATAAAATCGTTTATTAACATCCCAAAGGAGTTGCTATTTAAAATCGTCAAAATCGGTTAAAAGGGTCACGAGTTATGAATGAAACTTTGCAAAAGCTCTTGGAATTGTTCTTATTGTTGAAGTCATCGTAATTGTATTTACATATTTTTATACTGCACGTGTCACATTGACCTAAGCAAGTATTAGCACATATCTTTATCGTTAAAATTAAAATTTTTAAATTAAAAATTAAAAAATAAAAAATTAAAATCGAAAATTAGAAATTATAAATTTAAATATTAAAATTTACAAATTAAAAATTAAAACTTAAAAATTAAAATTAAAAATAAAAATTTGAAAATTAAAAAGTAAAAATTAAAAAATAAAAACTTAAAAATTAAAATTAAAAGTAAAAAATTGAAAATTAAAAAGTAAAAATTAAAAAATAAAAACTAAAAATTTAAAATTAAATATTAAAAATTAAAAATTTTAATTTCTTTAGTTTCTTACCTGTTTTTTTATTATTTTTTTTTTTTTTTTGTATTAAATATATCCTTAAATTAACATATTACTAGCTAATTCAGATAAAAATATTTTAAACTTAGCTTTTTTAATAATAATTTTTAGCCAAGAATCATTTGATTTTTTTTTCATTATCGTGTAACTTCTTTGTCAAAACATTCTTATAGGGATCAAACTTTGGTTATTATTACGCCGGCTGCGTTAAATAATGAATTTCATTAGTGTTCTATGAAGAATACTTAGGGAACTTATAGGTTTTTTTACTCCAGTAATAGACAAATAATGCAATTTTTCAAGTAGTAATTAATTCTTTCTATAGAAGACATGATCATTATTTTTTTAAAAGGAAATTATAATAGAAACTGGCCAACAAGAAAAACAAATAACATTTCATTTAATTGGTATTCGGAATTAATGTTTTTAGTATCGGCTACAGTTTTAAAGTGGTAGCCGTACCCAATATTGGGTGTAATATTCAGTTTAAGACACAGGTGGATGGTACCAAAGTTCGGCACAGCCGTATTTAACACTCTTACTTCTTTCATATAATTTATTATATTTTAATAAAATATTGAATAAAGTAAATATTTTTGTAAAAATTTAGAAAACTCGCGATTTTATTATGTTATTTATTTTTTTTTTTTTTAAACAAAAAAGGCAAAAGTATTTCGCCCGTATTCATAATCAAATTCTAGCAGTTGACTAACCTTTTTTCATACGAAAATTTCAAAATTTTTATGAAAAAAGTTAGCCAACTACTAGAATTTGATTATGAATACGGGCGTTTATATCTTACGAGCCATATCTATATAACTATAAAAAAAATAATAATTAAAATTATAAAATTTCTATATAAAAAAAATCACAAAAATAAATTTATAATATTTCTAATATATTTTCTCCTTTCATTTCTCTCGTACACTATTTATCGTATAAGTTACCCAACAATGATTGTAAATTGTCTTGGCTAAATTTTTGAATACAACTATTTCTATAAACAATATTTTTAGCAAAAATGTTGGTACTTAACTCAAATCTTTTATTCAATTGAACGAATTTTCAGTTTGCACATCCTTTTATACGTATGATTCTTGGCACATCCTCCTATATGCTAACTCTGCATTAGATGGCGCTGACATTGCAGTAGTTTGATTATTTTTATTCCCTAAAATATGCTTTATTTCTTTCCGTTGCACCATTTGCAATCAATCTAATTTTCCGATGGGCGCCTTAAAACTAGTTTTGAGATAATGACTGTTTAAAAAAATCTGGTTCAAAAATGTGTTAATGAATTTCGAATGAATTTCCTCTTCCGACGTTATTTCCTATCTTAGAAACAGTAGTTAAAGTCGATTTCCGGAATGACCTCCTTTTGAGTTTTTTGAATAGCCAGAAGTCACGCGGTACTAATTAAGGCGAATACGGTGTCCGTGGAACGAATATCAGTGAGAATATTATCCCATTGTTCCTGTGTTTTCCAATATTCACACACTTTGCCTTTTAAAAAGGCAATAATCCCAATTTTTTCATTTACTTTTTTACGAAGTTACACTTTCAGTCCTTTCAAAAGATGCATTAAACATGGTTGCATTTTTTATTTAGAATATAAAAAATACATTTTTGAAAAAAGTATAAATAAAATGCATCAATTGCCAAAAATAATTTGTTTTTCGCATATGTCTTGAGGTATCTAGCGTATTATAAAATTGGAGAAAAAATTTATGAGCTTTAGTTATAGTGACACTGATTTAAGGAATAGCTTTGAATATTTTTGGCTTCAAAAGGCGAGTTAATAATAATATCCGGTCCTATATGAAAAAGTATTTTTTTCTTTTTTTATTAACCGAATTTTCTTATCGACTGGAGGCCAATATAAGTGATGCTTAGTGAAGTTTTATAAGCATTTAATAATTATACCCTATACCACTATGTGGTTTGGGTATAATGACTTTGTGCTGCTGTTTGTAACAACCAAAAATATTTGACCTAGACCCATCTTTAATTATACCGACCGAATCAGAATCACTTTCTGAGTTGATTTAACAATGTCCGTCCGTCCGTCCGTCTGTGTGTCCATGTAAAGCTTGTAATCAAACTGCAAGTCGCAAATATGAATATATTTTGATGAAATTTGTTATATAAGCTTCTATCGGCCATGGGATGAACGCTATTGAAATTGGTAAGAATCGGTCCATGTTCAGACCTAGCCCCCATAGAAATTACCCATATGAAATCGACATAAATTGCCATAAGATCCAAATTGTCATATAGATCTTACTCAAATTGGGTTTGTATGCGTTCATTACATCCACTAATGAGTAGTCCAAAAATGATCCCTTTGACCCCATATAGAGCTGCTTCCCGATCTTCACTTAAATCTATTAAAAAACAAAAATATTGCACTGATTCTTCTCAAATTTTGTTTGTACATATTTTTGCAAAATACAAGAGACTTTACCAAACATGATCAGGATCGGTCCATTTTTGGACCTAGTCCCTTTATAGATATAGCATCCGATATGAACTTTTTCATATCTGCAGCCAAAAAAATTAATAAAAATCCCACTCAAATTTGGTTTTTGCTTATTTTCAATGTCCAGTTAGCTGGGCCTAAGAGATAGGGTTTCTAAACGCATGGTATAGGGTATCGTATAGTCGGTCTAGACCGACTATAATTTTCTTACTTGTTTTTTATTGTCGAATGTAAAGTAAGTTATTATCTTGTTCAGGATTGTGTTGCTATGTAATACGTTTTTTGGCCTAGAAGGCTTTTGTGTTACAATATGGATAAATAAATAAATTATTTCTCGATTCTAATTAGTTTCTTTTAGGAATTTGTTCGATTTTATTACATTTGGTTGAAAGAACGCCAAATAAAAAAAAATCTTTACATATAATGCTTATTTTTAAGTTTTCTAGTATAACCGCGTATGTGATAAAATCAAAATTTTCAGTAGAGCCAAAAACGTTACTTTTCTATTTAAAGGCTCGATATACACATAGCCCATTAAGTCTGCGTTCACCTTACAATGTATTGTAAGTGATATAAAAACACATCATAAACATTTAATTCAAATTAATTTTTATTTATGTATTTTTTTTTACATTATCTAGTTCAAAAAGCAACAAAAAAAATTCAGATACCTCACTTCATTTCTGATATAACGGGGTTTAAGTATCACAACAAGTAAAAATAGCAACCAAAAAGTCTGCGTTCAGTCGTAAAACAAATTACAAAAAGTTTAGAAATAATGAAGATAAATTAAAATAAATATTTTGTGGGATAGCCACGCTGTTTTAAGACTTCACTTAGTCTGTTTGGCATTGAATTGACCAACTTTTCTGTTTCCTCAGATGTTATTTTCGCCCATTCTGTCTGCATAACACTTCGCAAGGTCTTTACTTGTTATTATATGCTGACGTATTTTTTTCTCCATTAGATCCCAAAGATGCTCAATAGGATTGTGATCGGGCGATTGGGGAGTGTTTTAAGCTGTCTTGGAGCATTGTATAAGAGCCAAAGTCTAACGATCTCCGATGTGTGTTTTGGATCATTATCTTGTTGGAACCAAAACGTCGTTGATAAGTTCAAATTTTCTGCACTTTGTTTCAAATTTTTCTTTAGAATACTCAAATATCCCCATTTATCCATTGTGGACTCAATAAATTCCAGCTGACCGACACCACCAGCCGCCATACAACCCCACACCATAATTCCGCCACCACCGTGTTTGACTGTACCAACAAGATTTTGTTTCTCAAGCGCAGTTCCAGATTTACACCACACAATTTGACGGCCTTTTATGCCAAATATACAAAACTTGCTTTCGTCTGAAAATATAACTTGTTTCCAAAACTCCGGAGGCTTATTTATATACTTATGTGCAAATTCAATGCGCTTTCGTCTGTTCACAAGTGAAATGTACGGCTTTCGTCTAGCGATTCTGCCATGATATCCAGCTTTGCGTAAAATTTTTCTAGCAGTTTCGGCACAAATACTTTTTTTAAACATTTCATTTATATTTCCCACAATTTTTGAAGAAGTAATTCTAGGATTTACCTTCGCCATATTGATTACGGTACGCTCTTCCCGAACTGTTAATATTTTTGGACGTCCAGACCGTGGCTTAGATGTTAAAATTCCGGTTTCTTTGAAATTATTTATTACTCGTTGGACAGAAGAATATGTTCTCCCAATAGTTTGGCCAATTTTTCGGAAGCTTTTTCCTTCTTTCCACAATTTTATAATTATTTTTCTCTCTGATACACTAATTTCTTTATTTTTGGTTTCCATTTTTTTTTGAAATTATTATCACTTTTAAATAAATTGACCACCGAGTTTGTTAAACGATCAATTATAATAATAAGTAATAGAAAGTGAGCAAAAAGTAGAAAAAATAATTCAAAAAGTAACGGTATTATCACACCAAACAAACTGAACGCAGACTTTTTGGTGGCTATATTTACTTGTTGTGGTACTAATATACCGTTATTTCAAAAAGGAAGAGAGGAATCTGGAGTTTCTTTTTTGATTTTTGAAATAAAACATGTGAAGAAAAAATACATGAAAAAAAATTGATTTGGATTAAATATTTATGTTGTGTTTTTATAACACTTATAAATTTTTTAATGGTGAATGCAGATTTTATGGGCTATGTGTATATAGTTTTTAGAACTTTTTATTTAACAGTCCTGTATATATGAGTAATAAGTACTTTATGTAAAATTTTGAGTCAAAAATCTTTGGAGGAAGAGATCCTAGAGAAGGACGAAAAAATAGTATGTACTTACACTTAAACAGTGTGCAGATAAAATAACTTTTGTCGACATACATATGTAGGTCGTTTCTTTCAGAAAAAAGTTACCAATGAACCACACACGTGGACAGAAATAAACACATACGTTATTTTAAACACATACGTTAGTGTTGAAAATTATTTTAATAAACATTTGAGTTACATCGTTATTTAAAGAAAAAAAATAAAAATGGTCAATATAAAAAAAATATATATATATAATTATATAATATAGCGTTAAAAATTAATATATTTGGCATCGTTAACTGGGACTGACAAAAATTGACATACGCGGTTATCCTAGAAAACCACAGAATTAAATTTTTCTTATTCTTCCTTAATTAATGTTGCCATACGAACCAACAAATATACACAAGTCGATAGTTAATTCTTCATACATCTGGTAGCCCTTCAGCCGATAATAGCGTTTGGGCTTGTACGAAAATAAGGAATAAAGAAAATCAACGAAATAATCGCAAAAGTATTCTTTTTGTAGAGCATTTATATGAAAATGCCGTAAACAATAACCTAATTTGTGCAAACTTTGTTAATATATACAACAAAATAATTACTAAAAAAGTTAGTGTTATTATGAACCTAAATAAAAAGTTTTGAATTATATGTCAAAAAAAAAAAAATTGGAAAAAGTGGAACAATCCAAAAAAGAATACCAGCAACTGATTGAAAAAGGCAGCAGAGTAATTGACAGACACGCAGGAAAACAAGTAAAAAAAAGTGATCAAAAAGCAAATACAATAAAAAGGTAAAAAATTATGAAAAAATAAACTGGATTTTAAAATAGGTTTAGGAAAACATACAACTAAAACTAAATATTTAATAAGTTTAAGAGAATTTATAACTTGATAAAAATGGATGAATTGGAACCTTGGAATATGTTTACCAATGATTTTATGCCAGATGAGGATAATATAGAGGCAGATAGCAATGGAGCGAGAGCCGAAGATGAGACAGATGATAATGATGCAATACCATTTAATATACCATCACCCGTCCAAGATATGCAAGTTAAAGACGAGCCGCAGGATGTAGAAGAAATATTAGATGATGATGATGATGATTATAATGCTCCATTTCACTTTCTTTCTGCCAATAATCATAAAACCGGAAATCCCGAAGATGATGATGCTCTTTTTGATTTTGGCATAGATTCGTCTTCTAATTCACAAAATCGATTAAATTTAAATAAACCTACAGCGCAGTCTACTGCGGCAGCTGAAAAAGAATTTGCCAATTTAACACCAGAAGATAAATACTATAATAATATGGTCAAATTCGAAGATGCTGTAATTTACATTTGTCCCGGCTGCGGTAATGAATTCACATCTCAAGAAGCTTGGAAAAATCATTTAAATGTCGTACATCATTTCAATACCAAACGTGGTCTTAACTTTATACAACTTGATAAACTGTATCATGAATGTATGGAATGTCACAAACGTATTGCTATGCATAGTATGGAAAACCTACTAAAGCACAAGTTTACCCATCTACCGTATAGATGTAGTAAGTGTATGGTCTGTAAACGCCAATATAAATATCGACAAGATCTTATGGTTCACTTGCGTATGACTCATCGTGAAGATTTAATAGCCCTACTCAAGAAAGAACATAAGAGTCACAAAAATCCATATACACAACCACAGGGCATACGTTCGATCTTAAGTCGACCGGATGGTTCTCATACAACCCAACTTTCCTCAAGATCCAGTATATCCATTGGTAACGTTAAAGAAAATGCAGTAGAATTGTTTGAAACTACTACTGATAATATTGAAGTGAAAAATGAATTACTACATGAGGACGAAGATGATTCGATGATGATTGGTGACGATAGTCAACCGCCTGTAGCTAAAAGACCAGCTAAGGATACGTCTACGTCAGCTTTTATTGAAGACAACTCTACAAATGGATCAGGTGGTGATCAACAAATACCTGCTCGTACAAAACCAACCAATATGGATGATATTGATGATTCATTGGAGGAGTATATATTATTTACTTGTCCCCAGTGCGGTATAGAGTGTGAGACACAGGGCCAGTGGCGTCAGCATATCGATTTTGTGCATGAATTTTGTACGAAAAAGGGTTTGAATTTTAGAGAATTATTAAATCAACAAGCGCAATGTATGGGTTGTAATCAGGTAAGAATTCACAAAAAAAAAAAATATATATATATAAAAATTGTTCGGTAAATTATTTATTAAATCTGTCTAAAGACAAACAAAGACGATACATTTAGAACATTTCTTACTATTTTTATAACCTCCACAACACTGTGCGATCACATAAAGTATACATATATATTATCGATCCTTATACTAACGAGTCGATATAGCGATATCCGTCTGTCCGCCCGTCCGACTTTCTGTCTGTTGAAATCACGATCATTCACAAAATCATTTCAACTTAATATTGTTTGTCATTATTTCGAGCAGATTGGTATTTATAATTGAGTAAATCGGGCATCATTGTGCTAAGATATGGTCCGAAATATGAATAAACCGCAAAATAATACATAGGAATTGCGTTTGTTGTAATAATTTAGTATTAGGTTTACTTTTTCAAATTTTGTTTCCATTTGTTATAAATAGTGGAGGGTGTCAAAGATACGGCATAGCCGAATTTAACAGTCTTGTTTTTATACCCTCCACACCTTAGTGGCAGAGGGTATATATAGGTTTGTCATTCCGTTTGTAACGCATCGGAATAAATTCCTGAGACCCAAAACCATATATTTGCTTGATCATTATAACAAGGGAAGTTGATTTACCGATGACCGTCTATCTGTGGAAATCACGATCACGCCGTCAATATCCAATAGACCGTTCGTTTTTGTATAAAATCGTTTATTAACATCCCAAAGGAGTTGCCATTTAAAATCGTCAAAATCAGTCAAAGGGGTCTCGAGTTATGAATGAAACTTTGAAAAACACCTGAAAATCTAAAATTTTACAGTGTGTTTGTTGTTTTTCTTAAGATATGTTGTATATGTTGTAATTCTTCGTATTGTTGTCGTTACAGTTGTGTGTAAATTAATACTGCACGTGTCACATTGGCCTAAGCAAGTTTTACCACATATTTTTTTATCATTAAAATTAAATATTATATTAATAAAAATAAAAAATAATAATTAAAGTTAAAGATTAAAAATTAAAATTAAAATTAAAAATGAAAAATTAAAAATTAAAAGCGAAAAATGAAAAATGGAAAAAGCAAAATGGAAAATGAAATATGAAAAATGGAAATTGAAAAATGAAAAATGGAAAATGAGAAATGAAAAATGGAAAATTAAAAATTAAAATTGAAATATGAATAATAAAAAATGAAAAATTAAAATTGAAAATTTAAAAATTAAAATAAAAACTAAAACTTTAAATTAAAAATGAAATATTAAAATTTAAAAATTAAAAATTACTAGCTAATTCAGATAAAAATATTTTACAAACAAGAAACAGTTTCTTATTTTTTTTTAACTATCATGAATTATCTCAAAACTTTCTTATAGTGATCAAACTTTGGGTGTTATAATGCTGGCTGCGTTATATAATGAATTTCAGTTGGGGGTTTTCTACCTATTAAAAGAAAAATAATGCCATTTTTCAAATAGTAACGAATTCTTTCTATAGAAAACACGATAATTGTTTTTTATAACAAGAAATTATAATAGAAACTGGCCAACAAGAAAAGCAACTAACTTTAAATTTAATTGGTATTCGAAATTTAAATTTCAGTACCGACAACAGTTTTAAAGTGGTAGCCGTACCCAATATTGGTTGTAATATTGAGTTTAAGATGCAGGTGGAGGGTATCAAAGATTCGGCCCAGCCGACCGAATTTAACACTCTTGTTTCTTTTAATTTTTTTTTTTTGGTACAAACCCAATTTTATTTATTATGTACAATTTGTTTATATTTCGACAGATTTAATTGAATATGGAGATGTACTTTAATCTGGATATCATAATCTTACCCTAGGAAAATGAATGCAAACATTTTGGCCGAATTGCGGTCACAATTAGATAAATCAATTTTTCACCAAACCGGCTACCTATTATGTGGCTTAAAATATTTTTAGAATCTAAACAGCAAGATTTTGTACATCTTTAATATTGTGAACATAAATAAAATTATACGCTGTAAAAGTTATTAATTTAAGAGGAACGTTAATAATCTTAGTTCAAACCTCAATAACTTGAGAACGATCCAATACAAAACTAAATCCTTTAGATAGACCTTCAAAATTCATTTTATTTAAAACTAGTTTGTCTCTTGTCACTTATTTATTAATTAATTTATTTATTTATTTATTTATTTATTTATTTATTTATTTATTTATTTATTTATCCAAAAGACTTCTACGCCAAAAAACATTACGTAGCAATACAATCCTTAACAACTAATTTAACTATATAAGAAAATTCGGTTAATAAAAAAAAATAATTTACATAAAGGACCGGATATTAGTATTGCTACCAATTCAATAAAAAACAAGTAAGAAAATTAAGTCGGTCTAGACAGTCTATATGATACCCTATACCATGCATTTAGAGATCCTATCTCATAGGCCCAACTAACTGGACATAGAAAATAAGCATAAGCCAAATTTGAGTGAAATTTTTATTATTTTTTTTGGCTGCAGATATGAAAAAGTTCATTTCGGATGCTATATCTATATGGGGACTAGGCCCAAAAATGGACCGATCCTGACTATGTTTGGTAAAGTCTCTTGTATTTTCCAAAAATGTATACAAACAAAATTTGAGAAGAATCAGTGCAATGTTTTTGTTTTTTGATAGATTTAAGTGAAGATCGGGAAGCAGCTCTATATGGGGCCTATGTCTAAGAGTTGTCCCATAGGGATCATTTTTGGACTACTCATTAATGGATGTAATAAACGCATACAAACCCAATTGAGTAAGATCTATATGACAATTTGGATCTTATGGCAATTTATGTCGATTTCATAGGGGTTATTTGTATGGGGGCTGGTCTGAACATGGACCAATAGCGTTCATCCTATGGCCGATAAAAGCTTATATACCAAATTTCATCAAAATATATTCATATTTGCGACCTACAGTTTGATTACAAGGTTTACATAGACACAGACGGACGGACGGACGGACGGACATCGTTAAATCGAATCAGTTAGTGATTCTGATTCGATCGGTATAATAAAAGATGGGTCTAGGTCAAATAGTTTTGGTAGTTACAAACAGCAGCACAAAGTCATTATACCCAAACCACATAGTGGTATAGGGTATAATTAAAAAGCTAACTTAGGCAAATTTCCAGATATTCAGACCGCTTCTATCCTAAAGCCCATCTAGAAAATAGAAAAAACAAAAAATCATTCGGAAAATGTTTTAACAATTTCAATCGAAAGCAATTTTAGTTAGAATGCGACAAAAAATCTCTAATTTCAACGGCGAATAGTTTCTGCAGCGAGTAAGTCTAATAGGAAAGCATCTATCATATATAGAATTTCTGCTCAATGGAATGTTAATATGATTCACCCTACTAGAGTAAAATATTAAAAAAAAAAATCATGTTTTACCCCATTGCATCCCCCCTAAACATGAGATTTGTACCATAATATATAAAATTTGATGATAGATTTAATTTTTACTGCGGAAAATTTTAGAAGTATTTTGTCTGGTGTCGTGAAAATGTAGCACCAGAAATAAAAATTAAAAAAAAAGTGTATGTTTCATAAGCTAATTTTTTGGATAAAATAGATTTCAGCAACCCTGTACCGATCTCAAAAAAAAAAAAAACTGAAAAAATTGCAAATTCCTTACGCTATAAAAATTAAAAAAAAAATAGAAATTTTTTGTCGGCTGGGGAATCGTTATCGAAATTTTTCGATCGAAATTATTTTTTTATTTTCCAAAATAAAATACTAACAGTAATTTTACTCTGTCACAGCTAACGAGTTATGGTCCGTAGTTAATAGTAAAAATGAAACGAGGCCTGACGATTGTCCATGTTCTTTAAATAATAAACCAAAATATGGAATTTCTATTGATTTTACTCGATATCGAATGCGACGATTTGCCCCCTGGACTGACTATACGATACCCTATACCGCAAGTTTAGTGAAGGGGTCTTAGGTCCAATTAATTGAATATAGAAAATAAGCATACACCAAATTTGAGTGGCATTGTTATTAATTTTTTTGCCTGCAAATATGAAAAAGTTCGACCTAGTCGAAAAATGGACTGATACTGACCATATTTGGTAAAGTCACTTATTTTTTGCAAAAACATATACAATCCGAATTAGAGAAAAATCTGCAATATTTTTGTTTTTGATAGATCTAAGTGAAGATCGGGAAGCACCTTTATATGGTGACTATGACTAAGTATTGTTCTACAGGGTTTATTTTTTGGACTACTGATTATTGGGTGTAATAAACACACGCAAAGCAAATTTGGCCGAGATCTATACGATAATTGGATCTTATGACAATGTGAGTCAATTTCATGGGCCAATAAAAGCTTATAAACCAAATTTCATCACAATTTATTCATGTTTGGGACCTGTAGTTAAATTTAAGGTTTTCATGGACACACAGACGGACAGACATCGATAAATCGACTAAGAAACTGATTCTGATTCGATCAGTATATTTAAAGGTGGGTCTAGGTCAAATAATTACAAACATCAGCACGAACTCTATACCCTGACCACAGAGTGAAAAGCCCTAATAATACATATTGGCTTAATCGACTCGGAAAGCGATTCTGAGCCAATCGTTATAACAAAAGGTTGCTTGAGTCAAGTATTTCGCAATAAAATATTTATATTTTTTTTGCATTTACATAAGAGATGTAATGCATTTTTGCCATCGATTTTTGCGAAGAATTTAATTAACAATCATGGAACTGTTCGTATGCTTAACATCTTTACCTTTAAATGTTTTCTTTTAGATTTTGCAAAATTCTTCAATACGTAATCTACAACAACATAAATTCAGTCATTTACCCCATAAACAATGGAGCTGTAAACTTTGTTTCACTTCTTTTAGTGCGAGTAAAGAAATCGTCAAACATTTGGCAATCAAACATCATTTAGTATCGGAAAATTATAATGCAGCCGGCAAAAATGATGAAGACAGCCAAGAAGCATTTGGTTTTGGTGGCGATGATTATGATGAGGGCGTTGGAGCAACAGATACTAAAAAATTGCTTTCAGAACAAGATTATTATATATCGAAATCAGATGAACGCGATGCATTCGAACAGCATATAACCTATATATGCCCGGCATGTGGTAAGGAGTACAATGATAAAAAAATATGGCGTAAACATATAGTAGATGTACACAAGTTGGGAGAATTGGAAAATTTGAATTTTGAAAATATCAACGAACGCCAGCTAAAGTGTAGAGAATGTGATAAGATTATAACAAATGCATATGGTATACAAAATGCCCAACAACATCGTATGACCCATATGCAATATAAATCATTTGCCAAGTGTCGGTTGTGTCGCAAAACGTACACAGATCGTAAGGGCTTAATAAAACATTTGAGAAATTCCCATAAACTGGGGCAAAGAGTTTTTGCCCAACGCATTTTCGAAAGCAAACAAGCAAATTTGGGAAATAACAACTTTAAACCGTTTGTTAAAAAACCCTATAAGGTGGCACACTATCCACCCAAGGAGATTGTTAAACTATCAAACTTTACTTATGAAATTGTACATTTAATTGAAGATGACTCTGACGACGAAGTGACCGTTACTGGTAGCAGTGGTGGTGGTGGTGGTGGTATCAGCGGTTCAACTTATGATTTTGCTAAAGGCGATGCTCATTTGTATAGGAATAATTCACCGTATAATACAGTCTCCAATAATAAGAGTTCTCTAGAACAAATAACAAGACATAAATGTGTTGATTGCGGTTCCATATTCCCTACGGCCTATGCGCTTCAAAAACATATTAAACAAGAACATGAATTTGTAGATTATCAAAATTCTCCCTCAACTCAAGCACAAAATGACGAACAATCCAATGATACTGACGATTTATTAGTACCCAGTCGTGATGCAGATGTCCAGCTGGACGAACCTACTACCATGGAATGTAATTTTATCTACCTGTGTCCACAATGTGGCATAGAATTTCGTTCACAGAATGTATGGCGTCGTCATATTAATTTGGAACATAATTTCGATAAACGTGAATATCTAGATTTTCGTCCCATGGATAAATATCGTTTTCAATGTAAAGTTTGTAAGGATACAGTGACCAGTTCCAAGTTGAAGGGTTTGCAAGATCATAAATTCAGACATTGCCCATACAAATTGTATTTAAAATGTTTGCTTTGCGGACAGTCCTACAATCATAAGCCCAATATGCTGGCCCACTTAAGACAGAGACATAATATCGTTGAAGTAATGGATGCTGGAGCTACTGGTTCCATGGAGGGTTTACAACAGCGACACTCATCCAACTCACAAAATACCAGTGTTAGCAAAGATTTTAATGATGCACCAGCTCGGCCTATAAGAAATACTGAATCGTCTAACAATAACACAAATCGTCCTCCCGGCTTAAAGACTGTTGAAGATGTCATTTCATTCCACAATGCTGTGGATCATGAAAGTATTACGTATCATTGTCCATCTTGTAATGAGAATTTCGATTCGCATGTCTTTTGGCGTAAACACATAGTGGACGAACACAATCTGAATAGTAGAGAGGGTTTGAATTTCCGTCAACTAGATGAACATCATTATATATGCCTGGAGTGTTATAAACGTGTTACCGTGACTCATACCAAGGGAGCTATTGGTCAGTTGCAGTCACATAAATTTAGACATTTGCCACATAAATCATTCCGGTGTACTTCTTGTTGTGGAGAATTTGTACGCAAACAAATGTTTTTCAAACATTTGGATAAAAACACGAATAAATGTTCTGGCATTAATCCGGATGATTCTTTTGCTGAAATCGCCGAAGCGTCAGCCGTAACACAACAAATTGATGAGGCTGAATTAAAACGTGACACTTCCTCTGCTGCCCCCTCCAGCAATGCTGCATCCACCAAATTCTCTTGGCCTTCACGTTCAACCATGCCGGTACAAGCATCCACCAGTGATTCGAATACCGAAAATCAAGAATGTTTTACCTTAAATTGCCCGCAATGTGGTGCTGATTTTGAATCTACCCGCGGCTGGCGTGAACACATCAATATCGAACATAATCTCAACAATCGAACTGTATTGAATTTCAAAAAAATCAATCCCAAATTACACGTTTGCTTAGAATGCAACGAACATGTAAATGGCCGTAAACTGCGTGACCTACAGGTACACAAATTCAAACATTTGCCCTATGGCGCTTATCTACATTGCCGTTTCTGTACGATGAAGTATTTCCATATAAGCAATATGCAAGAACATTTGAAAAACAAACATCCACATATGGTGCAGAAAATTAAAAACTTTGACGAAAATTGTGGAACACTATACGAAGACGATGAGGAAATCGGTGGCAGCAGCATGAGTAACAGTATGATAGATACAAATTATCCAGATGATAGTAATCCATGTTTAGAAGATATTGTCGATATGGACTTATTAGAGGCCGAGGCTGAAATCGAAGAAGTTGATCCTGATAATGTCGAATCCGATGAACAATATCTCTTAGGTTAAGATTCCAAAATAACATTGATATATACATTGTTATATATATATATATGATGCAAAAATTTGTATTTGTTTTTTTTAAATTTCATCACATTTTAATTTTATTTTTTTCGAATTATAAAAAAATTTAACACAAATCATTTAACCTAATTTGATATTTATAAAGCTTAACAGCTTTTAAATTTATTTTTATAAGTATTTATATATTATTAACACCTAAATTTCTCACGATGTGACATAAATGAGAATAAGTCGCAACATTTTCTGTCTAAATTAAAAAAAAAAGAAAATTATAAAATGTCTACAATTATCAATTAAAATTTAGATCTGCAATTTCAATTGAAAATTAAGATAATCATATAATTTTTTTTATTCATTAAATGTTTGGCGTTGTTCGAATTTATATATCGTCTGCTTATGCCTGGTTTATACTATGCCATTATCAATGTCAATTATTGTCAGTTGTATGAAAACAGGTTGTAATGTATTGTCATTTGCAACCCCTGACAACATTTGATATCTAAAATGAATTTGCCAACATGTTGGTTATTTGTTTTTGTTCGACAGCCGGATTTTTTTTGTTAGTTTATGAAATGAAATGCAAACGTAATTATTATAAAATTACGAGATGTCAGTTGAGTCAATTGTTTGTTGTCAGTTTATATGACATAGTGAAAACCAGGCATTACATTTATGTAAATTTCCTATACATTTTTCGTAATCTCACCAATTTTAGTTTAACTGTGTTTAGCCACATCATCTTTAAAAAAAGATCTAATTTATGTCCCCCTATTTAAAGCTACGTACGTATATTTAAATTAATTTTTATTTAATATCTTTTTTTAATCTTTCAACACTAATTCATTGTACCATCTAAATTCTGTTTCAATTTCCCTCAATTATAATACATTCATAGTTTAACAATATATATTATTAAGTAAAAAGATAATAAAATTTCAGTAAAAAAAAAAAGATGAAAATGAGTTAGAAATACTTGTTTGAGTCGGGTCAGTTTTACAGGTCGCCGCTTGTATGGAATTATTTTGATGGGAAACTTGGCGAATAAGCTTCTAATCACTCATGGACGAACCGGCTTTTGGTAAGAATCAGAAAATGCTTTATTAATCATTTAACCCATAATAATTTAAGTATTTCGTTTTTGAATGTACCACTCTAAAAATATTTTAATGTTTAATTCAATAATTAATATATTCGCAAACAATTAGTTTTATTCGACTCTCGATTATGTAAATAATTTGTAATAACAGAAAAGGGTTTCTTTTTTGTAAGAAAAATATGGAAAAAAAAATTGAAAGCATCCATAGGAGGTGGTATAGCTATTTTCGAACAATATGACTATTAGTTTTGTAAAGTTAGTCATTTTGAGCTCCCTATTAACGACACAAAAATTTTTAATGTTAATAATATAAATGTAATAAATTCCATATTGTTTTTCAACATTCGACCACTAAATATTCGTACCAAAGGGAGAGTTCCGTTGTATTTGTTTTATAAAATCATACAATAATATAATTCCTAAATCCATTTGAAGTCCTGATGATACAACTGTAGGCTGAATGTACGATTGCTGGGACAACCCCAAAATTGTAATTTTGGGCTTAGCCGACGATATTTTAAAGCATTAGCAAACAAAATTAGTGGACAACAAAAACAATTGTAATTCAATACATTAAATACGGCAGACTAGTTTCCCAATAACAAAAAAATATATGTATATATATGTATACAGTGTCGGACAAAACATATTGGACTGGAATAACATTTCATTATTTTGTGCATTTTGTTTTGAAATATCAAAACAGGGTCTGTGATTTTGATTTTTGATCATTTTATTTTTTGCTATATATTGTAGACAAACAAAAGTATTTTAAAAAACTTGAATTTTTTATTGAATTTCCAACTTTTATAATATAAAAGAGTTCAAATTGTATAAAAAGCATGCGACAAAAAATATTGGACTTACGACAGTGTAATTATATTAAAGCTGCAAGTGTCCCGTTATTATTCAAAAGAGAGAATAATAGTACAACAAATTAATATTGAAGCATGTAGTCGTTTAATTACTTTCTTAAGACAAAGGAATAGAGAGTGAAATCTTACTGCATTTTCCTAATTTTTAGTGCTAGATTTAAAATTTCTGGAAACAAATACAACGTTCAGTTTAAAAAGTTAATAATTAAAGATTTTAAAGATGGCATATCACAAAAAAACATTTGCGAAAAGTATTCCTTACAAAAATCCACTGTCAGCTTTATTATAAAGAAGTTTACTACGTCAGGAAAAGTTAATGTTCATCGCAGTGACCGACCAAGGTGCACTACATCGAAAGACAATTCAAGAATAGTAAGAGAGTTTAAAAAAAATATCCAGATAAGTCAATTGTTGAAACTCTGGAGTTACAAATAAGTAGTCGAACCGTTTATCGGGCTGCAAAGAAGCCATTTATTTCGGAGAAGAACTGAAAAGCTCGAATACAATTAGCTAAGGAGCACATCGACTAGTCCATACAGAAGTGGATTACGGTTTTATTTTCAGATGAATCAAAATTCAACTTAAAAAACTCTGATGGCATGAAGAGAATACGCATTAAATACGGCAGACTAGTTTCCCAATAACAAAAAATATATGTATACATATATACAGTGTCGGACAAAACATATTGGTCTGAAATAACATTTCATTATTTTGTGCATTTTGTTTTGAAATGTCAAAACAGGGTCTGTGATTTTGATTTTTGATCATTTTATTTTTTGCTATATATTGTAGACAAACAAAAGTATTTTAAAAACTTGAATTTTTTATAGAATTTCCAACTTTTATAATATAAAAGAGTTCAAATTGTATAAAAAGCATGCGACAAAAAATATTGGACTTACGACAGTGTAATTATATTAAAGCTGCAAGTGTCCCGTTATTATTCAAAAGAGAGAATAATAGTACAACAAATTAATATTGAAGCATGTAGTCGTTTAATTACTTTCTTAAGACAAAGGAATAGAGAGTGAAATCTTATTGCATTTTCCTAATTTTTAGTGCTAGATTTAAAATTTCTGGAAACAAATACAACGTTCAGTTTAAAAAGTTAATAATTAAAGATTTTAAAGACGGCATATCACAAAAAAACAATTGCGAAAAGTATTCCTTACCTTACCTTACCTTAGCTAAGGAGCACATCGACTAGTCCATACAGAAGTGGATTACGGTTTTATTTTCAGATGAATCAAAATTCAACTTAAAAAACTCTGATGGCATGAAGAGAATACGCAGACCGAAAAATAAACGTTTGGATCCTATGTATTATCAAGGTACTGTAAAACACGGATGTGGTAATGTGATGATCCGGGGTTACATTTCCGGAAATGGTTTAGGGCTCTTACACAAAATAGACGGAATTTTGGGCAGGTTCACGTACCAAGGAATCCTAGAAAGTGTGATGCTTTCTCATTCAGAGTGGAATACGTCACTTTTTTTTTGGCAATTTCAACACGACAATGATCCACAACATACCTCAAAGTATGTAAAAGATTGATTTGAGAAGAAAGGAATTTGTGTTATGAAGTGGCCAGTACAATCTCCAGACCTCAACCCTATTGAGAACCTTTGGGAAATAGTGAATAAAAGGATCAATAGAGAAGGTTTAAGAGGAGATCAAAAAAAAAAAATTTATTTCATACTTTAAAAGCTGCTTGGTTTGCTATAAAAAAACAAGTAAGAAAATAATAGTCGGTCGAGACCGACTATATGATACCCTATACCATGCGTTTAGAGACCCTATCTCTTAGGCCCAACTAACTGGATATAGAAAATAAGCATAAACCAAATTTGAGTGGGATTTTTATTAATTTTTTTGGCTGCAGATATGAAATATGATATGAAGTTCATATCGGATGATATATCTATATGGGGACTAGGCCCAAAAATGGACCGATCCTGACCATGTTTGATAAAGTCTCTTATATTTTGCAAAAATATATACAAACAAAATTTGAGAAGAATCAATGCAATATTTTTGGTTTTTGATAGATTTAAGTGAAGATCGGGAAGCAGCTCTATATGGGGCCTATGACTATGATTTTTCCAATAGGGGTAATTTTTCGACTACTGATTAATGGATGTAATATATACATACAAACCCAATTTGACTAAGATTTGTATGATAATTTGGATCTTATGGCAATATATGTTGATTTCATAGGGGTCATTTGTATGGGGGCTAGGTCTGAACATGGACCGATTCTCACCAATTTCAATAGCGTTCATCCCATGGCCAATAAAAGATCAAATACCAATGTTCATCAAAATATATTCATATTTGCGACCTGCAGTTTGATTACAAGCTTTACATGGACACACAGACGGACGGACGGACGGACATCGTTAAATCGAATCAGATAGTGATTCTGATTCGATCGGTATAATTAAAAATGGGTGTAGGTCAAATATTTTTGGTTGTTACAAACAGCAGCACAAAGTCATTATACCCAAACCACATAATGGTATAGGGTATAAAAACGACAATAGATAACCTTATTGCTTCCATGCCGTCCTTAAAAACAAGGGGTATTCCACAAAATATTGATCCCAACGTTTAGTTCAATATGTTTTGTCTCGTGAATTTTTGATAAATTTAGTTTTTTTTTTTATAAAAATTTTTTAAGTTTTGAATAAAATGTAAAAATATCGTAAAGTTTTTAATAATAAAGCATATGTACATATAACTTGAATTCAAATGTGCATACGTCATGTTTATCATATTTAATTTGTCATGTTTGTAAGTCCAATATGTTCAGTCCAATATGTTTTGTCCAACACTGTATATATTATTTATACCATACCATTGTATGGTCAGGATATAATGACTTTATGCTTATGTTTGTAACTACCACAAATATTTGACTTAGACCCTCTTTTATTATACCGATCGACTCTGATTCATTTTCTGAGTTGATTTAGCGATGTCCGTCCGTCTGTCTGTGTATAGCAAATTGGTAAAAATCGGTGCATATTCAGACCTAGTCCTCATACAAATGTCCCCTATGAAATCGACTTAAATCGCCATAAGATCCGAATTATCATATAGATCACGGTCAAATTGTGTTTATGTGTGTTTATTACAGCCATTAATGAGTAGTCCAAAAATAAACCCTATGGGATCATTTTTAGTCATAGCCCCATATAAATCTATCAAAAAACAAAAATATTGCTCAGATTTTTTTCAAATTTGGTTTTTAAATATTTTTGCAAAAAATAAGTGACCGGTTCATTTTTCGACATGGTACCCATATAAATATAGCATCAGATATGACCTTTTTCATATCCGAAGCCAAAGAAAATTAATGACAATGCCTCTTAAATTCAGTTTATGCTTACTTTCTATATCCAATTAGTTGGACTTAATAGATAAGGTCTAAACGCATGGTATAAGGTATCGTATAGTAGTTATACCCTATACCACTATGTGGTCAGGGTATAATGACTTTGTGTTGATTTTTGTTACTACCAAAAATATTTGACCTAGACCCGTCTTTTATTATACCGATCGACTCAGAATCACTTTCTGAGTATTTACCGATGTCCGTCTGTCTGTGTGTCCATGTAAACCTTGTAATCAAACTACAGTTCGCAAATATGAATATATTTTGATGGAACTTGGTATATAAGCTTCTATCGGCCATAGCTATTGAAAATGGAGGAAATTGGTGGATATTCAGACCTATTCCCCATACAAATAACCCCTATGAAATCGACTTAAATTGCCATAAGATCCAAATTATCATATAGACTTCGGTCAAATTGCTTTTGTGCATGTTTATTACACCCGTTAATCAATAGTCCAAGAATAAACCCTACAGGATAATTCTTAGCCATAGCCCCCATATAAAGCTGCTTCCCGAAATTTATTTAAATCTATCAAAAAACAAAAATATTGCGTAGATTTTTCTCAAATTTGGTATTCCAAAAAAATGCTGGAAATTTTTAAACGAAAACCTTGGTAGAAAGACTAAAAGCCCAGTAAGAATAAAAGATTCTAATGGAGCAATTGTAGACGATAATCAGACATGTGATTTGTTCAATCAATACTTTCTGGAAATTCCGAGAACATTAAAACAACAGATTGAATACTTACCTGGTGATTCTATTAATGCTTTTAGAACTCTGACTCATTGTCGAACCATATTCAATTTTTCATATACCACTGTTTCAGAAATTGAACAAATTGTTTCTGAATTAGACTTAACAAAAGGTTGTGGTTGTGATGCCATATCCCCAAGAATGCTGTTCGAGTGTAAAGATCTCATATCTCCCTTTCTTTCTAGAATTTTTAACTCCATTATAGATACTTCTACATATCCTGATACGGGTTTAAGAAGGGATGTGGAACATAAGAAGCTGTTGTAAATGTGGTTAACAATATTTGCCAAGGCTTGGATAGTGGTTTTAACGGATTTGCTGGTATTGTTTATGATTTTTCAAAAGCTTTTGATTTGGTAGATCATAAAGTATTAATTCAAAAGTTGAAATATTATGGTCTTGGTGGAACTGCATTAAGCTTACTGGATAGTTACTTAACAAATCGTAAACAATACGTTGAAATGGAAAGTTGTAAAAGTAGAACCGGTCTAGTTGAATATGGGGTGCCTCAAGGAAGCGTTTTAGGCCCGTTGCTATTCACCATACATCTAAATTACATTCACAATCTCGGTTTGTCGGGAAAAATGTATATGTATGCGGATGATATATGCCTTTTTTTATCCTTATAAGCATGAAGCAGTTTTGAAGGCGTATATGGAGAGAGAGACGCGGCTATAATTAGTGAATTTATAAGGTTAAATAAACTTGTTTTGAATACTGAAAAAACCAAACTGTTAAGATTTCGCCCGCATTTGGTAAATAACAGAAATTTTAGTATTTTTGCTGATGGGAGAGAAATTATTGAAAGCGATTCAATAAAATATCTTGGAATTTATCTTCAAAACAATCTGTCATGGGATTTGCATATCCGGATGCTAAAGAATAAAATAGTATCTGCTCTCGGACTACTTTATAAATTTAAAAATAAGTTTAATAAAAAAACTAAACTTATATTATATCAATATTTGATACACAGCCACTTAAACTATTTACCGATTGTATATGGAAGTAAGAAAAGTAATGAGTTTAGATCGCTACAACGAACACAAAATAAAGCAATAAAGGCTGTTTATACCCTATACCACTATGTGGTTTGGGTATAATGACTTTGTGCTGCTGTTTGTAACAACCAAAAATATTTGACCTAGACCCATCTTTAATTATACCGATCGAATCAGAATCACTATCTGATTCGATTTAACGATGTCCGTCCGTCCGTCTGTGTGTCCATGTAAAGCTGTAATCAAACTTCAGGTCGCAAATATGACTATATTTTGATGAAATTTGGTATTTGATCTTTTATCAGCCATGGGATGAACGCTATTGAAATTGGTGAGAATCGGTCCATGTTCAGACCTAGCCCCCATACAAATGACCCCTATCCAAATTATCACACGAATCTTAGTCAAATTGGGTTTGTATGTATATATTACATCCATTAATCAGTAGTCCAAAAATGATCCCTATCGGACAACTCTTAGTCATAGGCTCCATATAGAGCTGCTTCCCGATATTCACTTAAATCTATCAAAAAAACAAAAATATTGCACTGATTCCTCTCAAATTTTATTTGTATATATTTTTGCAAAATACAATTGACTTTGCCAACCATGGTCAGGATTGGTCCATTTTTGGGCCTAGTCCCCATATAGATATGAACTTTTTCTTATCTGCAGCCGAAAAAATTAATAAAAATCCCACTCAAATTTGGTTTATGCTTATTTTCTATATCCAGTTAGTTGGGGCTGAGAGATAGGGTCTCTAAACGCATGGTATAGGGTATCGTATAGTCGGTCTAGACCGACTATAATTTTCTTACTTGTTTTAATTTGCCGTTATCGTACTCCACAATTTCTTTGTACAGGGATATTTCGATAAGAATTCTACCAATCTACGGACTATTTAAGTTGCAGTTACTTCTCTACGTTTTTTAATCTATAAATAATATTGGTCACCATACAATTTCATTTCAAACAAATCAAAAAACATTTAACACCAGAAACAATACGAATCTTAGGACAACTAGATGTCGGCTTCATACTACAAAGCAACGCGTTGAATATATGGGTAGTTTTGAATTTAATAATCTACCTCAAGATATAAGAAGTATTGAAAGAATTTCTGTCTTTAAAACTAGAGTGAGGGAGTATTTGCTTCATAATCTAGAAACACTTCTCTTATAATTAATTATTTATATATAATAGTTTAATACATCATTGTTCAATATTATTTTCTAATAATTTCATCATATTTTTTTTTTTGTTTCTTTCATTTATTTGCACATAATTATTTTAAATATGAAGTTCAGAATTTTGTAAATATTTTGCCAGCTCGCCTCAATAATGTCCAAGTGACGCTGAGGCAACTTATTTTTTGTTGTATAAAATATATTCTTGAATAAGCAATAATAAATAATAAAAAAAAAAGTGACCTTACCATATATGGTTAGGATCGGTATATTTTTCGAACTAGTTCCCATATAAATATAGCATCCAATATGAACTTTTACATATTCAAAGGCAGAAAAATTAATAACAATGCCACTCAAATTTGGTTTATGCTTATTTTCTATATCCAATTATTTGGACCAGGCCGACTATAATTTTCTTACTTGTTTTTGTTTAGTTTCTGAAAAATATTTGTAATAATTTTCATTTCCAGTTTCGATTTTAAATCTCGACAGTGGATAAGATAAGGAAAATTCGATAAAACCTTTTGAACATCATTCGAGTGACGATTGTAGTTAATTAAAATCAACACTGCTCCTTTCGTTAATGGACTACTATTTTCAAACCTAAAGAAATGGCTCGACGGAAAGAATAGAAATGAACTCCAACGATGAAATCATTAACCGAACAAATGCCTTTTTGGATAACCTTAAGGAATCGTTTTTTTTACTACATGTATTGAGCTAGAAGGAGACTATCTATGTTGAGCAATATATATTTTTTTTTTTTTTGAAGAAAATATTTGCCAAAAAGTCATAAATCTATAATATTAATAGGCTAGGTGATTTCTTGTTACCGATGTTTTGTTGTACCGTTTTATCCCGAGTTTGACCAAACGTATATTATTTGAAAGGTATTTCTTTTTAGCTGTTCACCAGATTTACAGATTTTGAAATTTTTTCCTTTATTTGGAATAAATTGCATTTAAAGCTGCTACTAACACATACATACATAAAATGATACATATGCTATGTGTGTGTTTATTAAATTTGTTAATGTGTTTGTTAATGAGTTTATCTTCATTCACAATAATAATAGACCAAAAAAGTGGTGGTTTGTGAATTGGCTAAGTTGGGAAATAAAATTGCCTAGAAATTGCACTCGAATTTCGAGCGGTGGAATCTCCTAGTTTACATTAAAATGTACATAATACTTTTTAATTTCAACAATGTAGTTTCAGGTAATTTTTTTTTTTTCGAGTAAAAGAAAATATTTTAAAGTTTATATAGTAAAACTATGACTTTAGAGACTGAAAGTAGCAGTTACTTTAATTTTTAAATAATAAAAGCATGAACAAATAAATGTCGCAGAACTTATTCAAGTATGGCTAATTCCATAGTGACAGACAAGAATGATCTTTCTAATCCAATATTATACAGTAAAAGTTTTTCATTGCTCATGAAAATCTACAAAATTATGCAGGCGGACCTGACCAACATAGAATAGTGAGAAAATATTATTGTTATTAATAATTCGGGGCAAAAAGCAGTCGTGACAGACATGACAACAAACAGACATCATTTTAGAGGATGTTTGTAAAACAGAAAAGCTTTGAAGTTATTTGTGTGACAAATAAGATCCATTGTTTATAGTTAATATAAGAGTCAGCTTATTAATAAAGCATATAAATACATGAATTCTAACATAAATTTGTGTCTAAAATTACTTTATTACACATTTCCTTTCTTACTGGAAAAATAGGGGCTGTAAAAATATTCAAAAATATATCTAACAAACTATTGTGATATTTTCATACCCTTTTTCTTTGAAATGGTATCAATAAAAATTATTTAAATTAAAATTTTAAAATATGACGTAAGGTTGACCTTTGCATGGAACCCGTATGCCATATTGATCCTAAATTTTAATTTTTATTGTTTCGAAAAGTACTAAAGTAATTTTCTGACTTTTTTTGTTACGAGTAAAAATACAACTTTTTTTTAAAGAATTTTGAGTTTTTCTAGCAAATATAAAAACTATTTTTTTTTCGAGCAACTAAAATGTATTTCTTGATATTTTCGAATTAAAAAGTTATTTTGCATTTTATTATTATTTTTTTTAATATAGTTATTTTTAAGTAAATTTTTATTTTATATTATATAAAAAAAAAGTTAATTTTCGTTTTTTATTTCTGCGAAAAACAAATATAGAATATATTCTTTACTTATTTATTTTTTTTTTTTTGAGCAAAAATACAAGTTTTATTTTTTAAGCTAAAATAATTGTGATTTTTTGACTTCAGCTTAATTTAAATTTTTAGTTTCTTTTGTTAAATGCCAACAAATTCAATCATTTTTTTTTTATATATTTAATTAAAAAATAAAAATCCAAAAATAACTATTGGCTTCTGATTTTTATAAAAAGGGAAAATATTGCTTTATATATTGCTTTAGGAAAATAAAATATACAATACATTGGAAACTTTTACAAAAGTTCGAACTTGCTAAAATGATGTATTTTTTGGCGACATTACTCTTTGGTGTGGTCGAAAGATAAAAAATTAGTTATAAAAAATACAATTAAAAAAACGGGTACTTTTAGACTTCTGTACCAGAGTTGATTAAAACAATAAAAATAGAAGATGGTATGAAAGAAAATGTGTAAAATCTTAAGGTGCTATTACACGAAATATTTTTTACATATGTACTGTCACTTTTTTTATCCATATGAAATTCTTCATGTCTGTCAAAATTGTCTTTTTTACATACGAATCATAATTTTTGCTATCACACGTGCGTATGTATTTCCGTATGACATAACCTCTAAATGTAAACAACAGCTGATTTAATTTGTGAATTTACAAAAATTTGTTGTTAAAAAAAAAGGTTATGTATTTTTTAATTGTTAATTAATACTAAACAATTTATTTTTCTTTCAATATTAATCTTTAAAATGTACTCTGTTTTTCTTTCGCCACAAGCAGTGTTGTATTTTCACTTGTTTGTCATGCAAAAATAGAACCTGTTCTAATTGAAAAATGTACATGTGACTTTTCTCATGTATTGTACATAAACAATGTTTTATATGTATCACACGATGTGTACAACTTTTGTTGTGGGAAAATTTGACAGTACATATGTAAAAAACACATCATGTAATAGCACCCTTATCAGACAGGGTAATTTAAAATTTTACCTAAAGAGGTCATTAACAATCTGAAACTAAAAATATGTGCTGTTGCCCAGTAATTGAGGCTGATCGTTGCTGTTATCATCCTATGAAGAGACCACTGATATAAGAGAAAAATTGTCTGGCTCGCATAAATTTTTCTAAAGAACACATGAACTGATCGTTTGCACGACGACCTAAAGAAAACTAGATCCAAAATATACATATTAAACTGTTATGTTATGCCCCTGGTCTGGAAGCTCCAACATGACGATGACGCAAAACACACCTCCAAAGATGTAACCGAATGGCTACAATCTAATACAGTTAGAAAATCGATGGAAAATTGTACAAGACAGATCTCATATCAGATCTCAGATCTCATTCAGAGTGGAAATGGAAATCATTAACAATTTAGTTGACTACATGCCTCAGGTATCTGAAGATGTACTCAAAAATAATGGATATCCAACAAAATATTGAAGCCAAAAATAGAGGAAAAGTTTTCAATTATTGTATAGTAAAGGTTTCCATTGTTTTGTCAATAGCATAAAAATTAATACTTTTAAGTTTTGTTATTTTTTTTTTTGTGAAGTAAAGCTATTTTATGATAATTTTTAAACTCTTTCTTTTAACTCATATTCTCTGTCTGTCTGTCTGTCTGTCTGTCGTGGGTCAACCCCATTTCCCCTTGTCCAATTGATCTGAAACTTGGTCCATACACTTGCTGTGAAAAAAGATTAACTTTGACTTAGTCACGCACAGTCATAAATCATCCAATCAATCTGAAACTTGCACGATATACTTGCTATAAAGAAAGATTAACTTCGACATAGTCACGCACAGTCATGGAGTGATTTAAAACCCATTTCCACTTATAATATCAATCTGAAACTTGGTCGGTAGACTTTCTGTAAAAAAAGATTAACTTCGACATAGTCACGCATAGTCAAGCACAGTCAAGGAGAGATTAAACCTCACTTTCCCTCACTTCCATAGACTTGGTGGGCCAAAGATTAATTTTAAAATAGTCACACACAGTCACTGAGTTATTTAAACCCCATTTCCCCTCATCTGATCGATCTGAAACTTTGTCCATAGACTTGCTGTGGCCAAAGATTAATTTTAAGATAGTCACACACAGTTACGCACAGTCACGGAGTGATACAAACCCCATTTCCCCTCATCCAATCAATCTGAAACTTGGTCCATAGACTTGTTGTGACCGAAGATTAATTTTAAAATAGTCACGAAAATTCACGCACGCTTAATAAAAACTTTGTTTTTATAGGTTAGATTATTTTATTCTTTAAATAAATAAAATAACAAAAAATTTTATATTAATAAAAGAGTTTTTAATTTTATGATCCAACTTTTCAAACTCGTCAAAAATATATTTTGTTAAAAGTTTTCACTGTATTGTCACTCACTGTATAATTATAAAGGATTTTCAACATGACTAAATGAAAATAAAATCGCTAATTGCAGCCGAAAAATTTCAAAATTGCCAGACTTGGTTATCAAATGGTACTCGTTTTAATAACAACAACTTCTCTCTGAATATCTAAATCTCTGACACTCTCTCACTCTCATCATTTCTTTAAATATATAATGTGCTATGACTTACACCATCTTGATGGGTTTTATCCAGGTTAAGAACGTCTTACCGTCAAACTATACATCAACTTAAAATATGTTACTACAACAAAGAGAACACCTGTGGCACAACTCAGTCTTGGGAGAAACGTGATTAAGAAAACAACGCTAAAGCCGGTGTCGCGCATACATAAAATAATATATATATTTACAATGGAAAGAAATGTATAATAAAAACAAAAAAATTTTTTCTTATACAAACTTAGACGCAGTTTAAGCAATTATATTGAAAATTTGTGTAGATTCTTCCAAAAAGTAGAGGAAGGAAAACTTTAATAAAAGTAATTAATTTTATAACAAAGACTTTCACTGCGGTTCAAACAGCAACAGACTTCAATTTGATAATTAACAATAAGACACAAGTTTGTGTTTTAAACTTAAAACCGAAAGGGGTTACATAAAGTAAGGTGAATGTTTAAAGGAAAAAAAAAATTTTAAATTCTCACATTATGCTGCTAATAATTTACATATGTATCTTGCATATAAAGATAATTAATTATGTAAAGACTTTTGAAAGAAACCATTGTATTGATCGATTAAATAAGGAACATAAGTGACTAAATAATACAAAAGATATAAAAAAATTCCAAAAGAGAGTTGTCGTCACAACACAACTCTACAAACAAATAGAAATAAACTAAAACTAGCTGTAGCAGCATCAGCTACTATTTCAGCACACGTCTCTCACCTGTGGTTATGCAGAGAACCAAAGACAGAATTCTTTAATTGTTTTATAAAAAAAAAAAAATTGTAATCCAATCAATGTTGAATTCACTTAAATTTAATATCACGATTTTAGGCTAGACTTAAATACAGACTCTCGTAACGACAATATTTCCCAACAAATAACTGAAGTCATTCTAAAATAATAAATTTTCCTATATCAAGTTGTTATTCCAAAAATTAATATGGATATGGTGCATATTTGCAAGTATAGTTTTTCCACCTGCTGCTTTGCAAGCAATAAAAAGCTGATTATTTTAGAATGACTTCAGTTATTTGTTGGGAAATATTGTCGTTACGAAAGAGTTAGAGTTTAAAAATTAATTTTAAATTTAAAACTAAAATTATACAAAATATTTTTTAAAAATTAATTTCAACAGTCGTGATTGAAATAATCTCATATCGAAATTAATTACGACAGTTCGCAATTTTTGTATGCTATGACTCATTTAAAACTAATATCACAACATTTCCTAAAAGTATATTTTTTTATGGCCTTATAAAATATTTGAAATAAAATATTTTGTCGTAAATACGTGATATTTTACTTGTTTAGAAATTCTAAAAGTATTAAAAATAAGTCTTCTAAACTAATACCTACCTATTCAGAGAAGTTATTTATCATGACATCCATGGTATATTTCACCACATCCGAAGTGTAGGATATTTTGACTAGCTCTGCCACATGTTGTAACAATAACAATCCTATTAAATGACTATAACAACAGCTGTCTCGAAAACAATTTTGTTTCTGTTAGCCTATATCAACAAATTGAGGGGGTTGATTTCAGGCTAATAATTTACCAAAGAAAAATTATGTCTACAAGTTAATAAGCAACTTGAAATGTTATAATTCTTTTTTTTTTAACTTAGATCAAAGAAATAAGAAAATTATAGTCGGTCTAGACCGACTATGCGATATCCTATAAAATGCGTTTCGAAAATTTGTCTTAGGTCCATCTAAATGGGTGTAAAAAATAAGCATAAACCATATCTGAGTGGAATTTTTATTAATATTTTTGGCTGCGAATTTGAAAAAGTTTATATCGGATGCTATATGTCAAAAAATGAAGCGAGCCTGACCATAATTGGTGATGTCACTTCTTTTTTGTAAAAACATATACAAACCAAATTTGAGAAAAATTTTTGCAATATTTTTGTTTGTGATAGGTTTAAGTGAAGATCGAGTAGCAGCTTTATATGACGGCTATGGCTAAGAACTGTTATTGAACTATATATTAATGGATGTAATAAATGCACACAAACCCAATTTGAACCAGACCTAAATGATAATTTGGATTTATGGCAATTTAAGTCGATCTCATAGGGGTCATTTCTATGAGAACTAGGTCTGAACATGTACCGATTTTCGCAAATTTCAATAGCGTTCGTCATATGGTCGATAGACGCTTATATACCAAGTTTTATAAAAATATATTCATATTTGCGACCTGTGGTTTGATAACAAGGTTTAAATGGACACACAGACGGACGGATATCGCTAAATTGACTCAGATAGTGATTCTGAATCGATCGGTGTTATAGATAAGATGGGTCTAGGTCAAATATTTCTCGTAGTTACAAACATCAGCACAAAGTATAAACATCTAAATTCGATAAATTTACATATCACTTTAAATTTAATTGTTATACCCGCCACACCACTGTGTAGAGGGTATTATATAATTATTTTTTTATTTGGCAATATAAAATACTAAGAATAATTTTAGTCTGTCACTGCTAACGAGTTATGCTCCCTAGTTAATAGTAAAAGTGAAACGAGGTCTGACGATTGTCCGTCTTCTTTAAATAATAAACCAAAATATGGAATTTCGATTGATTTTACTCGATATCGAATACAACGATTTGCCCCCAGTTTGTCAGTCCGAAAAAAGCTTTTGCGACCCCACAAAGTATATAATTGATCCTTATAACAACTTGAGTTGATATAGTGATGTTCGTCTGTCTGTTGAAATCACGCTCATTCACAAAATAAACCATTTACCTGGGTAAACTTAGGACAATATTGTTTGGACTACAACGGCCATCATTGTGCCAAGGTATATCCAAAAATATTTACAAATTTTACAAATTCAATGTGTTTGTTGTAATAATTTAGTACTTAGTTAATCAAATTGTTTACTTTTTCAAATATTTTGTTTACATTTGTTATATAAATATAGTACAATAAGTCCAGATATTAACGTAAATGCAAAACCGAGGTAGAGGGTTTCAAGGATTCGGCATAACCGATTTTTTTTTAAATTTATATTTTTTAACTGACTTATGTCGTAGTATTTTATGCAAGTTTTTAGTTTTTTAGATGAGCTTTTTTGTACCCAAAAAAGGTTCTTGGGTTTATATATCGAAAAAAATAAGTCTATATTTTTTTAGTTTTTTGATAAACTAAATAATACAAATTTTAGTTTATCAAGCATTTAAAGTAATTTGTAATTCTTATTTAATGTTTAGGCCTTTGTCTGAATTTTAATATCCCCGATTTGAACAAAGTGTTCATTTTAAGTTCTGCATGTTTCGTACAATAAAAGCTATTGTACCGTTAGAAGTGCCCATTTGTGTAGTGTATGCGATTTGAAATATGAGAAATTTATTCATAATTACCTTAAGTAGGAGACGTATAGTTTTGTATGTGTGCATGTTTGAATGCATTTATGTACATATAGAAGATGTTAAATGGATAGCAGCTAAATCTTTGATAGAAACAGATTATAGAGACTAATTCAGTGTAACAGCAACAGTAATAACAAGAGCAATATAACGACGACAACTGAATATAACAAAAGATCAGTTGCAGCTGTTTTAATTCGCCAACGGCAGCGGCAGCAACAGGAAAACAGTACAACCAACAATCATTTAGCAATTGTTTCGAGTATGTAATACAAACATTATTATTTCATAAAAAAATAGAAGAAACATTCATTTAGGAGAGACTGGTAAGAAGCAATAAAATTGAAAAGAAAAAGAGTAAAACGAGAAAATAAAATACCTAATGAAATTCCACATGCATGTATGCTGAAAGCAATCCATGCAATACATACATACATACATGCATACATATCATCAACATGGGAAATCGCAAAATTAACAAAATCTTTGTTAAGCCATCTTCAAAATATGTAACTAGGTATATATTTAATTTAAATACTTGTAGTCAACGAGTATTCAAGAGCTTAATGGTTATTGAAATTAAATTTATAAAAATTATTTTTTTCCATTTCAATAATGTACGGCAATCCGGAGTAATGTAGAGCTTGCGGAAAGTAAATATATGAACCAATTAAAATCAATAACTGTACCATTTGTGATCACTTCTAAACCTTTATCTCAAAAACTAAAAGATACTCTGAAAAACTATTTCAATATTTGAAAACATCGGTTCTATTTATCGCCCAAAATAATATAAATAATAATATTTTCAAAAAAAGATAAAGATTTTAGATTCAGCTGGACTAATTTTTAATAAAAGGAGAGGATTTTGATGTCGTCTAGTATTATTAATGTTAGAAAAACTTCGCTATTGGTTTAAATGTTAAAAAAATATCAGACCCATCTTTTATTATACCGATCGACTCAGAATCACTTTCTGAGTCGATTTAGCGATGTCCGTCCGTCCGTCTGTGTGTCAATGTAAACCTTGTAACTACAGGTCGCAAATATGAATATATTTCGATGAAATTTGGTATATAAGCTTTTATAGGCCACAGAATGAACGCTATTGAAATTGGTGAAATACGATCCAGACCTAGTCCCTATACAAATGACCCTTATGAAATCGACATAAATTGCCATAAGATCCAAATTATCATATAGATCTCAGTCAAATTGAGTTTGTATGTGTTTATTATATCCATTAATCAGTAGTCCAAAAATAATCCCTATAGGACAATTCTTAGTCACAGGACCCATATAGAGCTGCTTCCCGATCTTCACTTAAATCTATCAAAAAACAAAAATATTGCACAGATTTTTTTCAAATTTGGTTTGTATATTTTTTTTCAAAATATAAGTGACTTTACCAAATATGCTGAGGATCGGCCCATTTTTCGACCTAGATCCCATATAAATATAGCACCCGATATGAACTTTTTCATACCTGCAGCCAAAAAAATTAATAACAATGCCACTCAAATATGGTTTATGCTTATTTTCTATATTCAATTATTTGGACCGAAGAGATAGGGCTTCTAAACCATGGTATAGGGTATCGTATAGTCGGTCTAGACCGACTATAATTTTATTACTTGTTTTTCATGCTTAAATGTCGAGTTTTAAGTCGAATAAGCGTCATTTGCGCAAACTTTTGATTTACTTCTTCAATTTGAAGAATCCTGCAGCTGAGGTGCATCGATTGCTTGTATAAACATATGGTGAGGACGCCTTAAATGAGACAAGTTAAAGAACGATGAATTTGACATCGAAGACAAAGAACGTAGCAGAGGGCCGAAGGTGTATTGGAAGCATTATTGGGATCAAGATTATATTCACACGCATGAAGAACTTGCACTTATATTAGCAGTAACTCAACAAGCAAATTCATATCATTTAAAATTATGAGGAATAATTTAAAAGAAAGGAAATTCTGTTCCATATGAACTGAAGCCGAGAAACGTTGATCCACTGTAATAAACCAAAAAGGAAGAAATCATGAGGACTATTTGGCCATGGTTCAACATCTACAGCTAAGTCAAAAACTCTTTTGTGTATTTCATGGAATTTGCTTGAAGTCGTATATTATGAATTGCTCAAACCAAACAAAACCATTACATTGAGTCAAACTCTTAAGGAAAAGCGTGCCCAATGCTACTCCAGACGAAAGAGTAGTTATCCTGGATGATAATGCTCGTTCACATGTTTCGGCGCCGATGAAAACCTATTTCAATTAGGACGTTTTACCCCACCCACTTTCTGATTTTCACTTGTGTCGTTGAATGACACATGACCTTCACATCATATGAAGACACAAAAAATTACGCCGATTCGTGGATAGCAAAAAGCTGAGAAAAAGTAGTGATAAGCGATGAACGATATTTCGAATAAAACATAAGGTTCCGTTCTTTCACAATAAAGGCCAAATTTTTTGTAAAAAAAAGGTGGAAACTTATTTGTATTCCGACATGTTTAGTCAATCTTTTGGAAAATTTCTAGGTAAAAAAAATTATTTGGAACAATTTTTGAATACATATATCTTTTTAATATTTCTTACAAACAATTATTAAGGAAAATGATATTATTTTTCGCGGTTGTTAAAAAAGTTCACCTAGGAATTTGACGACTTGAAAGGTCAATACCAAAAAATTGGATCAAAAATTAAAAACTCTTTTACTAACTTAAACATTTTTATGTTTTATTTATACAAAAACTAATGTTATACATATATTAAAAAAATTTATGAATAAACTTTGCATTCAAGATTTTTTTTCAATATTTTTCTTCTCTCAAACCTCTATAACTAGAGTTCTAATTATCGTAGGCTGTTGACATAGGTCTATGAACACTCAGTGGATCAAGCTCCTTCTTTCGAGCTATTAACTGCTTAAATTCTTTGGGTTTGAGGAAAGTTATGCGTGGAGAATCAACTTTGCTTTTACTGTACGTTGACTTCTCTTGCCAAATTTTAGTATTACTGTACGCTAACTTCTCTTGACAAATTTTGTTATTACTGTACGTTAACTTCTCTTGGCATATTTTGGTATTATATTATAAAAATTAATATAATATAATATAATGCTGCGGAGCAGCAGGGGTCCTCTAGTAAATATTAACATAAAATAGCTTAACTCCAGAAAAAAAACAAAACTTAAAAGTATTCATTTTTATGCTATTGACAAAACAATGGAAACCTTTACTATACCATAATTGAAAACTTTCCCTCTATTTTTGTTTTCAATAATTTGTTGTGTATCCATTATTTTTTAGTACTGCTTCACAACGCCGAGACATGGCGCCAGTTATCTCTGAATTATGAGACCTATCTTGTTTGTTTAATTTCGTCTCCATATTTTTCGGTCTACAATTTGATTGGGCTGGCCATTCTAAAACACTTACTGCATTAGATTGTAGCTATTCGGTTATAAGTTTAGAGTTGTTTTTTGGGTCATAGTAATATGAGAACTTCCAGACTAGGGCCATATTTTCCTTCACTTATGGATACATTCCATATCCAAATCCAGTTAGAGTAGCTATCACTAGATGAAATGGACCCAATTCTTGGCCCGAAAAGAAACCCCCATATCATTATATTGCCAAACTTTGAATTTTGGAATATTAAAATAAATTAATTGATCTAGAAAACTAGATGAAACCCTCACTATGAGTTGGAAAATAAAAATGTGTTATATTTTACCGATTTTTATGATTTGATGATTATGATGGTTTTATAATTTGACGTCATTAACCCATTTGGACTTGGCGCCAAAAATGACCCCAAGCTCGTACAGGACGATTAAGTAAAAAAAAACTCAAATATTTTGCAAATACTGCTGAAATATGGATCATTTTAACCCTAGGAGCACATAAGGGTAAGTTTTATTAAAATATAGCACAATTTTATTTCCCAACCCATAGTAAGGGTTTCATCTAGTTTACTAGAACAATTAATTTTTTTTTTTAATATGTTTGGCCTCGGCAAGGAATGGGTTAACGTTGTTCAATTTATTTCAAATTTTTAGCATGGCAGACTTGCACATTTGGTTATTATATTGTAGGCGTTACATCTAAAAATTCAACAGCACTTACAAAATATTTGAATTTTTTCAATAAATTGTCTTTTATTAGCTTGGGGTCATATGTGACCCCAAGTCCAAAAGGGATGTGGTCATATAATTTTATCCGAACCCCTAGGCTATTAAGATAAAATATAACATTTAAAAATAGAAAGCTGATAAATTTTTGATACAAAGCATTAAGAAAGGGTACATTTACTGAACATTTAACAAAAAACTAATTTTTCTCGAAATCCGCAAAAAAAATTCCTTGTCAAAAAAATTCTGCCAGAGGAATTTACTTAAAAATTGACACAGTAAATCTCTAACATATATTTAACAAAACTTTAAAGTGCCAGATCCATTTTTTAATTTTGTTAAAGAAAATTTTTTAAAACTTAAAAAAGGAGTTTTCAAAATGTTATAAAAAAAAAATTTTTCATCTTTGGTCTCATTGCGCAATAAGTTAAAAAAGTGGTAATAAAACAATACTTCATGTCTGAGTGCTCATAGGTATATAGACCAAAAAAATGATGGCTTTAATTAATTTCTTAAATTTGAAAAAATTTCCGTCAAATTTCACGAACTAGTTTTTTTTGGCACAAAAGTGGTCTGGGGCATTTGCTATTTCTTGGCGAGTTTTTATTCGATTTTGAAGTTATATAGCTTTTTAAAGTTTTCGGAAAAAATAAACTATAGAACGAAATTTTCGTAAAAATCTGAAAAAGTCATATTTTCTCCATACAAACGCACTTGAAATTTTCAGTTGCGCTGAGGCACCTCTAAATTTTTTTTATTGACCCAAAACTTTGTATTTCTCAGTTTTTTTGGTATTCGCATATTTCTAGGGGGTGGGACCGAGAGCTTGAACGCTTTTTTTTATTAAGGGCTACCCTAATAAGCACCGTTATTTTTGCAAAGTTTTTAATTAGTTGGAATATATTTATACGAGTAGTAAAGAAAGGAAAATCAAAAAAAAAAATGTGCACAAATTTCTGGAAATCCGATATGGTCAGGTTTAATGATTGCCAAACAACTAAAGCTTCCAAAAAGTATTGTAAACGATGTTATTAAACAATACAAGCAAAAGTTAAGTACAGATCGTAAATTTTGTGTTGCAACGAAACGAGTAGAAGCCGATCCAAAATATAAATCTATAATATATTAATTGGCTAGGCGATTTCTTGTGACCGATGTTTTGTTCTACCATTTTATCCTGATTTTGACCAAACGTATATAATTTGAAAGGTATTTCTTTTTAGCCGTTTTGCAGATTTACAGATTTTTAAATTTTTTCCTTTATTTTGAGTAAATTGCATTTAAAGTTGCTACTAACACATACATAAAATTATACAATGCTATGTGTGTGTTTATTAAATTTGTTAATGTGTTTGTAATAAAAATGAGTTTGTTTTTTGTTGATTTGTGAATTGGCTATAATTGATTAGCATACCTGTAAGAGTCTTTATTTAATGAAAAAATAAAATTTTCTAGAATTTGCACTCGAATTTCTAGGGCTGGAATCTGCTAGTATACAAAAATGGATAAATGCTGACGGTTTTCAAAAAGTACGCAGCGCAAGTGGGATCCATCAAGGCAAAACACGGACTTTTATTAGAGATAATTTTTCATTAAAAAATATTAAAAACTTAATGCGCCCGGATTTCAAGTGAAAAATGCTTTAAAATACTAAGAGTAAGAGTGAAACGAGGTCTGACGTTTGTCCGTCTTCTTTAAATAATAATGCGGCGATTAGCCCCCAGCTTTTGTAAAACGCTTTATTAAAAAAATTATATACCTATTGATAATAATAAAAATATGTTAGAACTGATAAATTACTTACAAATTGTACTTAATTATTATAAGAAAAGTATATTGAGGATTTAAACCAGTTTTAATAAATATATCAAAGATATACATATGTAGGCATAATAAGCGTTCTAAAAAAAAACTAAAACTAAATACAATACCTAAGCTTTGGGCTTTATTTAACACATTCCGAGTTGACACTTTTAAAAACGAAAATATTTAAAACCATTTCTTAAACCCCATTTAGAAATAGCACTGACCTTAATTAACATAAGTATATAAAATAAAAGATCATCGAACGATAGAGTAAAACAATAATAAAACAACTTTCTGATAGTATTTTAACAATAGCTCTGTATGAACAAAACACCATACATAATTATTAGTGGCATAAAAATACTAGGCAAAAAAAAAATAATAATAAACGCATAGCACCAGTCTAACTTTTTTTTCTTGTTTTCTTCTATTTCAAATAGCAGCGCAAGCAGCGAACGAACGCATCTTTGAAAACCGGTTAAAAATGACATGCTTGGAAAACGCATGAAAAATGTTTAGTTGGTGGTTATTTCATGAACTTGGCCAGAGAAATCAATGAAAAAGAAAGTGAATATTTTTTAATCAAGAAACAAGAAAAGACACAAAAAAGAAAATTTATTAAAGTTGAGATGTTTCTTATGCAAACACAGAATTAACGAAACATTACGTTAACAAAAATACAGCACTAATTATAACGGGTTTTTCTTTATTGAATGAATTGGATGATTGACAAAAAAAAACCAAATTATTAGTAATGAAAGCCTCATCTGAATGACAATATCCAAAGAAAAGTGAAATGAAAATTATTTAAAACACAAGAAGTTTTCATACTTATACTAATAAGAAAGTGGTCACATTAAAATCGTCACTAAAGGAAAATTTATTAGATATTTAACGAAAAACTCTAAGAAAACTAGAATTTAGAAAAAAATCAAAAGTAAAACAAAAAGTTTAAACAAATGTACATATGTGAAAACAAACTAACGAATAAAACGATGAACTATTAGATTGTTCTGTTATTAACGTTTTGTAAAACCGCTAGTTTCGATTGAGAATACCTCAAAAAAAGTGAAATTTCATAAAAGCCGCATACAACTATTGGCACAACAACAAATATGTTTAATACCATGAGAGAAGATGACATAGAATTTGCCATTAAGGTGGTCATTGTAGGCAATGGCGGTGTGGGTAAATCCTCCATGATACAGCGTTACTGTAAGGGAATCTTTACAAAGGATTATAAAAAAACCATAGGCGTAGACTTTTTGGAAAGACAAATTGAAATCGACGGAGAAGATGTACGCATTATGCTGTGGGATACAGCGGGACAAGAAGAATTTGATGCCATCACCAAAGCCTACTATCGTGGTGCCCAAGCCTGTGTTTTAACCTTTTCCACCACAGATCGTGCTTCATTTGAGGCCGTACGAGACTGGAAGCGAAAAGTCGAAAATGAATGTCAAGAAATACCCACAGTTATAGTTCAAAATAAAATTGACTTGATTGAACAGGCGGTGGTAACCGCCGATGAGGTAGAATCTCTGGCGCAGCATCTTAATTGTCGACTTATAAGAACTTCAGTGAAAGAAGACGTTAATGTAGCATCTGTATTTCGTTATCTAGCCACTAAATGTCATCAGCTTAGTCAAGTCTCCTATATGGAACAGCAAGGTTCGCATCCAAATGGATCTCACAGTCATGAAAGCCACAAAACCATTAGTGCGTTTAGTCCTACATTTACCAAGTCAAAGTCTTCGCCGGGCACTATAAAATTGCAAAAAAGTACGACGGCACGAAAGCGTAAAATAATATTAAAAAAATGTGGCATAGTATGAAAAAAAACCATCAAAATTATTACAATGTATGAAAGCGGCCAATACATTTAAAAAAAAAAAAAAAACTACACATTATATTCATCTTAAAAAACCACATTGATTAATACTCGTTTCCAAAAATTATTGGAGCATAATTAACACCTTAATCATATACAACGTTTGTTACGAAAACTAAAGTAAACTATATTTCAATAGAAATCTTTTAGTTAATTATAAGATAAAGTCAAAACTATAAGAGGGAAGAAAAACGGTAAGTCAAATTTATACAGAATTTTTTGTTTTACTTCATTAAATTAAATGCCTCAATTTCTTTTACTTTATTTTTAGCATAATTAAAGCCGTCTTATAAATACAATAAATAAACTATATATACTCATAATAGTAAACATTTTTGGAATACGGTTTACTGGAGACTGATACCATTTATAAATGTTACTAATGCCTTAAAATGTAAAGCAAGTTAAAAAATTTTTTGTGCAATTTATTATTTATAAACATACAAAAATACAATTATTTCTGTAAAACTATTTAAAAAAGCATAAAACATTGTTATCTAATTAAATATAATAAAAAACAAGTAAGAAAATTATAGTCGGTCTAGACCGACTATACGATACCCTATACCATGCGTTTAGAAACCCTATCTCTTAGGCCCAACTAACTGGACATTGAAAATAAGCAAAAACCAAATTAGAGTGGGATTTTTATTAATTTTTTTGGCTGCAGATATGAAAAAGTTCAAATCGGATGCTATATCTATAAAGGGACTAGGTCCAAAAATGGACCGATCCTGATCATGTTTGGTAAAGTCTCTTGTATTTTGCAAAAATATGTACAAACAAAATTTGAGAAGAATCAGTGCAATATTTTTGTTTTTTAATAGATTTAAGTGAAGATCGGGAAGCAGCTCTATATGGGGTCAAAGGGATCATTTTTGGACTACCCATTAGTGGATGTAATGAACGCATACAAACCCAATTTGAGTAAGATCTATATGACAATTTGGATCTTATGGCAATTTATGTCGATTTCATATGGGTAATTTGTATGGGGGCTAGGTCTGAACATGGACCGATTCTCACCAATTTCAATAGCGTTCATCCCATGGCCGACAGAAGCTTATATACCAAATTTCATCAAAATATATTCATATTTGCGACCTGCAGTTTGATTACAAGCTTTACATGGACACACAGACGGACGGACGGACGGACGGACGGACATTGTTAAATCAACTCAGAAAGTGATTCGATCGGTATAATTAAAGATGGGTCTTGGTCCAATATTTTTGGTTGTTACAAACAGCAGCACAAAGTCATTATACCCAAACCACATAGTGGTATAGGGTATAAAAACAAGTAAGAGTGTTAAATTCGGCTGTGCCGAATCTTTGATACCCACCCTGCGTCTTAAACTCAATATTACGACCAATTTTGGGTACGGCTATCAACGATACTGAAACTTTAAATTCGAATACCAATGAAATTTAAAGTTAATTGCTTTTCTTATTGACCAGTTTCTATTACAATTTCTTGTTACAAAAAATAATAATCGTGTCTTCTTTAGAAAGAATTAATTACTACTAGCAAATTTCAGCGCTCGAAATTCGAGTGCAATTTCTAGACAAATTTATTTTTCAACTTAGCCAACTTATTATTATTGTGAATGAAGTAACAAACACATTAACAATTAAATAAACACACACATAGCATGCATATGGGGGTTTCATGTCAAGTGCACCAACTTTTGCAACCAATGTCTTCCGATCGGGATAGTTAGTCCTATTGGATAGTAGTTTAGACACAATTTTTCAATAAGATCGGTCCAGATCTCTCTGAGTTAGAGGGGATCAAAATTTGACATTTTGGCCAAACAGGTGTTTTTTCTCATCCATGTAAATTATTACCTATTGTTCTTAGAAAATTTTCTCCCAAATAGTTTAGATAGCTATTTCTTCAATATTTCGGAAAAAAATACTTAAAAAAAAAAAAAAATTTTAGACTTTTTTTTTTGCTAAATTAAAACATTTTTTGCCTTTTTTTCAAAAAGGGCATTTTTTTTTTCTTTTCATAAGAAGGCTTAGGATTTTTCCTTTAATAGCTTTTTGGTCGCTTAGTGGGATGGGAGTGGGATATCTATCAAAATAAATGTTTTGTAACTCAAGACAACGGTTTTTAAATTTTTCACAAATGCACTATTTTGAATTTTTTCCTATTTGTGTGTAAAACCTTACAAATAAAACTTATACTGAGAAACTAGACAAATTAACCTTTCCGAAGGTATGTAACATACCTTCATAACATAACAGAAGGGAATGGTTATCTGTAACCTGAAAGAGTTATTTGCAATATTTCAATCTGAACACGAGGATGTTAGAATTGGCTTCACAAAATTAACCCAAATGAGGCCAGAACATTGCGTTTTGGCAGAAAGAAGCGGAACTCACACAGTATGCGTTTGCATTTACCATGAAAATGTTAAACTGATGTTGAAGGAAATCAACTTAAAGTATTCAACAGATGATTCGGCAGAAGATTTACACGATTACCGCGATTGCCTTAAATTGACTATGTGTCCAAATGCAACAACTTCTTGCCACTTAGGTGAATGTACCAATTGCCCGAAAACCACATTCATCAAAGAAAATTTAATTTAACTCTTTAGATCGAGAATATATAGAGGAGGTCAAATTTGATTCTTGGATTCAGACTGACAGATGCACATTGAAAACAATCATTTTAAATGTGGATGATTTTGTGGAAGAAATGTGTACAGGATTGCTAAACTTGAGAAACCATGACTTTTTAGTCAAAGAGCAATGGTCATTCTTCAAGGATTTGAAGATACATTTGAAGTGTGGTGAATTCGTTATTTCATATGATTTCGCAGAAAACTATAAATATGTTCTTCAGGATGCCATGCCATGCCACTTCAATAACGACCAAGCAACTATATTCACAGTAGTTATTTACTACATCAAAGATGAAAAACTGGAACACAAAAGTATGGCAATCATATCCGACGATTTAAAACATGATACCGTTGGAGTTTATGAGTACCAGAAGAGAATACTAAAATTTCTAAAATCTAAATTTACAGTAAAGAAGGTATACTACGTTTCGGACGGAGCTCGTCAACATTTTAAAAACAAAAGTAGCTTGGCAAATCTTATGTCCCATGAAAAAGATTTTGGAATGCCAGCTGAGTGGCATTTTCATCCTACTGCTCATCGTAAAGGAGCATGTGATGGTATTGGAGCAAACCTTAAAAAAAATGCAGCGAAGTATAGCCTCCAGTGCTCTCATCAAGATCGCATCAAAGACAACAAATAAACCACCAGTGAAATCAACAGCTGAACCTAGTAACGCCAAGAAAGGATTGACAAAAAAAAACGCAGTAAATAAAGGCGACAAAAAAGCTGGATGAAAGACTGGATATTTAAAAATTTACAAGACTTAAATACTTCATCAGCTTCAATAAATTAAGTATAAAAATAGTTATGATATAAATGGATCTAATGTAATTGAGATTAAATTTTACTAAATTATTTATCTTTTTATTTTTAATATTATTATTATTATACATTAATTTAATTATTATTAAAAATAAATAAAAAATAATAATTTTTCAACATTTCTATAGAAAAAAAGCGATTTTTTTTTCCTGAGGTTAACATATTCTGGGTATTACAGTATCGAGTTACACTGTACTTAAATGACCTGCATGAACATTTGGGAGGTGGTCTGATGGTAGATGACATAAATATACGTTTGCTTATGTATGCGGATGATATAGTTTTATTGGCTGATGATATACAAATAATGAGAAACATGGTAAAGAACTTGGAAAATTATTGTAAGCAGTGGAATATGGAGGTGAATATGCTTAAATCTGAAATGATGGTCTTCCGAAAAGGAGGCAAGCTTGCATCAAGTGATAAGATTGAGTACAAAAATCAAGAAATTAAAATTGTGAATGAGTACAACTATTTAGGCGTAATTTTCACCCCGCAAACGAGTTTTAGGAAACATATTGAAAAAAGAAATATATCGTCTAAGAATAGCATTAATTCAACGTGGAACAGTTTTCTTAATAAACCGAACATAAGCTTGAAATCTAAGTGGAAGCTTTTTCAATCAGTCTGCCGATCTATACAAGCATATGCGGCTCAGGTCTGGGGTTACTATTTATTCGAGGAGGTAGACAAGTTACAGAGGTATTTCTTGAAAAGAATTCTAAAACTACCAGATTTTACACCCAATTATGCTTTGTATTTGGAAACAAAAGTAGAGTGCAGTCATTTTTACACATTGAATTTACATATGGACTACATCTACAAAACGCTATTTCAGTACAACCAAAACAGATTACCAAACAAATTATCACTAGTTGCATTACGAGATAATATATTTTGGGCAAAGAAAATCAATGAAATAAGTAGAGAATTTGGGGTTCAATTTAACTTTGAAAATAATAGTCAACAACAATGGATTCGAAATGGAACGATTTTGCTTCAAGAAATGAAATCAAGGTCAATTATGGAAATGCAACAGCAAGCTCTAAATAGTACATCAAGAATTTATAAATATTTGAACCATAGTATGGACAGAAACTATATCGAAAACTTGAGGAGTCAAAGGCAAATCTCAACCATTTTTAAAGCGAGATGCGGTATATTACCGTTAAATTCAAACAGTTTTAATACAACTGGAAACCATACACTTTATGCAACACCGGCGAAAATGAAACAACTCAACATTTCATGGCAAGATGTCCAATATTTAAAGAATTCCGAAACAGATTTTTTGGTAAACCCATTCTTAATGACAATGATGTCATAAATATTTTGAATGGAAGAATATGTAACGACTGGAATTCACTTTATAATTATGTTGAAAATGCTTTAAATTATAGAAAACTCATTATAGAGGAATTTATCTAAATTTTATACATACCTATAAATATTAGTTATTTTTTATAAACATGTCTAGAATACTTTATATATTTATATTTATAACAGACGACATACATATGTCATTGTTAAATATTTATTCTCTTTCTTTATTTAAAAATGTTATTTTATATTTGTAAATAAAGATACATACAATACAATACAAATACAGTATCGAGTGTATAAAATTTTAGTTAGGTATGTTATATACCTTCGGAAAGTTTAGTTTGTCTAGTTTCTCAGTATAAGTTTTATTTGTAAGGTTTTAGACACAAATAGGAAAAAATTCAAAATAGTGCATTTGTGAAAAATTGAAAAACCGTTGTCTTGAGTTACAAAACATTTATTTTGATAGATATCCCACTCCCATCCCACTAAGCGACCAAAAAGCTCTTAAAGGAAAAATCCTAAGCTTTGTTATGAAAAAAAAAATGCCCTTTTTGAAAAATGCTTTAATTTAGCAAAAAGAAAAGTCTCCAAATTTTTTTTTTTTTTAAGTATTTTTTCCCGAAATATTGAAGAAATAGCTATCTAAGCTCTTTGGGAGAAAATTTTCTAAGAACAATAGGTAATAAGTTACATGGATGAGAAAAAACGCCTGTTTGGCCAAAATGTAAAATCAGAGAGATCTGGACCTATCTTGTTGAAAAATTGTGTCTAAACTACTATCCAATAGGACTAACCTTGGTGCAAATTTCATCCCGATCGGCAGACATCGGTTTCAAAAGTTGGTGCACTTGACATGAAATCCCCCATATGTATAATTTTATGTATGTGTTAGTAGCAACTTTAAATGCAATTTACTCAAAATAAAGGAAAAAAATTAAAAATCTGTAAATCTGGAAAACAGCTAGAAAAAAATACCTTTAAAATAATATACGTTTGGTCAAAATCGGGATAAAACGGAAGAACAAAACATCGGTCAAAAGAAACCGCCTAGCCTATTAAGATTATAGATTTGAAAAATTGCCTTATTTTTCTTTTACTAGAGTATGAAACCTATAAGTTCTTATAAATACTTCATAGAACACCAATTACAATCATTATTTAAGGCAGCCGGCGTTATAGTAAATAAAGTTTGATCCCTATAAGAATGTTTTGAGACCTTAGAATTCATACGATAATTCAGAAGAAAAAATTAAATAATTCTTAGCTAAACATTTTACGATATTGATTATGAATTAGCTAGTATGTAATATGTTATTCTAATGCATTTAATACAGCAAAAAACCATAAAAACAGATAAAAAATAAGAGACCATCTACACAGACAAAAAATATACCCGATAATATTAGTATTTATTTGAACTAGTATAGCCCAGCACTCGAAATTCGAGGAAATTAAATTTTTTCAATAAATTTTTTTCTTTAAAAATTTTTTTTTATCTATATATCTATGGTTTATATTTAAAAAGTGCTATCTGCAATTTACAATAAATATATGTTTGGTTACAAACTCTTCTAAGATAACTGTCATCTATCATAATGATTTTAATTTGGAACATCAATAGTAGGATTAATTCTTAATAGATATTGTACTAAACCGATCTGTGAATACTTTGCGATCTAATGAAGAAATTGGTTTTCTTCTCTCTCCTCAAAAATTTTTTTAAAGCAAATAGCACTTTTTGAGTATAAACCCTTGATACATAAGAAATTTATGAATAGCTCTGTTCGTTTACGTGATAATTTGTAATAATTTGTACTAATTATCACAAAATTTACTGGATCCTGTTCGTTTACTTCAAAAACCCAGTAAAAGAGAACAAATGAGAGCGTAAAGTGACAGTGACATTTTTTGAAAACTTGCTAGTTTTTACTGTATATTTTTGCCAGTAAGAATTATCAAGCAAGAAAAAACATATGTTTGAAAAACATATGATTGAGTTTTGTGGTAAATAAAGCAAAAATACTACAATTCTATTTTGTGCAAAAATTTTAAATAATAATTCTGAGGAAATTAACGATAGAAGAAGTAAGTAAATATTCATATAACCAGGTTTCTTCATTAATTTTAAAACTGGTTCCTGCCAAAAAAAAATATGTGTATCTGCCAATTTCTTTCATAATAAATGTTTATTTTCAAAAGCAATGGTAATAATATTAGTTTCAACGAATATTTTTACATGTTAAATAAAATAAATTCTTCTAATTAAGGTATATTTCTTTTTTTAATGTGTTTACATTTATTTTATTTACTATATTTTTAATACATATTATACATAAATTTTATCATTTTGCACTTCTCCTCCATATGAACTATAACCAAGAACTATATATTATGAGGATGTGCAAACTTCTTTTGTGACGGTGAAACCTGAATGTATAGTTAAGAGAAACATGTTGCATTATATGTAGATATATGTATTTATATAATTTTTTATCGATAAAAAATGTTTCTGAGTATAACAGAATAGAAAAATATATTTTGAATTTGTAATGTAATTAAATAAAGAAATACTTAAATAAATAAATATTTCAAGCAATTTATTTTTATAAGGTTATTAAAAAAAATTAAGATATAAATAAAAATTTATTAAAAAAAAAAAAGTTCACCAAAAAGAGAAAAAAATTTTTTTTTTTTATAATACGGATTTGAACATGGGGCAAAAAGTTCAAAAGCTTGCACATTACCCTATCGGCCACCAACATGATTATTCCCTGTTTTGCCGGAACAGTACTTAACAAGTTTTTTGTTTCATATCATGTATGTATCTATATCTATATGGTATTCAAAAGCAAAAAAAAAATGCAGAACGTTGTAAGAGTATGAATGTATAATAGAGAACGTTCTAAGTGAACGACTGAGTAAACGTACACAATCATACATATGAAACTGTAAGAAATAAACAAAAGAACGTTCCAAGTGAAAATTGTGTTACGATTGACTAAACATACACAATTGTACCAATGAAAGTAAAAAAAAAACCTTTATGAAATATTAAATATAAATATAAAATTTTCATTTTTTTATGTTTTAAAAAACAACGAACTGTAAAGCGATAATTTTAAGCATTGGACTACGAGCAGTTGTTAATTCTGTTAAGTAATAAAATTAAAAACTATTTTATTAATTTAAACATTTGTATGTTTTATTTATTTAACAATGAATAAATATTAACATAACTTCAGAACACGTTATATAACTTTATTATACTTGTATTATTTGTAAGGTTTTAATTTTGAAATTCATATATATATATGTATATAGTTGATATATGTTATTAAATAATATGGATCATATATATTTAAAGGCACATCAAATTGCAATATATGTTGAATATATGTATTTGGTAACCTGTAAAGATAAATTAAATTAATCGTTATTGTTTATATGTATATTATATGTGTATATAACTTTAATATACTTACTTGTATTATTTGTAAGGTTTTAATTTTGAAATTCATATATATATATATATATATATATATATATATATATATATATATATATAGTTGATATATGTTATTAAATAATATGGATCATATATATTTAAAGGCACATCAAACATGCATTGTCTGTCTAAAAAAGAGTGGGTACCTGTCTTAACATAAAAATATGAAAATTTTATATTTTTAAACAATTTTATCAATTTCAGTTTAGTTGCCAAATTTCATATTATATTCCTTTTTGGTTAAATGAAAATTGTCAAACATGATTCAATTACCAAAATTGTCTAAAATTTATATATTTTTGATTTTTTCAATTTATAATATGTGTATTTCTTTGCGACATTAAAAAAATTCTATCAAAACAGCTTGCATTTGAACTTGTTAACACTGAACCAAGAACTATATATTATGAGGATGTGCAAACTTCTTTTGTGACGGTGAAACCAGAATGTATAGTTAAGAGAAACATGTTGCATTATATGTAGATATATGTATTTATATAATTTTTTATCGATAAAAAATGTTTCTGGGTATAACAGAATAGAAAAATATATTTTGAATTTGTAATGTAATTAAATAAAGAAATACTTAAATAAATAAATATTTCAAGCAATTTATTTTTATAAGGTTATTAAAAAAATTAAGATATAAATAAAAATTTATTAAAAAAAAAAAGTTCACCAAAAAGAGAAAAAAATTTTTTTTTTTTATAATACGGATTTGAACATGGGACAAAAAGTTCAAAAGCTTGCACATTACCCTATCGGCCACCAACATGATTATTCCCTATTTTGCCGGAACAATACTTAACAAATTTTTTGTTTCATATCATGTATGTATCTATATCTATATGGTATTCAAAAGCAAAAAAAAAAATGCAGAACGTTGTAAGAGTATGAATGTATAATAGAGAACGTTCTAAGTGAACGACTGAGTAAACGTACACAATCATACATATGAAACTTTAAGTCGGGGGTCACACAAGGCAATTTTTATTGCGCAACTTTTTGGCAATTTTCTTTTGAAATTGCTTTTATGTCCACACACGACAATTTCTTCGGCAATTTTACTGTTTTGTATTGTTTTTATTTTCTTATAATTTGACATTTGTGCTCTAGTCGTAAAGAACAATAATAAAATTAAATACATACATACATAAATCAATTAAATTGGTTTTGTTGAGAAATGAATTCAAAAGAAAAAAGGCCGTTTTAAAGGCCATTTTAATGAAGTAAACAATAATTACGAATTATTCACACCAATAAGCGAAACACCGAATGAAGAGAAATGTCAAATATAAAAAAAAGAAAAAAGCGAATGAGAGAATTGCTTGAAATAGCCGAGAACCGGCAATTATTTTTCTCTTTTTATTCCCCTCACCGCAAACATCAACAAACTCAAGAATTGCGCAACAAAAATTGCCTTGTGTGAACTCGGAGTAAGAAATAAACAAAAGAACGTTCTAACTGAAAATTGTTTTACGATTGACAAAACATACACAATCGTACCTATGAAAGTAAAAAAAAAACCTTTATCAAATATGAAATATAAATATAGAAAAAAAGAAAAAAATTTGTTATGCTTCAAAAAGAAAAAAAAATTTGTATAGATATTGACATATGAAAAAAAAAAAATTTATATTATATAGGAAATTATTCATATTATAGAAAGAATATATGTAAACATTTTTTAACTATATTGTTATTACTTAACAGAATTAACAACTGCTCGTAGGCCAGTGGTTAGAATTGTCGCTTTACAGTTCAGTGTTAACAAGTTCAAATGCAAGCTGTTTTGATAGAATTTTTTTAATGTCGCAAAGAAATACACATATTATAAATTGAAAAAATCAAAAATATATAAATTTTAGACAATTTTGGTAATTGAATCATGTTTGACAAATTTCATTTAACCAAAAAGGAATATAATATGAAATTTGGCAACTAAACTGAAATTGATAAAATTGTTTAAAAATATAAAATTTTCATATTTTTATGTTAAGACAGGTACCCACTCTTTTTTAGACAGACAATGCATGTTTGATGTGCCTTTAAATATATATGATCCATATTATTTAATAACATATATCAACTATATATATATATATATATATATATATATATATATATATATATATATATATGAATTTCAAAATTAAAACCTTACAAATAATACAAGTAAGTATATTAAAGTTATATACACATAGAATATACATATAAACAATAACGATTAATTTAATTTATCTTTACAGGTTACCAAATACATATATTCAACATATATTGCAATTTGATGTGCCTTTAAATATATATGATCCATATTATTTAATAACATATATCAACTATATATGTATATATATATGAATTTCAAAATTAAAACCTTACAAATAATACAAGTATAATAAAGTTATATAACGTGTTCTGAAGTTATGTTAATATTTATTCATTGTTAAATAAATAAAACATACAAATGTTTAAATTAATAAAATAGTTTTTAATTTTATTACTTAACAGAATTAACAACTGCTCGTAGTCCAATGCTTAAAATTATCGCTTTACAGTTCGTTGTTTTTTAAAACATAAAAAAATGATAATTTTATATTTATATTTAATATTTCATAAAGGTTTTTTTTTTACTTTCATTGGTACAATTGTGTATGTTTAGTCAATCGTAACACAATTTTCACTTGGAACGTTCTTTTGTTTATTTCTTACAGTTTAGAACGTTCTCTATTATACAGTCATACTCTTACAACCTTCCCGATTTTTTTTTTGCTTTTGAATACCATATAGATATAGATACATACATGATATGAAACAAAAAACTTGTTAAGTACTGTTCCGGCAAAACGGGGAATAATCATGTTGGTGGCCGATAGGGTAATGTGCAAGCTTTTGAACTTTTTGTCCCATGTTCAAATCCGTATTATAAACAAAAAAATTTTTTTTCTCTTTTTGGTGAACTTTTTTTTTTTAATAAATTTTTTTTTATATCTTAATTTTTTTTAATAACCTTATAAAAATAAATTGCTTGAAATATTTATTTATTTAAGTATTTCTTTATTTAATTACATTACAAATTCAAAATACATTTTTCTATTCTGTTATACTCAGAAACATTTTTTATCGATAAAAAATTATATAAATACATATATCTACATATAATGCAACATGTTTCTCTTAACTATACATTCAGGTTTCACCGTCACAAAAGAAGTTTGCACATCCTCATAATATATAGTTCTTGACTGAACTGTAAAGCGACAATTCTAACCACTGGCCTACGAGCAGTTGTTAATTCTGTTAAGTAATAACAATATAGTTAAAAAATGTTTACATATATTCTTTCTATAATATGAATAATTTCCTATATAATATAAATTTTTTTTTTTCATATGTCAATATCTATACAAATTTTTTTTTCTTTTTGAAGCATAACAAATTTTTTTTTTATTTTCTATATTTATATTTCATATTTGATAAAGGTTTTTTTTTACTTTCATACGTACGATTGTGTATGTTTTGTCAATCGTAAAACAATTTTCAGTTAGAACGTTCTTTTGTTTATTTCTTTTTCCGAGTTCACACAAGGCAATTTTTGTTGCGCAATTCTTGAGTTTGTTGATGTTTGCGGTGAGGGGAATAAAAAGAGAAAAATAATTGCCGGTTCTCGGCTATTTCAAGCAATTCTCTCATTCGCTTTTTTCTTTTTTTTTATATTTGACATTTCTCTTCATTCGGTGTTTCGCTTATTGGTGTGAATAATTCGTAATTATTGTTTACTTCATTAAAATGGCCTTTAAAACGGCCTTTGTTCTTTTGAATTCATTTCTCAACAAAACCAATTTAATTGATTTATGTATGTATGTATTTAATTTTATTATTGTTCTTTACGACTAGAGCACAAATGTCAAATTATAAGTAAATAAAAACAATACAAAACAGTAAAATTGCCGAAGAAATTGTCGTGTGTGGACATAAAAGCAATTTCAAAAGAAAATTGCCAAAAAGTTGCGCAATAAAAATTGCCTTGTGTGACCCCCGACTTAAAGTTTCATATGTATGATTGTGTACGTTTACTCAGTCGTTCACTTAGAACGTTCTCTATTATACATTCATACTCTTACAACGTTCTGCATTTTTTTTTTTGCTTTTGAATACCATATAGATATAGATACATACATGATATGAAACAAAAAACTTGTTAAGTACTGTTCCGGCAAAACAGGGAATAATCATGTTGGTGGCCGATAGGGTAATGTGCAAGCTTTTGAACTTTTTGTCCCATGTTCAAATCCGTATTATAAAAAAAAAAAATTTTTTTCTCTTTTTGGTGAACTTTTTTTTTTTTAATAAATTTTTATTTATATCTTAATTTTTTTTAATAACCTTATAAAAATAAATTGCTTGAAATATTTATTTATTTAAGTATTTCTTTATTTAATTACATTACAAATTCAAAATATATTTTTCTATTCTGTTATACTCAGAAACATTTTTTATCGATAAAAAATTATATAAATACATATATCTACATATAATGCAACATGTTTCTCTTAACTATACATTCAGGTTTCACCGTCACAAAAGAAGTTTGCACATCCTCATAATATATAGTTCTTGGGTATGCCTGTGTAAAGTATTATGTAAAAAATTTTCTTAACATGCTAAATGAATATATATTTTAAATTATTTTTATTAAAAAGAACATAAATTTGTAACAGAAATAAATATACAAACAATTAGAGGCAAACACTGTATATTAAATTAAAACAACCCGGGTGTTTGATTATTTTCAAAATCAAAAATTACAAATTTGTATTTCCATTTATTTATTACTAACAGATTCCAGCCCTCGAAATTATTTTTTACCTTTAGGGTCTTTACCCTAAAGGTATGCTAATCAATTATAACCAATTCACAAATCAACACAAAAACACACTCATTTTTATTACAAACACATTAACAAATTTAATGAACACACACATAACATTGTATAATTTTATGTATGTGTTAGTAGCAACTTTAAATGCAATTTACTCAAAATAAAGGAAAAAATTTTAAAAACTGTAAATCTGCAAAACGGCTAAAAAGAAATACCTTTCAAATAATATACGTTTGGTCGAAATCGGGATAAAACAGTAGAACAAAACATCGGTCACAAGAAATCGCCTAATATAATAGATTTCTAGGCTTTATAAGATTAATAAACATTTTTATGAAAATTTGCATTTTATAAAATATTAAAAAGCAAATTGAAATTTTTCAGATTCACAAATTATCCGTAGTTTAATTGAATATATTACAAACAATAACATGAGAGTGCATGAAAATAGTATTGCCAATTTGAAAACGTAAAATAAGTATACCCTTTTTTATTTCGATTCACAAGTGTAACTAACAATTATACAATAGAAAAAAGTCTTTCTAGTTAAAAAGCGTGTAAAATATAAATGATGTAATGGATTCGATTGATACATATTTATAACAGAAATTCTAGCCACATCCAAAGGTAGTGTCAAATATATCAAAATAGAAATAAGCTACTATTAAAACAAGGAAAGCCACTCTACTTTTTAACATTCTCTGCTTTCAGTTCTGATTAATAATATTTCCGTTTTCTTAGATAAAGTTTGATGATGTAATTAAAATTGAATCCTTTAAACTGACTTAATACTAATTGTTAATTGATTACACACAAGATATGTTATTTAAAAATAACATAAATATTCCAAACAAATTTATATTAATACAAGCACACTTTTTACCAAATTAAAGTCATTTGATTTAAAGCAATAATATTTCTGTATGTTTAGATATTGTAAAATGTGAAATGATATTCATAGTTGACATCACAGTTAGTATGTTTGTATGTATGTTTTGTATTAAAGTAACGGTTACCACGCTTAGTTAATTATTTTTGTAAAGCCTACAGGACTTCCGAATGGCAGTCTTATATCAATTCAATTCGTCTTAGGAACTCGATACCTTCAAATACACAGTTCATAAGAAACGCTATGTATTTTAAAAAGGCCCTTTTTTATTTTTATAATTAATCTTATATATATATTTTATTATTTTTATTCTTTTTAATTTTTAAATTTTTAGTTTTTAATTTTTAATCTTTAATTTTTAACTTTTAATTTTTAATATTTAATTTATAATTTTTTATATTTAATTTTTAATTTTTAATTTTTAATTTTTAATTTTTAATTTTTAATTTTTAATTTTTAATTTTTAATTTTTAATTTTTAATTTTTAATTTTTAATTTTTAATTTTTAATTTTTAATTTTTAATTTTTAATTTTTAATTTTTAATTTTTAATTTTTAATTTTTAATTTTTAATTTTTAATTTTTAATTTTTAATTTTTAATTTTTAATTTTTAATTTTTAATTTTTAATTTTTAATTTTTAATTTTTAATTTTTAATTTTTAATTTTTAATTTTTAATATTTAATTTTTAATTTTTTATTTTTAGTTTTTAATTTTTAATTTTTAATATTTAATTTTTAATTTTTAATATTTAATTTATAATTTATAATTTTTAATTTTTTATATTTAATTTTTAATTTTTAATTTTTAATTTTCAAATGGTACTTTTTTAAAAAGGGGTAATTAAAAAAAGGTATTTTTTGTTTAGTAGGTAAACATACTAAAAAATAAAAACAGAGTTTTTATTAAAAATCTTTCTTTCCTTCTGCATATGAGTTTTGAACCTCTACGTGACTGTACGTGACTTTGCGTGACTATTTTAAAATTTATCTTTGGCCACAACAAGTCTATGGACCAAGTTTCAGGTTGATTGGATGAGGGGAAATGAGGTTTAAATCACTGCGTGACTGTGCATAACTATCTTTAAGTTAATATTTGGTGACAGCCAGTGTGTGGATGAGGGGAAATGGGGTGACTGTGCATAACTATGCGTGACTGTGTAACTATCTTAAAATTAATCTTTGGTCACAACAAGTTTAAGATCGATCGGATGAGGCGAAGTGAGGTTTTAAGTCTATCGACCAAGTTTCAGACCGATCCGACAAGAGAAAATGGGTTTTAGAGCACTCCGTGAATGTGCGTGACTGTGCATGACTACCCTAAAATTAATCTATAGTCACAACAACAACAAGACTATGGGCCAAGTTTCAGATCAATTGGATGAGGGAGAATGGGGTTGCCCCATGGCAGACAGACATACAGAAAGTATGAATTAAAAGAAAGAGTTTAAAACCCGAAAATCGTAAATAAATATACATATCGTGAAAATGATCATCATTGAAAAATTTAAAGAAATAGTGATTGGAAATACAAAATAGACAAAAAAATATAAAAACATTGGTTATATATATTTTTTTTTTTTTTTTTCAAAAATAACTAACTTTACAAAATAAATGATTTCTGTTCACATAGCACAGTGTTGTGTTTTTAACAGCAATGTTTACACAACATATTTGTTTCGTTTCTGTATTATACCTTAGGGCTAATAATAACTCTGTTATTTGTTACATCTAGTAGAGTGGAAGAATAATTTTATTTTAGTAAGAAATTTATATTTTGCTTAAAGATACGAGAAATAAATTTCAATTTAGAAAATAAATCGGTAAAAATGCCTGTAACCGATGTTACCAATATGAAAGTAAGTATGTTGTGTTTTAATTTCTATAAAGTAACCAAAATATCATTTTAAAGGTGGCTGACCTAAAGCGTGAACTAAAAGTACGCGGACTTTCAGTCGCTGGCAATAAAACTGAATTACAAGAACGTTTGCAAGAGGCATTAGGAGATGAACCGTTATTGGAAGATTCGTCGATAACAGGGGAAGATATTCTGGATGAAGTGGGTGTATTATCGGATGAAGAAAAGATATTGGGAGCTGATGAACATGAGCTATTGAAAAGTCCTACAACAACACCGACAACTTTAACTAAAATCGTTTCTACGCCGGGTAAGGAAGAAACAGGTTTACTTGATGATGATATTTTAGAGTCCCCTACCACGACAACCAAGAAAATTGTTTTAAAACGTAAAAGCTCAATAAATAGTGGTACATCTTTAGAAAGTACCACTACTGCTAAAGAAAATACAGAACCTTCTCCGGCCAAAGTAGTGAAGATACACAAACATAATCCTATAACCATGAATGATGGTAAAAAAGAAGAATCTGGAGAGCCTGGAGCTGCTACCGCTAAAAGTCCTAAGATGTTAACATTACAAGAACGACTTGAATTAAGGGCTAAAAAGTTTGGTATTGAAGCCAAAACTGCGGTTCGAACAGCTACTATGGCGGATAAAGATAATAGCGCAGCAATTTCAATAGCGCCAGTGGTCAGTAGCGAAAAACAAGTGGAATTATTAAAGAAAAGAGCTGAACGTTTTGGCTGTGTTACTTCCACAAATCTTGCTAAATTAGATGCCGAAGAAAAACTTCTCAAACGTAAGCAACGTTTTGGTGGTGAGGTCAACACATCATCCAACAACAACAACCCAGCAGACAATACTACCACCTCTTCGGCAGCATCGGGCGCTTCAACTGATGAGTGGGCCGAAAAAGCCCGTAAACGTTTAGATCGTTTTAAAGCTAATTCTATACCCAAAGTTACTACTGACACAGCAGTTGAAGCTTCAGCGGTTGCGGCATCTGCTTCCTCTACTACAAGCACATAAATCTTGTATTTTTACCATAAAACCTTTTGGGGTTTTTCACTCTTGTATTTTTGTGTTAAGAATTCCTTTACTATTATAATTTAATGACATCTTCATTCGCTGTAGGACCCTATGGACTAAAATCGTGTTTTATTTTTCTCACCTTGTATTCTCTAACATTCAATATGATTATTAATATTTTTCAAATATGAATAAATGACAAGAATCCAATAACTTGGCTGTTTTCGAATATTTTTAACTAACGCTAAAGTTCTGTAATTCACATCTACATTAAAGTAAAATCAAATATAAATTTTTGAATACCAAATAGTTTGTATTTGTTTCGCTTTCATGGGAATGTGAATTACTGAGTATGGGTGTATATATGTACACATCCATGCGTGGATGCTACTATATAGTAGTAGTCATAAGGGGCTTGGTTAATCGAGTTCATAAACCATTTATTTAATGCTAGCGGATATGTATATCAACAATTAAAGACGCATATATATCGTCGGTTGAGTGTAGTTTATTGCAAACAAGAAAATTACAATCGGACTATACCCTTTTACAACACCCTACACCATGCATTTCGAGAGGGGGTCTTGGATCCAACTTTGCTGAGACAATAGTAGGATGTAGAAAATAAGCATGAACTAATTTTAGTGCTATTATTTTGTGGTGTGTAGATATCTGATTATTTTTATATGGGGACTAGGAAAAAAAATGAATCGATCCTGACCATATTTAATAGTCACTTAATTTTCTCAAAAACTTTTAATCCAAATTTGAAGAAATCGATATATTATTGTTTTTGATACATTTAAGTGAAAATCGGCGACTATGACAGTATGTTTTTTACTACTAATTAGTGGGTATAATACATATCAAATTTTATCGATACATATATATACGATAATCTGGGTGTAAATCGTCGCATTCCATATCGGGTAAAATAAATCGAAATTCCATATTTTGGTTTATTATTTAGAGAACACGGAAAAACGTCAGACCTCGTTTCACTTTTACTGTTAGCTATGGACCATAACTCGTTAGCTTTGACAGCGTAAAATAATTCTTAGTATTTTATTTTGGAAAATAATTTCGATGAAAAATGATAACGAATGCGACGATTAGATCACTGGATCTTACGATCCAGGTAGGTAAACACGCATCGAATTTAACCAAATTCAATAGTTTGTCCTAAGGTCGATGAAAGCTTATATACTAAATTTCATCAAAATATATTCGCATTCGATTACAAGGTTTACATGGACACACATACGGAAGGACGGACGTAGCTAAATTGACTCGCGATTCTGGGGGCAAATCGTCGCATTCGATATCGAGTAAAATCAATCGAAATTTCATATTTTAGTTTATTATTTAAAGAAGACGGACAATGGTCAGACCTCGTTTCACTTTTACTATTAACTATGGACCATAACTCGTTAGCTATGATAGAGTAAAATTGCTCTTATTTTATTTTGGAAAATAAAGAAATAATTTCGATCGAAAAATTTCGATAACGAATGCGACGATTCGACCCCTGAATAGGGTACAATAAATAGACTTCGATCGCGACCGGTTTTAGACCAAATTGAATATTCGTAAAAAAAATATTTTTCTGACATAAAACGACATTTTATCTTTTAATTCTTGTTATATTTTATTCTCTTTAAATCACTACTACACATTCATAATATTAATTGTATGGGAGTGGAAAATTGTTACATTTTTTTTTTAAACAGACCGGTAGGTTTTCTTGCACATAACTTAATAAATATGTGTGAAATTTTAATACAGAATAGTTATATTAAAAAAAAATGTAAAAGTCCTTATGATTTAACTTATAAAAATAAATAGCTAAACAGAAAATTAATCATTGTTACAGCGTTAAAAAAATGACTTATTACTTAAGGAGTTTTTATTAATGAAACCAAACTAAAAATATAAAAAAAGAGGAAAGCGCAATGTGGTAGTGGGAGACTTGTCTTAAAAGAATGTAAACACATTTCCTTAAATTTAATTCTAAAATACGAATGATGGATATTTAATTTTTTTAAAAATAAGTTACTTTAATGGTACGACCATCCATGCGAGATCCATCCATAAGAGCTAAAAAAGATAAATTATAAAGTAAATTTCTGGTTTTGAGTAAAGATAAATACAAAAAGAGCATACCAATGGCTAATTCAGCATCACGTTCCTTAAAGAAACGTACCACACCAACATCATTGCCACGAATTTCCGCAAATTTTACTTCACCCACATCACGGAATTTATCTCTAAGCGTTTGCCAAGTGCAGCTAAGTGGAATCTAGAGGTGATAAATCAATGGATTAAAAATAAGATATTTGATGAAATTCGAATATCGTTTGACATAAACAAACACATTCGTCAGACTTAAAATTAATATACTTACATTCTTGATAATAATCGTGTCTGATTTGCGTACATTTCCACCAGCATTACCAATGTTGCTGTTACCAGTACCGCCGCCATACATTTCAATTGCATTGCCAGAATTAAAATCGTTATCCAAACCACCGCTATTATTGCCCCCTCCGCCGGAGCTGTAGGCATTATAACCTCCTCCGCCACCACCACCACCACCGCCGCCGCCGCCACCGCCACCACCGCTACTAACCGGTAGTGAATTAAAACCCGAGGAATTACCAAACCCCGAACTGTAATTATTTCCACCACCGCCGCCACCTCCGGTACTGTAGTTGTTGGAAAGACCAACATTAGACGATGACATAGCGTCGTCGTTGTTAGCGGTCAAAGGACCTTGGTTTTGACCCAAATTCAAACCTAAATTATTAAGGGATGTGGTTAAGAGAGGATTGGCTAGAGCAGCACCCAAGCCACCAACAACATTAGTGAGGGCCGCCAAATTCGAAGAGTTTAAATTGTTCAGATTTAAACCGGCGTTATTCAAAGGTATGTTTGATTGCTTATTGCCAACTGGAGCTACAGGGCTTGGCTGTACAACATTGTTGCCGAACATACCACCAACATTCGAATTACCCATGCCGCCGCCACCACCCATTCCACCCATGTTGCCGCCCATATTTCCCATGCCACCACCTCCCATTCCGCTGTTTCCACCCATCATATTATTGCTAGACATCTGCGATTGGTTATTGTTTTGATTCATATTATTCGGTAAGTTGCGTGAAACATCTTTTAAAGGTTCTCCATTAGGTCCTAAACCGATACCAATGCCACCCAAACCTTCGGGCAACTTAACACCTTCGCCTTTGTCCGGTATACGATCCAAACGTACTGTCATACGACGATCGTACAACATTTGACGATCCAACATAGAAATGGCCTGTACAGCTTCCACAGGATGATCATATTCGATAACAGCAAAACCGCGACTGTTGCCATCTTTGTCAAGTGATAAATCTACACATTGCACTTTACCAGCCAATTTAAAGACTTGCTTAAGTTTCTTTGTGTCCACTTTATAGTCAAGCTAGAGAGTTAGGAAGGGAAAAAAACAAAGTACAATAAAGTTAATTAATTCTGCAATACAAGAAATCCTAGCCGTATTCCCATTGTCTCCGTAGATTATTTTGCACAACTGCTGACTGCATTTTTTTTTTTTTTTTTTTTTTATAAACAAACAAAAGAAACATCTTACAAGAGGGCCATGAACATGAAACTTTCTTGGGAATAGCAAACCAAACCAAAATAATACACACACGTCTAGTGTTGTATGTATATAAGAAAAACTCAAAGAACATGATGATGTATACACTAGGAATATATATAGCTTATGTATGTAAATTTATAATATACAAAAAAAACTGCAGCCAACAACGACCACCACCTTACTTAAGGAACAAGTGAGAAACAAACTGTTGGCCAAATTAAAATACGACCATTTCATAAAAGAAAGCCCCGTAGTTTGAAGTCATAAAAGAAAAAAAATCATTGTTGTGATAATTTTAAGCAGCCAGTCTTAAACTTAATCGAAATTAAAGATGTATTTCTTCATATTTTTGTTATTAGCCAAAATTTCAACATTAAAAATAAAAAAGCAGGTCCAAACTGTTCTTTACCAACTAAATTCGTTTTTTTTTTGGGAGGGGCGGGTGGATTTTTTTATTTTTATTTTTTTATTTTTTTTTTTTTTGTAGGTAGGTAACTAAAAATATTCAACGATCAATTTCAATACTCACATTAGCAACAAAAACTTTATTATGCAAAGGTCCATTTATGCCGAGACTCTCCAAAAACGACGCAGAAAGCCCATAATAATTAAAATTCCCTTGTTGATTATTAAAATCATTTGACATCATGTTAAAATTATTACGACCAGATCTAAAAGGAAGAATTCAACAATATAAACCATCAAAGAAGCATAACAAAAAAAGCCGACACAACAAGATACCAACTACGAAATTATTTCTTGTTCGATCGTCATTATAAGAAATACTGATTAAATATAGGTAGATACTTACAACAATAATAACAATATGATCTTATACAATTTAACCCCAATTTGTTTTTACTTTTTCTTTTAAATACTAGCTGTTTTTACCCGGGCTTGCCCGGTATCCAAAGGGCTTTGACTTGAAAAATGGTTCACTATGCTTACCAGGCGCTGAGTACTAAGTCCCCGATGAACCATTCCTCAAAAAAATTAACTTACTCCCAAAAAATTTGTATGGGATTGGGGAATTTGTTCATGGTGAAAAAATTCCCTATGTTCACGTTTTTTGGGGTTTTTTAATTTAAAACTTTTTTTATAAGGCGCTACAGCAAAGCAAGGAGGAGATTTTGGCCCGCCTTTTTACCCCGCCCAGTTGGAATTTTCGGAAAGTAAAAATGTCAAAAACTCAAGCATACCTTTGGCAGTATTAAAATTACACCAATACAGGCATTATTCTAAATTTTTTACTTCCGCCCACTCTCCCCGCTCATTTCCAGTGGTTCTATCAACCTGGTATTATGACCGTTCGAATTAGCGACCGCGAAAAATATAAAAACGACACGCATATTGACTATATTTGAAAATTTTTCGACCACCACCCCTCTTTTACCACGCCCTCGCAGAGGGGTTACGGGGGTCTAACACAAACAAAAACCATCCGGAGCATAACACGTACACATGGTGTTAATATAAAGTGGATAGCTTCAGTGGTTCAGCCGTGATGGTCAGACGTACATACGCACAATCATTTTTATATATCTTTTATTTAAATATTATTGAAAGCATGTACAGTCTAAATTTATCGAATTTAAAGTGTTGCCAAGTCGTATGTATGCAAACTTGGACAGATGTACAAAATATACTATTTGTAGATGCGAAAATCAAAATTTGAATGCAAACAACCCCAATCATCTCGCAAACTTTATATATAAAAGAATTTATACTGCAACTATTTTGTGGCCTTTTGAAATTAAAAAAGATATATATATACCTAGTTTTTCTTTTTTTAATTCAAAAACTAAAAAAACTTTTTGAAGTTAAAATAAAATATATTTTTTGAAATTTAAAAAAAATATATTTTTTTGAAATGTAAAAATGTCAATTGAAATAGTTCCTTGTATCAAAGTGAATTAAAATTATGTCTTAATTTTTTAAACTTTTAGTTGATAATTTTCAATTTCAAAATTTCAATAAATATTTTTGAATTACAATTTTAAAAAAATGTATTGATTTTTTAAATGTATAAATATCAATTGAAATAATTCCATTTATCAAATTGAATTGTGTTTAAATTTTTGGATTCTCAATTGATATTTTTGAATTTTAATAGATATTTTTGATTTACAATTGAAAAAGAAAAGTGTTGATCCATCGTATTTCGCCAAATTTTGTTCGAACGAACTATATTTTACCATATACATATAAAGTAAAGTTAAGTAATTCTAAACACATGCAAAAATGTTTGTAGTTATTCTTTTTTTTTTTTACACGGAAAGCAAAAGTGTTGAAAATAGCTATAGTTAAAGCGAGAATAATTACTTCCTTTCAACCTAATGCTAGTTAAATCATTGGTGATTTACTCAAATTGGTACTTCTACTATCTTTTCGAAACGTAATTTTTTGTCGATAATAATGGAAATATTTTCTGATTATACAATGCTTAAGGAGGACCTTGGACTATCTTTTCGAAACGTAATTTTTTGTCGATAATAATGGAAATATTTTCTGATTATACAATGCTTAAGGAGGACCTTGGTTCTCCTCATTAATTGAACTTATATTTACTGCACCTTTACTTAGTAATTTATAAACCAAGCCCTGGTTGTACAGTTTTCTAAAAATTATGCAATGACAAGAAAAAAATCAAATATATTAAATCCTTGTAGTCATCAAACCCTCTACGAATGTAACTCAGAGTACCTAATTTCATTTAGATTGTAATTAAGATGTTACAGTCTACATAGAATAAAACCATAAGAAATATATACAGCCATGGACAGTTGCACTCTTATATATCTTTAATTATTTCACTGTACTAAACGATATCTCAACTTGTTTATATATAATTAATACTGATCTAGAAGTCTCAGATGATAAAAAAAAATCCACAAAAATTATACCAGTGCGTTAATAACAGTTGGAGTACTTAGAACTTGGTTCGTAATTAATTTTAGTATACTTTGCAAGAGAAGAGTAAAATTTTTATTCAACAAATTAATAATAATTTTGTTTTTACAATCTTAAAATTAAAAGATGGATTGAGGAAAACATTGTAGGAAACTTATAAACCAGCAAAAATTACATCAATGGTAAGATGCTCTCGATAAGAAATATGACAAACAAAATAAAAACAGAAGCCTAAGAGTCGTTAAACAATTTATATCGACAAGAGCACAGTTCAAAAAAAAGCAAACTCGATCCGTTTAAGTCCTCTCGTCATATATAAAAAAGAAGTTAATGTGGAAGTTTTAAATTGATCCATAAGAATATGACTACATGAAGTAAACTTATCTGGACGTATTAGCCGAAATAAGCCGCTTCATTCAAAACAGAATATGAAAAGCGTCTTGACTTTGGAAAAACCCACAAGGAAAAAACCGAGGTAAATCGCTGGTAGAATAGTTCTACGTCGCCTAAAGAACCAATCTTTAAACAATTAAGTACACATATAAGTCAGTTAAACGACGCAATGTTGAAATGGAACGGCGTTGATCTACTATAAAAATATAGGGCAAAATGGACAAATTTCAATATTTTAGCATCCTTAAATTATATGGAACCCCTTTGCATTTGAAAATTGCCAATAACCTGGTTCCGACAATAATAAGGTTTTGGATTGGCCAGTGCAATGCCCTGATCTAAATCCTATTGAATAACTTTGGAAATATGTCTAAAACGAAATTACGCAACAATTTTTTAAAAATGCAATAGATCGTTGACAAAGGTTAGCGAAGAATATGCCCCGTAGATGCTAAAGTTGAAACTGACAATAATGGTTTCAGTAGGAAATATGTTAAAAAATATTTTCAGTCAACTAAAATTTGAAAACCTAAATAATTAGCTGTTATTGGTTTGATTTGTAATACACTCAAAACTGTTTTTGTGCGTTCTCTCTTTCTGCGATTTCTTACTTGTGCAATTTTTTTTTTTTTTTTTTTTTTTTGTGCGGTATATGTAATTTGAAAATTTGCATATATCGCATAAAAAACGCACAGAAGAAATAGCGCAGAGACCGCACAAAAACAGGCTTGAGCGTAGCGTCCTATTTAATTGTCCATCCTTCTGTTAGATCTGTATTTTTTTTTTTTTTTTTTTTTAATAAATATTGACATACTTCCGATATTTTGAATACAAATTTTAACTCAGTCTAATTTTGGAAAATGTAGAGCATTTTACTTTAGTACAAACATGGTTCTATTTACATGTCCAAGGCTGTATTTATATACATTAACTGATTCTGCTTCAAATTTGGTATACAAAGTAGCAGATACATTTTCAATGTTAATCGCTATTTTTCTAAGGTTCTGCTTAGCAATACTAGAAACAATTTTAAATTGTATGTTACATTATTTAAGAGCTGGTTTCAAAAATAACGATAATACAATGAACTAATAAGAGATAGTGAAAACGAAACGTAAAAAATATTGAATAAAAAACGAATATTTAAAAACTCATTATTGCCCATGTTGAAAAAAAAACATACATTTATGTACCTATTAGGTTATCTTTAAAAACTTTTCAGAAGCTCTAATTATGAGCTTCAAAATTTAAGAAATGAAAATATTAAAATATATAGAAAACTACAAGTTTTTGAGTATAATTCTAAGTAATTCCTGTCTGAAAACGCTCAGAACCTGAATTTTCAAAATATTGAAATAATTAAAAAGTATAATACAAGTAATTAAAACAGAATATTTATACTTACGATCGATCGTCATCACGTCTTGAGAAACTACGATCACCACCTTCTCTGGAGATACTTCCACGACCACCACCACCACCTCCGCCGCCACCACCTCCGCCAGCTCCATCTCTTATAATACGACCATATTGATCACGTTGTTCACCGTGATCTTCTTTAACCACTAATTCACGACCATTGACCTCATATCGGTTCATCTTCTCTAATGACTTTTCCACGTGGTCAGGATCCTTAAATTCTACAATACCGCAACCACGAGCTTTGCCGTTTTCATCATGGAAAAGTTCAACATATTCCACAGAGCCAACAATTCGTCGAAAAAGATCTTTCAAATCTTGCCAGCGATAATCGTAAGGAATATTCGATATATAAATGCGACAGTTGCGTCTTTCACGACTCCGGTCGCGATTAACGCTGCTGGCGCTATTACCGCCACCGCCACTGCTAGGCGTATCGGCATCCGAAAAGCGGGAACCACGTGCTCCACGGCTACGGCGATCACGATCTTTTTCACGATTTTCTACACCGGGACTATTATCCATTTTTGGTTTTTTTTTTTTCTCTGTCTCTTGTTAAGTAATAAAAACTGATGTGTATATATGAAAAAAAAGGTTAATGAAAAGGAACGCCGATGAAATAAAAACTGCAATATTTTTTCTTAGGCGTGAGAAAATAAAAATGGCGTCGTAAGTAAATTACTTACATAGCTAATTTTTTTATATAATATATAATTATACTCACAGTTTATCTTAATTTTTTAAAATTATTACGTTTTCGCTAATAATGTGTATCTATTATACTGTTTAATCAACTTTTCTTAAGAATGAAAAATTCCTTCCACTAATGCCGCCGACGACGAAAATGCAATACAAAATAGCAAATGGCGTTTAAAATGGCGTATATTGAATAAACATGCATCAGGGATTGCTAGCTGAACAAAAAAGTGCTGCCCAATTTAGAAGGGCTTGCCGGGCTACTATCGCAAAGTGAATAGCTACTGCTAAAAAAGCGAGACAGTGGCACGAGACAGTGCTAAGATGCAATCAAGATAGGAAATTTCTAGCACAAACTCAAAACCGTGTGTTAACCTCGGACGCTAGAAATACATTGAATGGTATTATAAGCGACTCGCTTGCTACTAGCAAGCAATATCAATAAAAAATTGCAAACAATAAACATCTGTTGAAAAAAACTATTCGTTATCAATCAGAAAGGTACTGCTAGTGAAAACGTGAAATTAATGAAATCGTAGAACAAATAAATGTAAACAACTTTTAGCAATGGCTAATACAAAAAATTTATAAAACAACAATTCAAAGTCTTTTACCAAGCCTCACCAACATAAGAATCAACACAAAGGTAGAGCTGGTGTTGAAGCACCCTTCAAAAAATCAATGGAAAAGCTGCTATAGCGGAATCGAAAGAAGCTCAAAGTGTCTTTGGTAAGGTTTAATTTTTTGTGATTAGTAGTTTACTGGATAACCCGGCCATATTTTTAAAGCGGGCCTTTGAACATTAATACAACTTGAATTACTTATTCCGCTTTTGTCGGGGGACACCTTTTTTCCGTGTTATGGACACCTAAAGTTCTGACATTAACTTCTACATTATATCAAGAATCATATATATTTATATATGATTCTTGCTACCACTTTAAAACTGTTGTCGGTACTGAAATTTAAATTTCGAATACCAATTAAATTTAAAGTTAATTGCTTTTCTTGTTGGCCAGTTTCTATTATAATTCCTTGTTATAAAAAATAATTAGCGTGTCTTCTATGGAAAGAATTCGTTACTATTTGAAATATGTTATTATTTTTCTTTTACTAGAGTAGAAAGCCCTATAAATTCATTATATAACGCAACCAGCGTTATAACACCCAAAGTTTGCCCTATAAGAAAGTTTTGAGATAATTCATGATAATTAAAAAAAATAATAATAAACTAATTCTTGGCTAAAAAACTCCAGATATTAATATTAAAAAAAAGCAAATTTTAAAATATATTTATCTGAATTAGCTAGTAATTTTTAATTTTTTATTTTTAATTTTCAACTTTTATTTTTGTATAAATAATAATAAATAAAAAATGAACAAATAGTATTTCTCAAAGTTAATGTTTAATATCTCTATTCTTCAAAATTTCCAACTTAAAAATTTTGCTTTCAAACTCGTTCAAACACTTTTCCTAACATGTGGCATCTTTATTTTCACAGTCATTTATTTTGACCTGCTGTTTATATTAAACGTTGGATGTATAAAAATTGTGCGGACCGGGAGGTATTAACGTTTACAGCAAAATGTCGGGAATTACTAAATTAATAAATGTTGCACAAGGTGTCAAAACTCTATGCTTTTCCATGAGCAATTTATCTTTACAGCATGTATACAGAAATTCATCAAATATCTTGAGGTAATTGCGATCATTAAACTTCCACAAGCAAATTTTATATAATGAACTTGATATTACAGAGCTTCGCAGCACTTTAAATCTCATAGCCCTATGACCATAATTGCCAATCGTAAATTTTCTTCTACTTCCTCTAACAATGATTTAATGCAATTCTTTGATGACCCTAACAATTGGTTTGAAAATGAAGTTAAAGTGGGAAGGGCTTGGAAATTAGATGAATTGCGTATAAAGTCCAATAAAGAATTACATCAACTGTGGTTTGTCTTGTTGAAAGAACGTAACATGTTGTTGACCATGGAACACGAATGTAACGATCAAATGGAATTATTTCCCAGTCCTGAACGTTTAGATAAAGTAAGAATTTCTATGGAAAATTTGGAAACAGTTGTGAGGGAACGTAACAAGGCTTATCATTTGTTGGAAACTGGTGATATTGGAGAAAGACCACAACGTTTGGTGGCTAATAATTTGGGTATTCGTTATATGTACAAGTGAGACATCTTTTTTTATTTTATTATTTTAATATTGGGTAGTATTTATGTCCCTTCAAAGTCGAGATTTTAGTTTTTTTTAAATAATTGTTTAAAAATGAATTTCATTGCAATTATGTTTTTTTAAATTAGATATTGCGAACATGTTTTACCACCTCACATGAATGTTAAATGGATTAAATCACGTATTGGTTATGGCGGCAGAGCTGTTCGTAAATTCTTATTACAATACCGCGAGAAACTATACAATGAAAAGCGTAAAGCCAGAAAGTAAGTACACTTCTAAATAATCTTTTGACAAATATTATAAACATTCATTTTTAGTCGTTCCCGCAATGAAGCTATGATGTTATTGCGCCGTAATCCCCATATGGATCGGGAAGTTATGCGTCGTAACTTTCCCGATGTAGATATTGATAAATTAGCAAACACCGATAAAATACGTGGTCATTATATACCAAAGGTACAACACACTTAGTTTAAATATTAAAAATAAAAAAGGAAAACCTTGTTTTTGTTTAAAAAAAATTAAGAATAGTTTATTAATTATCAAAGGTAATTTTCTTTCCCTGGAAGGCGGTTATAGTTGGCTTTAATTTTTGTTTGGCAATCCAAGAGGGGTGCAGAGAAGAATTTTTATCTGAATTTATTGATTTTGGAGTCTGCTTGCTACTGGTACTGTTTTCAGGCTTACTATATGTATTGCTGATTTTATTGTTGTTATCATCATCGCCAAATGTTATTTTTTTGCCCTGGAAACTTGTTATAACTGGTTTAAGTTTTTGTTTGGCCGCCCATGATGGATGCAAGTTTTGTTCGCCTTTAGTGGTTGAAACATTATTTCCTCCCTGCTTTGTAAAGCCTTTATCTCTTGAGGTTGTCTTATAATCTCTGTCTGCGTTTTTCCAATTATTTTGTTGAAGTTTTTTATTTCTCTCATTTCGATTACTCAGTTTATTTGGTTGATATTTCTGTTCTCCATTGGCTTCATTATTCCATTTATTTTGCTTTTGAGAAAATCTCTGCCTACTTTGATTGTTTCGGTCTCTCACATTTGGTTGATCCGAGTCTTTCGATTGTTGTCGCCGGTCTCTCAAGTCATTGGAGTTTTTTCTACTATTCAACTTGATCATATGGAGACTTCTTTGGTCTTCAGTATTTTCACTATGAGCATTTTGACCTCTCTTTATAACTGCTGTAGAGAGATATTTTTCACCTGTGTCAGTTATAAAGAAGGGGTCGATAACCATGGTTTCTTCCTCACAATCTTCTGGCGTTTCTTTTTGACCATTATCATCTGAAAATTTTTGATTTTCAATATTTTCTTCTCTAGAATTATATTCATTCAGTAGTTCCTCATCCATCCTATTTTGTACCATTCCTTCTTCAGTATCTTTGTCTGAGAATTCATTTTCGTTTTCAACATGTTTTGAAATTGAAACTTTTTCCTTTCGCTTTTTATTTTCAATATCCATTTTATTTATTGCTGGTTTCTCTCTTTGTAAACATTTAATATCTGGAACTTTTTTCTTATCACTTTTGTTTATTTTTGTTGTATTATCATCCATTTCTATTTCTTCGACTTTCCATTTACCTGCTGTTGATATATTTGTGTCGGGATCAAGATTTTTTTGTTCCACTTCCGCGGCAGGATTATTTTTCTCTATCCATTCTTGACGTTTTCGTCCCACAGCTTTTTGTTCTTTCGCTTCTATACGTTTACGTCTTTTCTCTTCTGTTCGTTCGATTTTTTGCCTTCGTTTGCTCGATTCTTTCAACTCGTTTCTCCAATTATTACCTTCTTTATCGTCAAGCTTCAATTCTGTTTTAAATCTTTTAATTAAAACTTGCATAACCTTATTCATGGCTAGTAACGCAACTCCTATTTCATCCGGCGTAGCTAAGCCATTAGTAATAATGGCTGCGGGAGGCTTATCCATTATTAAAACTTGTTTCATAATATCTATTCTTTTTATTTTCTGAAAAAAATTGTTTTTAATAACTTTATTCCATGTTTTTAGTTTTAACACCACATACCTTTAAAAGTTCCATAGTTTCCGTCGACTTCCTTACTCGCTCCTTACATTTCGTATTGTCGGGATGTTTTTCCAACAGGGTCTTAAGTTTACGTATTTTATGCACGAGCTTATTAATAGTTTGTATGCGCGCTTGTTGTATGCCTTTTTTATTGGATATCACCTAGTTTCATTAACAAGATTTAGTGATTATTTAGTGATTATTATTAATAGTTTATATGCGCACCAAGCGCATACGTTACGTAACTCGAAGCTTCTAGTTTGTGGTCGTCAACAATGTAGTCAGTCAATGTGCCAATGGCTGGACTTGCTTTGAAATCAAAGCAAAATGATTTTTTTTTGTACCGGTCTGAGCAAATATCAAAACGATTTTGATTTTTGATGCGACAAGATTGTCAAGCTTGGAGCTTTGTCGTATATATGTGGTAGTGTTAGTGTTAATAATCTATAAAATTAATAGGTTAGGCGATTTCTTGTGACCGATGATTTGTTCAACAGTTTTCTCCCGATTTTGACCAAGCGTATCTTACTTGAAAGGTATTTCTTTTTAGCTGTCCACCAGACTTACAGATTTTAAAATTTAAAAATTTTTTTAAATTGCTAGAGTTATGCTCATCTAAAGTTACTACTAACCCATAGGTACATAAAATTATACAATGCTACGTATGTGTTTATCAAATGTTAATTTTTTTTGCTAAAGCGTTTGTTTTCTTATTCAGAATAATGTGTTGAATTGAAAAATTATTTTGGACAGAGCATATTTTTAGGGTCCATAAAATTATTGAAAAAATAAAATTTCCTAAATTTGCACTCGAATTACGAGGACTGGAATCTGCTAGTTATAAATTATAGTAAACTAAATCAATTTGTATGCCTTTTTTATTGGATATCACCTAGTTTTATTAACAAGTGATTAGTGATTATTAAAAAAAATATATTTTAACTTACCATATTATTAAATTGCAATTTATTCACCATTTTAATAAAATATTTAGAGAAAATTTCAAAATTTCACGCTTTGTGCTAGCGTGTATATTATTTGTTTTCACGTGTGGTTTGTTCAGTGTTATTTTTAAAATCAGCCACCATGAAATGTAAAAGATGCATCAGACGACATGTTTTGTTGATTCTTACTTGGGAAATTTCTACATGTCGTATGATCCCTTTCACACCTTGCATGTGTTAAATACATGTAGATAATCATATGTGATTTTTCCAATTAGAAAATGTTCCATTGATGTGACATCGAAAAATTAGCTGTTGTTGTACATGCAAACGTTATTATGAATCTCCAAATTTGACATACGTACTGGTTTACATTTGGTGGTTCTCAAAAGTGAGATGACATGTGACAAAGACATCTCGCCTGTAATTATCCAGTCAATCAAGTAACACTAGCAGAAACCTGAAATTTTTAAAATATTTTCATATATATGGCCATAAGAACATAAAAATCATCGTAAAAAACTGAGTGTTTGTTGTTGACGAAAAATTTTTATGCAACTTAGTGAATGAATATGAATAATAGTAACGACCAAGTGTAAATAACTATTCTAAGTAATTTTTTATTTGTTCTCACGTGTGGTATGTTTAAAAAACAGCTGAAGCGACAAAGCTGCCATCATGTAATGTAACTATTTTTTTTTTTTAGTTAAAGTCAAATGCAAAACTATATACAAATATAATTTATTTATTTAACATTTCATTATCATCAAGCCGTTTAAGCAGCAAGTATAATTAAATTATTTTTTTTTGTATCAGAAACAAATTTTAAGTTTTTGGAAACTTTTTAACGGGATAGTTTTCCATTGTAAATATGGTATTATTTTACATTTAATAGTTATAGTGGCATCACTGTTTGAATTGATTTACTTTTTTTATTTTGTGTTTTTAGAAAAACTTAAATTGCTTGAAAAAGGACTTAAAATATTGTTAAAATACGAAAAAATAATATAAACATAATATAAAATAATAAACACAATGCCAGTTAATAAACTCTGTCGCATATGTTTAAAGGAGACGAGACGAGATGGAATGCAGCCATTGTTTGATGAAAAAAATGCACGCTGTGCTGAAATAGTTCAGCGAATTGAAGAATGTGGCGGTATAGTGGTAGGTGGATAGATGTTGAATAAGGATAAGAATAAAAATATTTCAATTTGCAAAATAAGTATGTTAAGTGTTTGCTCTATATTTCCAGTTAAAACCACATCAAGAATTTCCCAAAATGATTTGTTATCAATGTTTGGATTCATTAAATACTTCCTATAAGTTTCGCTCAATGTGCCAGACTAGTGAACATGCACTTTTGGATGCTATAGTAAAGGTAACATAAGAAATAAGTTGTATATTTGTTCTCGGACAGATGATATTGTATTTTTTTTATATTGTAGTCTGAACTAAAAACTGAACCGGGTGAACCATCCTCGTCCAAACAAAATCATAGCGATAATGATGAAGATGAAGAGGAAATGTTTTTTGATTTAAGAACAGATTATATAGAAGCCCAAGAAGTCGATTTTGATGAAGTGGCCGAATCAAAAGCAGATTTCATTGAAGATGATAGTCAATTCTTTGCAATTGAAGAAATCGATATGGATGAAATCGATGGTGAAGAACATTTAGATGATAGTGATTCGGATGAGGGTGAAAAAATCGTAGATGATGAATTTGTATCCATAAAGAAAATAAAAGTTGAACCCAAAGTTAAAAAGGAAAAGGAGTTTACAATAAATGCCGATGGTACGCAAGAAGTTAAAAAAGCTGGACGAGGAAGAAAAAAGAATGATACAGAACCCGAAACAAATATATGTGAAATTTGTGGCAATATATACAGTAAACGTAGCTTGTTAAATATGCACATGAGACGTCATAGAGCTGAAAAACCATTTGAATGCGAGTAAGTTTTAACAAATTATGAAAAATTACTCGTATTATAATATTGTCAAATTGGCACAAGATAGTATATGATCCAAATGTTATAAAATTATTAATTTTATTTAAAATACCTTTTTTTTAGAATTTGTGGGAAACACTTTACCTGTCCCTCAGAAATAGGACGACATATACGAATTCATACTGGTGAAAAGCCCTATGTATGTCGATTTTGTGGTCGAACATTTGCGGATCGTAGTACAAATATTAAACATGAAAGGTATACAAATAAAATTTGCAGCCATGTCACAAATTCCGATCGAAATTTATATGATTTCGTAGTTAACATTTAGATTGATTTAGTTTTTGCTTCTTCAGACTTCGTGTATTCATAATCATTAAATAAAATTACTACACTTTTCGGTGCTATTACAATAAACAAATATTTTTCTGAAGCAAATAATTTAACATACATGAAATTACTTTTATTTAGCACCAAAAATAATACTCAAGCTGTATAGAACTTAGAGTAAAATATTTTAAAGAAAGTAATCATAAATTCAACTTAGCGAATTGAAAATGGTTTTATTCCGAAAACAAATTTGTTCTGAAGAAGCAAAATACGCATTCAACTCGACGGAATTTGGGTGCATGACATGAAGAAATATATACATACATATATATTTATATACATTGTATTTTCTATCTAGGATACATACCAATGAAAGACCATTTACCTGTCAAACGTGTGGTAAATCTTTTACATATTCTAATGTTTTGAAAAATCATATGCTAACGCACACGGGAGAAAAACCGTTTCCGTAAGTTCGAAATTAGTTGTTTTCTTGAATCAAATTAGAATTGTTTTTTCTTCACACATCCAGATGCATTCCTTGTAATAAAACATTTTCACGTAAACATCAATTGGATCAACATTTAAGTACAATAACCCATCAGCAAACGGTGAAAAATCTGTTACCACCACAAACAGTACTAAAAGATGAGGTAGTTCATGAGTATACCATTCAAATTAGGGATGCCAAACCGGAAGTCACGAATTCTGAATTTTTTCTTGCGGAATCCCGGGATCCCGAAGACCCGGGATTTTAAAATAATTATTTTTATTATCTTATTTTGAAGTTGAATAAGAATCATTTCCTCTATTCTTTTAATCTTTTTAAAAAATCCAAATGTTATATATGATTTTGATAATTCTTATAAAAACAATGCAAAATATATTTCATTAAAAAAATAATCTAAAGGCGATTCTATGATATCCGCTTAAATTGACAAAATAGATGAGGATTGAGAAGAATACTACTATATTCCGAATCCTGGCATATGCAAATGTTTATATTTTTTGGCATCTCAAATCAAAAATCATACTCGTAATACGTCAACATCAATAATAAATCCAATTAATGTGGTACATGTTACGTAATTATCAAACTGTAAAGATTTTAAAATGATATTCTTTTTTTCGAAACTTTTCATACTTATAAATGTACAAGAATTACATTAATAATGCTTTAACAAATAATTATTTAATACTTTAATTTTAAGTAATAAAATATTAAAGTAATTTTATATGCAAGTAATTTTTAGTGGACGTTTTAACTTGGTAAATATCCAGTTATTTGGATTTGTTATCCGTACCGACATTAAAAAAATTTTGGAAAAATTCTTAGAAATCTTTTCGGCTATACGAATTCATATTCCTTTTTAAGAGTTGCAAAGAAAATTTGCTCAGCATCACTGATCTGCCGATTCTGTAAAGCTGTTCATATAAGTATGCTCATTGATTAATTTTCACTCAAAAAACTACGTATTAATTTGGAAATATAAAATGGAAATTTTATATTTTTGAAATTTTGTCCCCTGTTTAAAAATTATTTTTAGTTTACCAGACCTAAAATTTTGCCGTCATAGCATTGAATATGAATTGATTAGGAACTATTTTTCAGGTTGCCAAATCGAAATATTTAAATAAATTCATTTTTAATAAATATTTCGTATATATTCAAGTGGTTATAATTTTCATCGTTACAATTAAATACTTAATTTCAAATTTACAATTAATTTACAAAAAAAAAATGTTCCTTCTAAAACAAAATTTTTATTTATTTATTAATTTTTATTTCTTTGAAGATGGGCATTATATTAAATCTTATGGAAAAACATTGTTGAGTTAAAAAAAAATATATATAAAAAAAAACTAAATTAGAAAAAGCTTAGCTTGTTCGTAACTAACTCTCGTATAAGAAAACAAAACAATTCCCATATTCTTTTTTTATATTTGATTTAAATAATTGATTAAGTAGGCGTTGTATTTCTCTTACATTACAAAAAAATTATATTATTATTATTATTAGAAATTATATACAAGATCTCGAATCGAACAAAACTTATTAATTGTAAAATCATTTAGATCGTCATCAATATAGAAAATTATTTTTTAAATTTTGAAAAGAAATACTTTATTTAGAACTTGATAATTTTTTATTTTGATGAAAACAATAAAAATATTTTTTTTTAGTTTTTAAAATTCTAAATATTTTTTTTTATGTACACAAAAAAAATTCAGTTAAAATTAACAAATAAGGGTGTGGGAACCAATTGGAAAATGGACCGATCCTGACTATATTTGGTAAGTTCAGTTATTTTTGAAAAAACATACAAACTAAATTGGAGAAAAATTGTGCAATTTTTTTTTATAGATTTAAGTGAGGATCGGGAAGAAGCTTTATATGGGGGCTATGACTAAGAATTGTCATATAGGGTTTATTTTTGGACTACAGATAAATCGATGTTATAAACAAACGCAATTTGACCGAGATCTACATGATAATTTCGATATTATGGCAATTTAAGTCGATCTCATAGGGGTCATTTGTATGGTAACTAGGTCTGAACATGAACCGATTTTCACCAATTTCAATAGCGTTCATCCTATGGCCGATAGAAGTTTGTACACTAAATTTCATCAAAATATATTTATATTTGCGACCTGTAGTTTGATTACAAGGTTTACATGTACACACAGACGGACGGACGGAAGGACGGGCATCGCTGAATCGATTCAGAAAGTGTTTCTGAGTCGATCGGTATAGCAAAAAAGCAAACAAGAAAGCAAAAAAATTATCAAGGGTTACATTTGGGGATAAGTTAACCCTTTCGGTACGGTTTTAACATTTTACCATCTGTCATGTTTAGTGGCACACATGTTACCAACTGACAATAGAACAAAGATATTCCAAAAAAGAACAAAAAATCAATTTGAATAGAAACAAGTAAGAGTGTTATCCGTGCCGAATTTTTGATACCCTCCACCCAATATTGGGTACGGCTACCACTTTGAAACTTGCCGATACCAATTAAATTTAAAGTTAATTCGTTTTCTTGTTGGACAATTTCTATTATAAAAAAACAATGATCCTTAAAAAGGAATTAATTACTATTTGAAAAATTTCATTATTTTTCTTTTACTAGAGTAGAAAATCTCTAAGTACTTCATAGAACAGCAATGAAAATCATTATTTAACGCAGCCGGCATCATAATAATACCTAAAGTTTGATCCCCATAAGTCTGTTTTGAAAAATTAGAAGTCATACGATAATTCAAAAAAAAAAATTTTTTTTTTAATAAAAAAAAAAAAATCATTATTAAACGCAGCCGGCATCATAATAATACCTAAAGTTTGATCCCCATAAGCCTGTTTTGAGACCTTAGAAGTCATACGATAATTCAAAAAAAAATTTTTTTTTTTTGAATGATTCTTGGCTACAAATTATTAATTTTAAAATAATTTTATTTAATACACAAAAATTTTTTATTTTTAAATATTAATTTTTAATATTTACTTTTTAAATTTTAATTTTTAATTTTTAGTTTTTAATTTTTAACTTTTCATTTTTATACCCTATACCACTATGTGGTTTGGGTATAATGACTTTGTGCTGCTGTTTGTAACAACCAAAATTATTTGACCTAGACCCATCTTTAATTATACCGATCGAATCAGAATCACTTTCTGAGTTGATTTAACAATGTCCGTCCGTCCGTCCGTCCGTCCGTCCGTCTTTGTGTCCATGTAAAGCTTGTAATCAAACTGCAGGTCGCAAATATGAATATATTTTGATGAAATTTGGTATATAAGCTTTTATCGGCCATGGGATGAACGCTATTGAAATTGGTGAGAATCGGTCCATGTTCAGACCTAGCCCCCATACAAATTACCCATATGAAATCGACATAAATTGCCATAATTGTCCAAATTGTCATATATATGTTACTCAAATTGGGTTTGTATGCGTTCATTACATCCACTAATGAGTAGTCCAAAAATGATCCCTTTGACCCCATATAGAGCTGATTCCCGATCTTCACTTAAATCTATTAAAAAACAAAAATATTGCACTGATTCTTCTCAAATTTTGTTTGTATATATTTTTGCAAAATACAAGAGACTTTACCAAACATGATCAGGATCGGTCCATTTTTGGACCTAGTCCCTTTATAGATATACCATCCGATATGAACTTTTTCATATCTGCAGCCAAAAAAATTAATAAAAATCCCACTCAAATTTAGTTTTTGCTTATTTTCTATGTCCAGTTAGTTGGGCCTAAGAGATAGGGTTTCTAAACGCATGGTATAGGGTATCGTATAGTCGGTCTAGACCGACTATAATTTTCATACTTGTTCTATTTTAATTTTTCATTGTTAATATTTAATTTTTGATATTTAACTTTTATTTTTATATTTTTAATTTTTAATATTTAATTTTTAATTTTAACGATAAAAAAACATATGTACTTGCTTAAGCATATGTGACACGTGCAGTATTAATATACACGCAACTACAATGACTTCAACAATAAGAAGAATTACAACATATACAACATATCTTAAGAAAAACAACAAACACACTGAAAAATTTTATTTTTTCAAAGTTTCATTCATAACTCGTGAACCCTTTGACCGATTTTGACGATTATAAATAGCATCTCCTTTGGGATGTTAATAAACGATTTTATACAAAAAACGAACGGACTAGCTTAGATATTGACGGCGTGGTCGTGATTTCCACAGACAGACGGACAGACGGTCATCGGTAAATCAACTTCCCTTGTTATAATTATAATGATCAAGAACATATATGGTTTTGGGGGGTCAGGAATTTATTTTGATGCGTTGCAAACGGAATGACAAACCTATATATATGTGTGTGTTTGCTGAATGACAAACCTATATAGACCCTCTGCCACTGAGGTGCGGAGGGTATAATAACATTTTTTAATATGTGTGTGTTTGCTGCTGTTCTATTTACTTTAATAACAACACTCAGTTCTTAACCCTTTATCGGGCAAGATCATATTTTGAATCAAAACGTTTATTTTTCAATGGCTACTGTTAAAATGAGACAACTTTTTTTAAAAATATTTTTTAAATGTCTTCAAGTCCTTTATTAAGTCTTTTGTCCTTTGTTACATAAATGGTACATTGCCTGAAAAGCGCAAAAAAACTTAAAGTGAATATACATACTTATGAAAGGTGATATGAGCGGAAACAGTTGTTGTTTTTGTTGAAACATTATGCAACTCCGCATTTTTCGCACAACGTTTGCGATACCCCTTGGCAGTTCGGTATTTTGCATCCTATTCGTTTATCTGCTCGTGTTGGCCAATGACCAATCTGGTCCAGCCGCATAGCTTGTGGTGGGGCATGCTGAGCCGGTCCCTTATGTTTTTATACCCTATACCACTATGTGGCTTGGGTATAATGACTTTGTGCTGCTGTTTGTAACTACAAAAAATATTTGACCTAGACCCATCTTTACTTATATCGATCGAATCAGAATCACTAACTGATTCGATTTAACGATGTCCGTCCGTGTGTCCGTCCTTCGTCCGTCCGTCCGTCTGAGTGTCCATGTAAACCTTGTAATCAAACTGCAGGTCGCAAATATGAATATATTTTGATGAAATTTGGTATGTAAGCTTTTATTGGCCATAAGATGAACACTATTGAAATTGGTGAGAATCGATCCATGTTCAGACCTAGCCCCCATACAAATGACCCCTATGAAATCGATATAAATTGCCATAAGATCCAAATTGTCATATAGATCTTACTCAAATTGGGTTTGTATGCGTTTATTGTATCCATTAATGAGTAGTCTAAAAATGATCCCTGGGACAACTCTTAGTCATAGGCCCCATATAGGGCTGCTTCCCGATCTTCACCTAAATCTCTCAAAAAACAAAAATATTGCACTGATTCTTCTCAAATTTTGTTTGTATATATTTTTGCAAAATACAAGATACTTTACCAAACATAGTCAGGATCGTTCCATTTTTGGGCTTAGTCCCCATATAGATATAGCATCCGATATGAACTTTTTCATATCTGCAGCCAAAAAAATTAATAAAAATTCTATTTCCAGTTAGTTGGGCCTATGAGATAGGGTCTCTAAACACATTGTATAGGGTATCATATAGTCGGTCTCGACCGACTATAATTTTCTTACTTGTTTAGCTTGTATTAGTGGCTCAATACACCTGTTTTTAGAATTGGCCTTTGTACCAAGCTTCAAGAGAGTTTCAGCAATCTGGAGACGAAACTTTGCCGCAGCCAGTAACTTTTTTGCTTTATTAGTTCCATTATTTTCTTTATACACGAACTTGCCATCTTTGGCTGCGAAATTTAATTTTGTATCTCCCCATAATTGCATCAATGAGATCCACACCTCCCATGTGCGCATCGTATTGACCAACAATTGACGGACGCTTGATTTCTACGTATTTTTCATATCTCTTTACAGTGCATTTTGGCATTTCACCAACGAATGTGGACGCGAGATTTACAATTTTATCTTTCCACGAAACAGCTGCAATATCGATTCCTTCTGCATTACAAACATACTCCACGGAAGATCCTCTTTTTTTGTCATTTCTTTTTCTCTTGGAAACTTACAATTTGGTATTCTATTCCGTCGAATTGTTTCAACACTGAATATTCCTTCATTTGCCAAGTATGCGAGCAGCGGTATAGATATAAAATAATTGTCAAAATAAAGTTGAAAGTTTTGATTACGTGGAAATATAAGTGACATTCTCACGCCCACATTTGAAGATGATCTTAAGTCTGGCTCGTTGCAAGCACAATATTTTCTTTGCCGGTTTCTGGCTCAATTTGTAAGCAAATCCCGTAGAACCACAGAGAACACATATTTTGTAGCCCCATTTATGAGGCTTATTTGGGAGGTATCGTTTCAAAAAGTTCCGGGCTTTACTAGAACACATTTGTTCATCATAGCAAAGATATTGTTCAAGAGGAACTTTCCCAAAATTCTTATTCAGCTCTTCAAAGATCGGGCGAATTTTGAACATTCTACCATAGTTTGTATCACTTGATGGTAGATTTCTGGTGTTGTCGTTAAAGTGTATTCGACGTCGTATATTTTCAAATTTTTTAAGAGGCATAATTTCTTGAATTACCTGTGTTCCAATTTTGCTACTCCAGTGACTTGCTGCACTGGGAAGTTGTACTAAAGACATCCTATAAACAACACCAATAAATTGTTGAATATCAATTTCTGACACACGAAATGTATCATTGACATCCTTTTGAGCAATATACAAATTTGTTTGGTCAGCAATTAACCGTATTAGTTCTTTTGGAAAGAAGTAAAGAAAATATTGTATTGGCGTATCAAGTTCGATTATGACATTGGGCAATGATATATTTCCTGTAAAACGCAATTGATGCTCCTCCAAAGCCATATTTTTCCTTTTCCAAATATTAGCGTAACGGGTTTTTTTGGATTGTTTACTCACTGCTGGGTTTGGCGGATTATCATATAATGGAATATCTGTCGGTTCCGTATATTCATTTGCGGTCTCTTTCATTGCATCTTCAAAAAGTACATCAATATCATCATTGACAGCTTGGTTCAAATCTTCAGCATCATCAATTTCTTCCAAGTCTACCTCATAATCTGGATCAGCCAAACTATCATCAAAATCGAGCCCATCTTCACTCTCGTCAAGCACTTGTAATATTTCATCATTGCTCAAAGTCTTAGACATACTGTATACTGATTCTAATAAAATATTGGTGCTAGAAGACAATGTGGCATAAATGTTACAAACGGAAAATAACCACGCAGAAGTAAATTATCACTTACTTTCAATTACACTCGATAAAAATTAATTACTTACATATATACTTATGCACCGTATTAAAAAAAAAACACCATATATTGCGTTATTCAAACCTTTTTCCGTCAGCAAAAAAAAAAATCACTTGTTGCCTTGTCGCAAAATTTTCTAAAGTAAACTTTTGGCGCGAAATAAAAAGTCACATGGCCCGATAAAGGGTTAATCAACAAAAACCTTGTTCCCTTGCGTAATCAACAAAATGAGAGATTTCAAGCAAATCAGTTACCATCTTGTAATCAACGTTTTAAAACACATGGGATGAAGAACTGTAAGTACCTGAAATCGCAGTGTTTTAAATGTAAACGTAAACGTCATATTGCATCAGTATGCAAGTCCGTTCTAAATCATAATAATAGTGTTATTTAAAAACAGTCAATACTGCCTAGTTGGCAAAATCATCGTAGATGACATTGTCTTTTACGATTCCTTTAAGACATTTTGTAATTTGTCACGCACGACATTTATCGATGAGATTTTCTTTAACGACGATGTAATGGATACTGTCGTTGGCTTCCAGCTCGGTGACAAAGTACTCAGATGGTCGTGTATCGCATCCCGCTGATGACAACTTCAGCGACAATAACTATATTGTCGTGTATCAAGGTCCAGTGACGACAATATGAGCGACAACGTATTGTACATGTCGTCCGTCGAACTGTGATGACGACAAGTTAAGTGACAATGCCTATGAGTTGCTCGTGCAGAGATTTAATAAAAAATTTAGCTTACGACCATCTGGATGACAACTTAAATGGTCGTGAATCAAATTCTATTAACGACATATTAAGTGACAAAATCAGGTTTTGTCGTGTATGGATCTGGTGACGAGAAGATGAGTGACATCGTATCTAAATTGTCGGCAGCCAAACTCCGTTAGCGACATGATGAGCGACGATGTCTTCAAGTTGTTCTATATTGAACACCGTTAAAGACAGCATGGACGACAATGCCTTCAACTTGTTCATGTAATTCTTGTAACTCTTTCTATATAAGCTTCATGTGTAAATAAAATTAAAAATAACGGGACTTAATACTGACTACTAGACAAAAAAAAAAAAAAAAACTAGAAAAATAATTTTTTTAAATGGTTAGGAAAAAACAAATAGAGGTATTTATCAAAGTGTTCAAAAGATTCAATGTTTAAGTTTTTAAAACGTCGTAATACCTATAGGACAGTAGAGTTCGATGACAATTTCAGACAGTTGGGTGAGGATTTATCCTCTGAAGAAAGAATGCAGATTGTAAGTTATGAGGTGAGTGGATTTAAGTATTTAATTGTATTTTTTATTCAGGTTGGTGCGATGACATGCATCGTATTTGACAGTATAAGAAATGTAAGTAAATTTTTTGCGAAAAATATAATAACGAATTTCGATTACGATGGGACTATGGAAACAAACCCCCAAAAATTATACTGAAGCGTACTAAATGATATATTTGGTAAGTTAATAACAAATAAAACAATAACTTAATTAACGAACTCTGTAATTTATCTGTATAAATTAAACCTATTTCTACTTTCTTTTAATAGGAGCCACAAAAAGAGAAGGCCACGCGTACGAAGATTTCACGAGAGAGTTTTTCGAAAAATAAAAACACAACTTATAAATGAAAATCATGAAGAGAAAGTAAGGGAAATCAATAAGTAATTATAACAAAGTATTAATTATTTATTTAAGTTATTTTTTAAATTTATAAATTATTTTTTATCGTTTATTTAGTTAATTATTATTATGTTAAGATTTTTAGAATTGTCTTAAGTGGGCTTCTATTGTTCTATTATTATTATTATTAATATTATTATTTAAATGTGAAAATAATATAATATATTTTAATAATTAAAAAACGTGTACTTTTGTGTCTCTTATATTGTCGTCAACGACAGTATGAAGGATACCATCGCCGGAACGGTCGTCAACGATCACATTGTAGATTACATTGTCCACGTCGTCATCAACGACAATATAGACCACATTGTCGATTATATGGTCGTCGGCGACAATGAGTAAATTTTTTCGCTCATATAATCGTCAACGACAAGATAAACGAAAGTGTCTCTCTTATGGTCTTGTATGATTCCGCGGACATTTGTATGACAATTTCGTCAACGACTTGTTCGAACTGTCCTCAATTTGTCTTTAACGATTTACTACGGTCTTGTACCCGTCGTTTAAGATGTCTTGAAGACGTGGCCAACTGTGTGAGGTAATCAACTGTAGTGCAGTTGAAAATATAATTACAAGAACTGATATACATACATATATACCAAATTTTATCAAAATATATATATATTTGTGACCTGTAGTTTGATTACAAGGTTTACATGGACATACAGATGGACGGACATCGCTATATCGACTCAGAAAGTGATTCTGAGTCGATCGGTATAATAAAACATGGGTCTAGGTAAAGTATTTTTGGTAGTTACAAACAGCAGTACAGTCATTATACCCAAACCACATAGTGGTGTAAGGTATAAAAATACGGTACATTTCGAAACCAGATAACGTGAAAATAACACATTTAAAGAATGTTTGCACTTGGTTGGTTCATACATACACAAGTGCACCACTCGTACCGAAAGTGTTAGAAGAATACACAAGTATTTATTATTATCAGAGTAACTTTAAACAAAGATATCATCTACCTTAAGGAATATCTCCAGTAAAAGTTACTGCAAATACGCTAAGTCCCGGTTCACACGAAGCAATTTTGTTGCTCAACTTTTAAGTCTGTAGGAGAGAGGCGAGGGAAGAGCGGTATTTGGTACGGAGTTGCTTGTACTCGGAAACTCGTTTTGTTGTGCCATTCGTAATTGTAAACACGAAGTTACCTACAGGTTATTATTTGACATTTATTTTCATTCTCTGCTTCGCTGTGAAAAATTATTGTTATTTCATTTATTTTATTTTTTATTATTTAATTTTTCTTTGGCTTCAACTTTTTCACATAAATAGGTTTTTCACTTTGAACCAATAATAAATTCCTTTTACACAAACTAAACTGTCAAAAAATTCAAGAATTTGAAAGCAAAAGAAAACGAAAATTGATTGAAACAAATTTCTCTATGTGAACATTACGACAACTTTAAAAGAGAATTGCAAAGAAGTTGAGGAACAAAAATTGCCCCGTGTGAACCGGGGTAAAAAGAAATTAACTCAAAAAAACTTATTTTTCCATTAAAAAAAATCCATGCAGAAAAACATTGAATTAAATTGTGCACTTTTCATTTTATTAAAAAAAAATTTATTTCGATGATTGTAAATCATGTATATTCTTCGGTAGTTTGACTTTTGAAAACATTATATATTGATGGTGAGAATCGTGTTTCAGAATGTATCATATATAAAATGTAGGTGAAACAATGAGTTGCGTTAATCCAGATCGCACTGAAGTTCTTATTTTTTGCATTATTAAAGTCCTATAACTCTTTAGTTTAAGAAATATACAAAACGCCGTTAATATATCTTTTAATAATTATTTTTATTTGATTTTTCATTTAGCTTTTACAATTTTTTTGTATTTTTTTTTTTAATTTTAAGCAAATATATTTTTTCAGCTATATACATTTTTTTTGAGTTAGTTATACTTTTAATTGTATCTTTGAATTAAACATACTTCCTTGCAATCGACAAAAAATAAAACTATTTACATTTTTTTTATAATAAAATTTTTTCTCATAAATTTTTTAAACAAATTCCTTTTTCAAATAAACCCAAATTTTAAAGTTTGAAAAAAAAAACTATCACTTTATTAATTAATTATAAACGTAAAATTTTCAAATTAGTTTTTTTTTATAAAAAGTATATATTTTTTGTTAAAAATTAATTTTAAAATTCTATATAATATATATTTTTTGAAAATGTATTTTAATATATTAGGGGGGGGGGGGGGGATTTGTTACTTGTTAAAATGTTTGTTTGTATATATGTAAATTTTCCTTTCTAAATTTGTGTTTGTTTAAGCAAATACATATATATGTATGTATATATGTATTTGATGTTTTTTTTTTAGGTTAACTGAATTATTAAACATTTGTTAATAAGACTAAATTTTAAAGTAGAAAAAACTTTAAATTTTTAAATTAGATTTTTATGAAATAAATTGTATTCATATTTGATGGGTAGTGTTGGTTGTTGTGTTTTGTTTTAATGTATTAATACAGTAGGTGTTGTTTGTAAATTTTGTATAATTCTCTTTTATAAAGAGAATTGTTTTATTCTTTGAGAGCTAAAATAAGTGTTTGTTGGTGTCAAGGTGTATGTTTTTATATTTGTTTGTGTAAGAGAGAGAGATTTCAAAAAGGTTTAATACATAAACATTTTAGTTTGAGTAACTTCCTTTGTATTATTTTTTGTTAAGTTTTTTTTTTATTTAATTGGACAAGAAATTTTCAATTTTTTTTAACGATTGTTTTCATTTTATTTCTGTTGCATAAATAGACATAATTACTTGTTTTTGGAAACAAAATCTTTTTGAAATGATTTAAGTTCGGAAACTGTTCCTTCATTGTTTCCTAAGAAATTATATTCAGAAACAATGTCTAATTAATGATTAAGTTATCATTTTCAAATAAGTTTAAAAAAACCATTTAAAGCCTCCTGATAATCTCGTTTTCTCTTTTTAAGTCTTTAAGGAAAAACATTTTTTGTTTGGAAATATTTGGAATCTTTAAATAGCTTTCGGCGAAATCTTAAAAAACGTTGCGATATATAAGCATATTTTCCTAGATAGAATATCAATAAATCAAGGCGTAATTTTGCAGAAAAAATGTGTAATTGAGTAATTCAAAATTTGATAACGATTTTTTAATGTTATTGATTTGTTTTTTTTTTATTTATTTTATAAAATAATTTTTCACTACGTTTTTCGTTTTTAACTTTAATTTTCATATAAAATTTTAGAAATATTTTATTTAGATATCCTGTAAATTTCAGGGTGGAGAACGATTTTTTCCACTGCCGTACCACATTTATTGAAAAAACATGGTTTATGTATACAAATAATTTTTTACAACCAATTTTTCTATATAAACAATGTTTATAAACATTATACATAAACATTTTTTTTACGATTTTTTGCACTGCCCTACCATATAAAAATCGATTTTTCTGTGGTTTAATGTGTATAAACATTGCCAATGTATAAACTTTGTTTATAAATATTGTTTATAACCACTATATATAAACATTTCTCATGCATAAACATTGATTATGTATTATGTATTATGTTATTGTGTAAACATGGTTTGTGAATAATAATAATTTTTACAACTAGTTTTTGTGTATAATCATTGTTTTTAAAAATAGTTTTTATGTATTGTATATAAACATTGTACATTTTTGAAAAAAAAAGAAAGAATATAACTGGCCAAATTTTTAAACAAATAAAAAGGATGATATTAAAATGATGTACGGCTTGACTTGAAATTATGGATAATTTTATATAGGACAAAATTCCTTAAAATCAAGATTTTTCTAGAATTACAAAAATTTTAAATTGGGATACTCTATAGGGAAAAAGTCTTAAAAAGCGCAGACATTTTTTAAAATCAGTTTTTTCTAAAGTAAGAATTTTACACAATCCGTTTTCCAGGTTTCTAAAAATCAGCTTTCTGTCCAGAAAAATTTTGTTTAAGTAAAAAAATATATAGATAGATCCAAGTTTCTTGTTTATCAACCAAACAGCTGATAAAATTCCGTTTCAAAAAACTATTTTTTTTTATTAAATAAGTGCTACTTAAGGATAGTTTTTAAGATTATTTAGTTATTTTATATTTTTAGTAATTTATCTGCTTAAAATTTTTAAGAATATCTAAATTATTGTGTATTGTGTTTGTTTTTTTTTTTATTGTTTTACATAAAACATTGAGTGGTAGCAGCACAACATTTAAGGAGTAATATTTTTTATTAGAATCTAGAAGATGAAATTGATCGTTTCTATATCTTCTGTTAATGTTGGTCAAGTATAGTAGTAGTAGTAATACAAGTTCTAGTACTAGTAGTTGTAGTAATAAAATCAAAATTGTTTTGTTATTAATAATATTATTATTATGGTAATCTAAAAAACTTCAAAACTATTCGGATATAGGAAAATCTGTATCATCTTTAGGTTCCAATGATCTATATTCATCTGAATCTTCACTGGTCGTACCAATTGAAGTTGGTACTGGTGGTGAATCTTTATCGGTTAACATTTCTAGGGAAGCTGTGGGTATAAATATAGCTGCTGACTGTTGAGGAGTGGTGGTAGTAGTTGTAGATTGTGTTGTAGCACTAGCTACTACAATTTGTGGTGTTATACCAACAAAACTTACCGCAGAAGAAAAATCAGTTAAAGACATGTTAGTGGCTGTAGTGTAACTTGTTATCTGAGACTCACTATTATCGTGTGTTGTTGTAGTTGTGTTTGGTGCTGTTGCATTTACATCAGCAGAGGCTAACATTAAATCTAATTCCAATTTGCTGGCCGTTGCTGTTGGCTGCTCTGTTATCACAGTCGTTTGTTGTAAATTTATAGCTGTTGCTGTTGGTGTATTTGTTTCAGCCATTTCGGCCGAATTTACCAAGTTTTCATCTTCTTCGCTGACACTAATATAGCGACAACGCTCACTCAATAGCGAGACTGGTTCATCGTCTTCCTCTGTAATACTTGTTATGCTCACTGTACGCTCTTTGAATGTAAGCATAGCTGGATTAGAAGCAGCTGCCTTCTCCTGCTGATTGGCTGTTGTTGTTATAACGGTAATGGGTGATGTTGCCATAGATATTGTGGCACCTGCTGCTCCATCTACAACATCATCTTTGGCTAAATTACCTATGCCGGATGATGTGGCTGATGTAGTGTTGACACTTAGGGATGGCGAAGTGCCAGACACAGTACAAGTTACTGCTGTAACTGAAGAGGCTTGCGAAGCTTCACTATGAGACTCACATTGCGATATAGAACGGCTAAAAGACATTGAAAATGCTGGAAAAGATGAAATAATAATTATTAAAATTATGATTCTAATGAATTTTCCCTGCGGAAATAACTTTAGATTACGTAAAATTTTCTGAGAGAGAGAATCTTTTTAGTTCTTTTTTTTGCATTGTTTTTTTATTTGAAAAACTTACTCTCCAAACGATCACGTCGTACAGATAGTCTGGAAACTAATGGTGACAATTTGATGCGATAGAATTTCGAGCCTCTGTTAACACGGTAACGATTTTCATCCTGAAAAGAAAAATTAAGAAATGAATAATATTTAAAGCAGCTTGTTTTTTAAAAAGGAACTTTAAATCAGGTATTTTTTTTTAATTCTTTCTTTTTGGAATAAGCAGCTACAGTAGTGTGCAAATGTGAATTTATGTTCATTAAAGTGGGTCGAAACACACTAACTTTTTAGTGGCCTCCTAAAAATAAACTTTTTTTTTTATCAGTTTCATAAAATATTTTATTTTTTACTACAACCGTTAGTGAGCTGGACCATTTAAAAACAAATATATATTTTAAGGTTTGTCATGGATCTTGATTTATATTCGAAGAAACCATATACAAATGTTATAAAGGGTCCGCCATCTAACGTTTTTTTTTCAACTAGTGCTTATTTCATGTCTGATTTGACAGATAATTAGTTTTATCCTTCCGCTGAACGAATATGGTTGTGTATACGCTTGAACAACGCTGGGAAATATTGCGACATTACTTTGAAAATCATGGTAATATTGCAGAATGTGTGCGAAAATCGCGTACGGATTTTGGAAGAAGAGAAGCACCGTCAGCTCCGTATGTTCGTTATCTTGTGAAAAAAGTGAAAGAAACTGGCATCCTCATCGATAAACCAAAGCGTGAAAAGCCAAAAACTGTGCGTACACCCGAGAATATTGCTGCTGTGGCAGAAAGTGTGCGTGAAGCGCCATCAACATCAATTCACCGTTGTTCTCAAGAATTGAACATTTGGGAGGCATCATTGAGACGAATTTTGCATAAAGACCTTGGTATGACGCCATACAAAGTCCAATTGGTTCAGGAGTTGAAGCCAACTGACCATCTAATGCGTTTTCGCTTCGCCAAGTGGGCCAGCGATCGACTTACAGAAGATGCCGATTTTGCCAAAAAAAATCATCTTTTCAGATGAAGCTCATTTTGATTTGGCGGGTATGTAAACAAGCAAAATAGTCGCATTCGGGGCACAGAAAACCCGCACGCATACATTGAAAACGAGTCACTGTTTGGTGCGGATTTTGGTCCAGAGGCATAATTGGGCCATTTTTCTTCGAAAATGAGCAAGTCAATGGCGATCGTTATCGGGCCATGTTGAACGAATTTTTGTTCACAAAAATTGAAGAGGAGGATATTGGCAACATTTGGTTTCAACAGGACGGCGCTACGTGCCACACAGCCGAAGCTACACTCGATGTTTTGCGCCCTGTTTTTGAAGATCGCATTATCAGCCGCAGAGCTGATGTCGTTTGGCCACCTCGGAGCTGCGATTTGACACCGCTGGACTATTATTTGTAGGGTGCCCTCAAAGATAAGTGTTACGCCAACAAGCCAGAGACAATTGACGCTTTAAAGGACAATATTCGTGAAGCCATTGGTGAAATACTTCTGCACACAATCGATAATGTGCTTAAAAATTTGACCGATCGTGTAGGCTACTGCATGGCCAACCGAGGCAGCCATTTGAATGAAATTATTTTCCATTATTAACCGGAAGGATTGTACTTTCAAATAAAAAAAGAAATTTGAGATAATATTCAGTAGTTTTTTTTATAGCGTTTAAAAAAAAAAAGTTATTTGGCGGACCCTTTATAATATAAAGACGCATCTAAAAACATATAAATTCTACAATATTATAAAAAAATTGTTTTTTTTTTAATATTTAAAATTAGTTTTGAATTGTTTGTTTTTAACAAAATTGGGTTTCTATTTTTATAGATATTCAGTGGATTACAAATTGGAAATGTTTACGATAAGCTTTTTAACTTCAGAAAAAATATAAATAAACTCTATTAAAAAAAAAGAAAAAAAACGCTAAATTCGATAATTTGATTTTTGATCTGAAAAAATCTACATCCGAAATGTTTTTATAATTTTCTGAAATTTCACTAAAGCTGCGACATGTTTATTTATGATTATATGTATTTTGATGCATGTTCATCTTTCATTTGATACCCCTTTTGTATACAGTTTCTTGGAATGATAAAAAAATCTTCAAAAAACTAAGAAGTTCACGAAATATTTCGGCAATATTCTTAGAAAATGCTAAAGTTTATTTTCTTAAACGACCCATATTTTTACTTCCAGTGTCATAAAATGGTAAATACTAAAGGAAATTTTGTGGAACTTTCAGCAATTATTCTTTATCCTATAAGCAAAAAATTTAACATTCAATATAATGATAATAGAACAAAAACAAAATTATTCAATACAAAAACATAAGGCAACTCAATTAACCAGTTTTGCATGGTTTGAATAAGTAAAATCAAACTAACTTGACCGAAAGTGGACACTAATCCAGAGCAATTAAAAGTAAGTTGCGGTCTATACTATTACTAACCTTTCTAGCCTGACAATATTCTTTGTCCACCACTCGACCAATAGCATAATACGGCATTGGAATGGTAGATTCTTCACCGGGTTGAGGCAAACGTAAATTCATAGCAGCCAAACTATCACCATGGACAAAATATAAACTGGTGGAATCTTGAACCACCATAAATTGCCCGTACCGCATGCTCCAGACCACAAAGACCATATCGCCTTTGGCGCAAGACTCTATAACGATATTCTTATGACTGGAGCAACTCGATTTAGAGCGTTGTAACGGAGATGTTTCATAAGTTGAGCTGAAATAAAATTTGACAAAGCATTATTTTTAGGGCATACTTTTTTTTAACTTCAATGTACTTGGAACTTATAAAAATATATCTTACCATTTTAGAGCCGCAACTGATACCTCCATTTCTAAACGTCTAGACTTTTCCTGGTTGAGTTCTTCTTCCAAACGACACTTGTCCCTATTCAAGTAGTCAATTTTCTCTTTAAGCCAACTATTGCCATCCTCATTAGTGAGTGCATCCAGTCGTGTTTTCAACTGATAATTCTCCTTGGTTAACATGAGATCCTTTTCACGTAATTGTTCCAATTGTCGCTCCTTTTCTTCTAGCATTTCCTTTAAAATGCTAACATTAGCCATCACAGATTCTGAGTTCAAGGGGAATATTTTCGATTGCCATATAGAACGTTCCATTTCTATGGCCGCAGTTATAGACTTTTCCTTTTCGGCTTCCAGTTCTGAGCGTAACTGAGCCAATATTACATCATGGACATGTTTCTCTATCAGATTATCATTTATAGGCGGTGGTGTTTCCAAACTAAGATCTGATGGCGACCGTTCCATTGAAGTCATTAATTTAAAACGTTGCCTAAGCGATTCTATTTCCGTTTTATGTTCATGTATAAGCTCTTCTCGAGCCTCTACCACAGCTCTTTCTTTTTCGAGGTCATACGTTTTGAGTTTGTCTTTGAGCTCCTCTAGTTGGGCCTCCAATGTTGCACATTTTATTTTCATTGCAGCTATTTCTAGATTTTGTTCCTTTTCTTCTTGTAGCTCCACATCGCGCTTCTTTAGTTCGTCATTTAGTTGTAGTAGATCTTGTTCTCGTTTTGCATTTTGTTGGGCAAGTTCCAGTTCTCTAGCTTCACATTGCATTCGTAAAACATTCCATTTATCATTTAGTGTTTGAAGATCTGACTGCAAATCTTCTCTTTGTGTCACAGATTCGTCACGGAATGTCTGTAGATTACTACGAGCTAAGTGTATACATTCCAATGCCAATTTAGACATGGCTCCGAGCATCACGCGCATATGAGTGACCTCATTTTTAAGGGATTCCGAATTTTCTTCGGTCAAGGTCTCAGCACTTTGCATAATAAAAGGTTCCGTGGTGGTGCTTTTAGTTATTGTTAGAACTTGTAATTCATTTTCACTTGTAGATGTAGCTATAGAATGGGACGTATTCGGGGGAACTTGTTCAAATTCAGTTTCTGTATCAGTTTCAGATTCTTCTCCTGCTCCTCCGATATTTCCAGATGTTGCCATAACATCTTTACGCAATTCATTTAATCTAGGATTTAAAGGCATTTTCCCACTAATAATCATAGCTGTCGCAGAAGTTGACTGTTCATCATCGGCCGACGAATTTTGCTTCAAACAATCTGCTGCCAGTTTTTGTCTCAGTTTGAGCAATTCTTCAAAACGTTCTCGCTGATGTGTACCCGAACGAGAAACAAAAAAATATATCACAGGTTCCATATCGGGCAGTTGTATCTGCGAGGCCATGTCGGGTAAATGAGTGGTTAGAACATCAATATCGGAGCGGGTTATATTCGGCAAACGAGCATCGAATATTAAAGGATATTCATTGGCAAAAGCTGGTGGCATGTCGGACATACCAGGAAATAATATATTTAAAAAGTGACCCTCAAAGTTAATATTAAATTGTTGACGTCTCTTCATTTCTTCACTGTGTATAGAATCGAAGTCTTCCGCTAGCTTGGAAGCCCATAAACGGAATTCGGTTGAAAATATCTTACGACGCATAACTTCTGTTACCGCTGCCACATACATATTCGGTGCTTGATGTATCTGATCTATTATGTGTATGTGCCTTTCGGCTCGTCGCAGACATCGATGATAGAACAGCAAACGATTGTCAAATTCACTCATGGCATTTTCGATATACACTATACGTTTCAGTCGCGCATGCAGATTAGCACCCAGTTCATCTTTTGCTTTGGCAATGCAACGTTTGTGTTCTCGAATCTTCTGATGATTTTGTGACATCACCAACAATTGAGATTGATGCGAGGCACATAGATCGGGCAATATGGAAGTATCTCTCAAATTGATGGCCCGATTTTGATTTTGTTGAAAGGCGGTCGACAGCTCTCGCTGGTCCTTGACCATGGATTTTATTTTATATTTAAATTCTTCCAGTTTGCATAGACGTTCTCCCAAGCCCCGAATTTCTTTTACATCACTTTGTTCGGCCAGTTTAATAATACTTTGTACTTCATGTTTCAGTTTTTCATACACATCTTCATTAAAAGTGGCCAAACCCTGGATACATTCATCGGACATAGTTTTCAAAGCATTGTGGTTTTCTTTGGAAGTTATCCACTGGAGCAAATTCAATCTTCGAGCCGTATTTGAAGTAATAGACGTTTGAGAAGTTTGTGTTATCGTTTCCTCATTCGATTCATTGGCCATTTTTAGTTTTTTATTTGGCGAAGTCGATGTAGAAGAAGTGCTTTTATCATCGGTATTATCTTCACCAGCAGTAGCAGTACCACGCCCTTGATCGGATTCCAGTTTTTGGTCATCTACTGCTTCACTTATAGCGGGCGCATTACCAGCAACCATTAAAACCGATTGCTGTTGATTTGAAGATCTTGAGAAGACATCATCATTTTCTAAGAACTCATCAAAACCATGAAAGTCGGCCTCGGCTAAAGGCATCAGACCGGGTAATATGGGTATACGTGACAGCTTTGATAAATCATCAGTAAAATTACGTAACAATTCCAAAAATGATGAACGTTTTTCCAAATGCCTATCGAAAGCTTCACAAAAATTACGAAAACGCGAACGGAACTCCTCTGTTAAATCTTCCATATTTGCCACAACCGCCGACCAACCTTGCTGCTGTAAATGTTGTTCGTGGACCAAACGTTCACACATGCGCTCTTCTTCTCGTGCCAAGTCATGCATACGTAAGGCAATTTGTGCCCTTTTTACCACCGTCTCATAAACAGCCGGCAGTTCTAAACTTCGTTCCACCTGTTCCTTCAAATCCGTATCAGCATCCATAGGAGCCATGGTTGGTGGTATTTTAACTTCACCCGTTAAAAACATATAAATGGGATTTGTATCCGTACCGGCAGAATAATATGAGACCTGAGTGGAATGTGTCAACATTTCTCCACCACTCACTAATAGTACGATATTGACTGCTGGTATACCATGCAATCGTTCTATTGTATCCTTGAGATTTTCAACCGAGGACAGAGCCACGGTCATATCGAAATTAAGCATACGACCTACGTCGACGTGAAAAACGTACAACATTTTGTTGATGTTGCTTTAATCAATATTGTGCTAATATTAAGATCCAGCTTTCTTGTATTTTGTAGCTGAGGGATGCTGACTCCAGGTAAATGTCAGCAAAGGTTTTTTTGTTGTGGTAGTATTGGCAGTGTTGCTTCCTTCGAATTTTATCAACTAAGAGAGAGAGGGAGATAGAGACAGTCCAGAAGTCTCATCTATCTTCAATAATTTATTCAGCAGAATAATTATTTTGTGTTGTATTTTAGGAGAGAGTCGAAACTCCACACCTGCATTTGAAAGTTTCAAGCTCCAAAAATCTATAAGAAATATTAAAATAACAGTATAGTTTTTATGTTGTATAATTAAAATTAATTGAAATCAACAACAAATAATTATGTAAATATGAATGATATATACAGATATTAAAAATATATTAGGGTTACTTTCACAGTGTAACATTTTTGAAGCCATCGAGTGCAAACTCCTCTCGTGTGCGGTTTTTCGAACTACTTATCGAAACTAACAAAACCCCATTTGGCTTTTTGCTGGTTCAGCTGCTGTTCGAATTTTTTGGCCTCATGTATAGTTTGGCTAAACCTTGATTTTTTCGAAGAACATGCAATTTTCCCACGGCTATATCTCGGTAACCAATAGGAATTTTGTTTTGCGGTCTTCGGTACAATTGTAGCTATAGACTAGGAGAAAAAAGTGTAAAACAAACTAACCCAAAAAAAAAAAAAAAAAAAAAAAAAAACTGCATCTAGTACCTTAAATGTAGAAAATTTTTGATTTTTTTCTATCTTTTTTCACCATTGGAAAACGTTTTCTATACCCTCCACACCTCAGTGGCAGAGGGCCTAAGCAATTAAAATTTAATAAAAATAAAAAATGAAAAATAAAAATTAAATATTAAAAATTAAAAATGAAAAATGGAAAGTGGAAAATTAAAAATGGAAAATGAAAAATGGAAGATGGAAAATAAAAATGGAAAATGAAAACTGAAAATTAATATTGAAAAATGAAAGATGAGAAATGAAAAATGAAAATTGAAAATGAAAAATATAAAATGAAAATGAAAAATTAAAAATTAAAAAGAAAAAGAAAAAACGAAAAATGTAAAATGGGAAATGAAAAATTAAAAATGAAAATTGAAAAATGAATAATAAAAAATTAAAAATAAAAATTGAAAATTTAAAAATTAAAAACTAAAAATTAAAAATGAAAAATTAATAATTAAAAATTAAGAATTAAAAACTAAAAATTAAAAACTAAAAATTGAAAAATAAAAATTAAAAATGGAAAATGAAAATTGAAAAATGGAAAATGAAAAATTAAAAATGAAAATGGAAGACGGAAAATGAAAAATGGAAAATCAAAGCTGAAAATGAATATTGGAAAATGAAAAATGAAAAATGAAAGATGAGAAATGAAAAATGAAAATTGAAAATGAAAAATTAAAATGAAAAAGGAAAAATGAAAAATGGAAAATGAAAATTGAAAAATGGAAAATGAAAAATGGAAGATGGAAAATAAAAATGGAAAATGAAAACTGAAAATTAATATTGAAAAATGAAAGATGAGAAATGAAAAATGAAAATTGAAAATGAAAAATGAAAATGAAAAATTAAAAATTAAAATGAAAAAGGAAAAACGAAAAATGAAAAATGTAAAATGGGAAATGAAAAATTAAAAATGAATAATAAAAAATTAAAAATAAAAATTGAAAATATAAAAACTAAAAATTAAAAATTAACAATTAAAAATTAAGAATTAAAATATAAAAAATTAAAAATTAAAAACTAAATATTAAAAATTAAAAATTAGAAATTAAAAATTACTAGCTAATTAAGAAAAAAAAATTTTTAAATTTGCTTTTTTTTAATATTAATATCTGCAAATGTTTAGCCAAGAATCAGTTTATTTATTATTATTTTTTTTGAATTATCATGAATTATCTCAAAACTTTCTTATAGTGATCAAACTTTGGGTGTTATAACGCTGGCTGCGTTATATAATGAATTTCAGTTGGGGGTTTTCTACCTAGTAAAAGAAAAATAATGCAATTTTTCATATAATAACGAATTCTTTCTATAGAAGACACGATCATTGTTTTTTATAACAAGGAATTATAATAGAAACCGGCCAACAAGAAAAGCAATTAACTTTAAATTTAATTGGTATTCGAAATTTAAATTTCAGTACCGACAATAGTTTTCAAGTGGTGCAGATGCAGGTGAAGGGTATCAAAGATTCGACCCAGCCGAATTTAACACTCTTGTATATTTTTTTCAGCTGTATTTTACATCCAAAATTCGATATTTTAGTTTATCAACTATGTGCAATTATTTTTCCATAGATGGCGTTGTTGCAAGTTTTGTCTTGTCACATTTATGACAACCTACTGCTATATGATAAGCTTTATTTGCACTTGTGAAAAAAGCATGAAGCCATAAAATCCGAACATCAGCTAAACTAGCAAAACCCAAATAGAGTTTTGTTAGTTTCGATAAGTACTTCGAAAACGACACACGAGAAGGAGTTTGCATTTTATGTGTTTAACTGTGTTTTCATATCCAAGTGACACAAGAAGGCAAGCTTCTACCTTAGACTTCTTTTTAACAAATTGAGATAGTAGACTTACATTAGTCTGAGCTATAAATGAGCTGGGCTCTGACCATCTTACTATCAAATTAACTATAAATAGTGAATTTAACCCTATTCACAGATCATTTTATGATTTTAAAAAAGCAAATTGGTCTAGATGTGCCTCATTACTAAAACGGAATCTAACCATCCATCAAGGTAATCCTTCTCACGATAAAGAAATAGATACTATGTCATTTACTGACACAATTTCAGTTGCTGTGAATTATAGTGTTTCTACAAAAGAAAACACATTAACTACTATAAATTTACCACAAGGCATAAAACAAATGTTCCAAATCAGAAATGTATATAGAAAAAATTGAAAAAGATATAGAGATGTTTCTGATCATATTTGTACAAAGGAGTATAATTATAGAACATCAGAAGAGATTACAAAATTATAAAATAATTCCTGGAATAATAAGCTGGCTACTCTGGAACATTTCAAAAATATTAAAGAAAATGTCTGTAAATATCCCAATATTTGAAATATAATAAATATTTATTTCGAACCATTCAATATCATCAGGTCTTAGCGATCCATCAACTACAACAGATGTAAACAATGCTCTTAATATCCTTGGAGCCACCTCAGTTGGTGCTGATGGCAATATATTAGTTACAACAGACAAAATATCATCATTATGAGACTCTAGTCGAAAAAAAGTCCTGGTGCTGATGGAATATATGCTTACAATCATTGCTTAAAGGAGGATTGAAATAAGTTTCAGAAAGTTTCAGAACATTAAAAAATAAAACAGAAATTTCTTAACAAAACACAAAGAAAGCAATAATTATGTACTGGCACTTCTCCTGAGACACTATTTTGATGATACTGGAAGGGAAAATACAGAAAAAAAAAACAACATTAAAAATTCTCAAAATAGTATTCGGCTGTTAGGAAATTCGCAATTGCGGTTTAAGAAACCAATCTTCGCGTCGTCATTATCAATTAAAGACATTGCTACCATTCTCCAGATTATAATCATAATGTTTATTTTGTTTCAGGATGAAAATCCTTTGAACTTTCTGGATCTAAAGTCAGTGGAAATGCACTAGGAATGTTAAGATGAAAAGCACGAAAAGAAGTGTCCCACAATATGTTAATTTTCAAACGTGCTCCAAAGAGGTTTAATAAAGTAAATAAAATAAATAAAGTAAACTTTGTAAATAGTGACTAGTATTCCAATTATGTGTTTAATGAATTTGCATTTAATTCCATTAAATAATAATTTAGCAGTTTCTTTTACATTCACGTGTGAATTGGTTTATTCATTTCACTTCTAGAATTCAAACGATATTGTGTTTGTGTTGTGAATCATATTAAATTCTTTCATATAAAATATTTTTTCTATATGAATATTCTTTTAATTTTATTTCACATATAAGAAGTCCGGTGAAATTAAAATAAATGCCCTTGATCTTAATTATTTTCTAAAATATTGGACCAATTACACCAAAATTTATAATATACTCGTACGAGGCGAATCAATAAGTTCGTGACCTTTAAAATTTCCTTTATAGCTAACAGACATCAAATTTTGAGCAAGCTCCGTCATTTAGTAACGGGTGTTTTTTATACCCTATACCACTATGTGGTTTGGGTATAATGACTTTGTGCTGCTGTTTGTAACAACCAAAAATAGACCCATCTTTAATTATACCGATCGAATCAGAATCACTTTCTGAGTTGATTTAACAATGTCGGTCCGTCCGTCCGTCTGTGTGTCCATGTAAACCTTGTAATCAAACTGCAGGTCGCAAATATTAATATATTTTGATGAAATTTGGTATATAAGCTTTTCTCGGCCATGGGATGAACGCTATTGAGAATCGGTCCATGTTCAGACCTAGCCCCCATACAAATTACCCCTATGAAATCGACGTAAACTGCCATAAGATCCAAATTGTCATATAGATCTTACTCAAATTGGGTTTGTATGCGTTCATTACATCCTTTAATGAGTAGTCCAAAAATGATCCCTTTGACCCCATATAGAGCTGCTTCCCGATCTTCACTTCAATCTATTAAAAACAAAAATGTTGCACTGATTCTTCTCAAATTTTGTTTGTATATATTTTTGCAAAATGCAAGAGACTTTACCAAACATGATCAGGATCGGACCATTTTTGGACCTAGTCCCTATATAGATATAGCATCCGATATGAACTTTTTCATATCTGCAGCCAAAAAAATTAATAAAAATCCCACTCAAATTTGGTTTTTGCTTATTTTCTATGTCCAGTTAGTTGGGCCTAAGAGATAGGGTTTCTAAACGCATGGTATAGGGTATCGTATAGACGGTTTAGACTGACTATAATTTTCTTACTTGTTTTAGAGTTACAGAACTTTAAATTAAAATAAAGCAAAGGAAAATATTTTTAATCTATAATATTAATAGGCTAGGCGATTTCTTGTGACCGATGTTTTGTTCTACCGTTTTATTCCGATTTTGATCAAACGTATATTATTTGAGAGGTATTTCTTTTTAGCCGTTTTTCAGATTTAAAAATTTTTAAATTTTTTCCTTTTTTTTGAGTAAATTGCATTTAAAGTCGCTACTAACACATACATAAAATTATACATACATATGCATATGTGTGTTTTATTATATTTGTTAATGAGTTTGTTATCTTCATTCACAATAATAATAAACCATAAAAGTGTTGCTTTGTGAATTGGCTAAGTTGAAAAATAATGCTGCCTAGAAATTGCACTCGAATTTCCAGCGCTGGAATCTGCTGGTATCAGTTAAAGTGTCTTTATTCGATGATTTTAATTATGCCATTAATGTTGAAATACGATTTGGGCCATGAGGCCGGCACTTTTCGCAGCATTTGCGGCAGTATTTCGCGAATAACGGTGTCGAATTGTCTCCGGTTTATCGGCGTAAACGAGTGACTTTACATAACCCCAAAGAAAATAATCCAATGGGGTTATATCACACGATCTGTGTAGCTAATAATGTGAAATTATTCATTCATCAAAAGTTTATTTGAGTAAATTAATTGTAGCGTGCACTATGTTTGGACAAAAGCTTGTGGATTATCTTCACGCCAAATGCGACAACTTTGCCTATTTACGTACCCATTCAACCAAAGATGAGCTTCAACAAAACTTTGTGCGGAAAATCAAAATCAATATCAATTTGTACTTCAGCCCATTGGCCGAATTGGCTTTAATTCTTGCACAAGTTGAATCTTAAAAGCTCTTAAACCAAGATCCTTTCGTAAAATCTTTCATAAAGTGGATGGGCACATCCCCATTTGCTGAGAACGACGCCGAATTGATCGATGTGGGTCCTCTACAATGCTTAGTTGTACAGCGGCTACATCTTGTTCAGTGCGCACTGTTTGGCGTATTACGGGATGTATATTATTATTAAGAGTAAACGTTGTGCGAAGCCAATCCATAGTTATTCGAATTTGCCGATTATGACTAGCATAAAATGGACGAAGTGCGCCATTATTTGGATAGAAAATTTCAACAATTTGCAAGCGTTGCTCTCATGTAAGTCTATCCACGATGAAATGGGAAACCAAACTAAACAAAAAGCAACTATCAGCTGTTAAATCGGTTGTCTAATAAAGCAGTTTTACCAACTCAAAGTTGTGATCCTCTAAAAAAAACACTAAGGTTGGCAGCTATTTAAAGCATACAACTTAGAGAGTTTTTGCAAAAATGGAAAATAGTGAAATCCGAGTGCTCATAAAACTTTTTTTTGTACTCTAACTAAGCAAAAGCTTGATAAGTACTATGAAGAAGTCTGTACCATCAACTTCAATAGTAAACAAGTAAGAAAATTATAGTCGGTCTAGACCGACTATACGATACCCTATACCATGTATTATCTCTTAGGCCCAACTAACTGGACATAGAAAATAAGCAAAAACCAAATTTGAGTCTGATTTTTATTAATTTTTTTGGCTGCAGATATGAAAAAGTTCATATCGGATGCTATATCTATATGGGGACTAGGTCCGAAAATGGACCGATCCTGATCATGTTTGGTAAAGTCTCTTGTATTTTGCAAAAATATATACAAACAAAATCTGAGAAGAATCAGTGCAATATTTTTGTTTTTTAATAGATTTAAGTGAAGATCGGGAAGCAGCTCTATATGAGGCCAAAGGGATCATTTTTGGACTACTCATTAATGGACGTAATGAACGCATACAAAACCCAATTTGAGTAAGATCTATATGACAATTTGGATCTTATGGCAATTTATGTCGATTTCATAGGGGTAATTTGTATGGGGGCTAGGTCTGAACATGGACCGATTCTCACCAATTTCAATAGCGTTCATCCCATGGCCGACAGAAGCTTATATACCAAATTTCATCAAAATATATTCATATTTGCGACCTGCAGTTTGATTACAAGCTTTACATGGACACACAGACGGACGGACGGACGGACGGACATTGTTAAATCAACTCAGAAAGTGATTCTGATCCGATCGGTATAATTAAAGATGGGTGTAGGTCACATATTTTTGGTTGTTACAAACAGCAGCACAAAGTCATTATACCCAAACCACATAGTGGTATAGGGTATAAAGTCATTTAATGAGCTTCGTAGTGCAAGCCGAACGTTGAAGTAACTACACCCGAAAATATCAAAACAAAAATAACGATACGGTATTTGCCAATCGGAGAATGACAGTGCGCGAGATTGTTGATGGCATTTGTATATCATATGGCTTTGGGATTTCGATTTTATATGATCAATTGGGCTTTTTGCTAAAAAAAAAAAAAAAAAAAAAACATCTGTCTTTCATTTAATGTCACAGATTTATTGATCCGCCCTCGTATAAAAAAGTAAAAAACAATTACTGGTTTTCATTATTTTGTTCACTTTTGCTAATAATGACTTCCGAATCGAAAAAAAAAAAGAAAAATTCCAGTATTTAAACGTGTGATAACAGAGTTCAATGAACCAAAAATTTTAAATACTAAAAAGTTAAGAGATCACAAATTTTGTGCTAAATGTGAAATATTGTAATGGATTAATATGTTTTACAGCCAATGTGAGTCCTAATCTTAACGCAAAACAATATTTATCAACAAAAACTCACAGCTGTCGTACATACTATGTATACGAGTATGTACATACATAACAAAATATATTGCAAACTACAGGTATATGACAGGAAAATATTTGTAAACAGCACGTAGTCGTAGAGATGCTACTGGTCATTGAAAAAAAAAATCCCAAAATATACCTATTTTGCCAGATAAGAAATTTTGACCTTATTTTACAATGGGTACCATAAATATTAAATTTTATAAATTTAAAATTTATTATCGCCATTAAAAAGGTCTCAAGATCTTCGTTGTTTTAGTCAAATTAAGCCAGTTGCCGCTATGCAAAAGAGACAATGTTCCCGAACTACCACCAGTAGAGGAATATTGAACAAAAAATAGGTGAAAATCTCATGGAAAGATTGTTGGGAAGAGTTTAAGAAAAAATGATTGTTGTATGGCTTATCAGTGAAACTTCCGAATAACTTTTTTTGTAACAAAAAAAAAGGTAAAGTAGGTCCCAAAATATCCTCGACACAGATTGTTGCTGAGTTAGGAAAAGATGTTCATGCCATTACGGTCCGGAGAGCACTGCATGAAGCGAACTACAATTGCCGTGTTGCTAGACGTAAACCTCTTATTTCATTAGTGAATCCAAAAGTAGCGTTTAGCATATGCCAAGGTGTATTTACGTAAGCCAAATTATTTTTGGGACGAAATGCTATTCTCGGATGAAAGCAAGTTCAATATTTTTCGCTCCGATGGCCGCCAAAGGGTGTGGAGATTGTGTTGGGGTGTATGTACGCAACAGAGGTGGGCGAGCTGGTGACGACATTATGAATATAGTATGAATATACTAAAAGAAAACCCAAAAAATGTGCCGAAAAGAATTTACCAACCTCGTTCACTTTCCAAAACGATAATGGGCAGAAGCATTCGGCTCATGTTGTGTGTTTGTGGCTTGCATACAATGTTTCAAACCTATACAGCATTAATGGGAAGAGTTGGATAGACGAGTGAAAAAGCGAACACAAACGAAAAGTATTAACTGAAGCAGACACTGATCGAAGAATGACAACATATTAAAACAGAGATCACGAAAAAAATTGGTGAATTCTATAAGAAAACGACTGGAGGCAGTTATAAAACAAAAATATTTTGTAGTTTTTAATGAAGTGTGCCAATAATTTTGTTCAACAAAATTGGTTTTTTAACTCTTTCTTTTAACTCATACTCTCTGTCTGTCTGTCTGTAATGGGGCAACCCCATTCCCAATTATCCAATTGATCTGAAACTTGGCCCATAGTCTTGCTGTGACTACAGATTAATTTTGGGGTAGTCACGCACAGTCACCCATACTCACGCACAGTCACGGAGTGATCTAAATGTCATTTCCCCTCATCCGATCGATCTGAAACTTGGTCCATACACTTGCTGTGAAAAAAAGATTAACTTAGACTGTCACGCACAGTAACGCATGGTCACGCACAGTAACGCATGGTCACGCACAGTCACGGAGAGATTTAAAACGGATTTCCACTTATCCACTCAATCTGAAACTGGTCTATACACTTGCTGTAAAGAAAAATTAACTTTGACATAGTCACGCACAGTCACGGAGTGATTTAAAACCCATTTCCACTTATACGATCAAACTGAAACTTGGTCGATAGACTTGCTGTGAAAAAAGATTAACTTTGACGTAGTCACGCACAGTCACGGAGAGATTAAAACTTAATTTCCCCTCATCCGATCGATACTTTGTCCATAGACTTGTTCTGGCCAAAGATTAATTTTAAGATAGTCACACACAGTCACGCACAGTCACGGAGATATTAAACCCCATTTCCCATCATCCGGTTGATCAGAAACTTTGTCCATAAACATGTTGTGACCAAAGATTAATTTTAAAATAGTCACGCACAGTCATGGAGAGATTCAAAACTCATATGTAGAAGTTGAGAAAGAGTTTTAATAAAAACTTTGTTTTTATGGGTTAGATTATTTAAATAAATATTACAATAAAAATTTTGAAATGAAACAAGGTGAATTTTGTTGAAAATTTATCATTCTATCTAGTAAAAATATTTGTTTATTAAAAATCGTGAACTTGAAAGTGCTTACTGTGCCAATAATTTAGTTCTTCAATGTATCTTTAAAAAAATTATAACAAAAATCGCATTGTCATCATACGGATGAAGCTTAATGATTAAAATCTAAGTGTCACGTTATACTTACAGTCGCTACAAGCAAACTCAAAATCTTTTAACATGAATAAAACTTCCCGTAAGCACCGAGAAAAAACCTTTTTAAGTAGTTTATTTATTGCAGTTTTTAAAATCATAAACAAAAAAAATTTTAATACATTTTAACAAAATGTTTTAGAACAAAAACAAAAAACTAAGAAAAATTGGGCAAAAGTCAAACTCGGACAGTTAGCAAGACTGCTGATTAATTGTTTTAACTGCAACCAACTTCATTAAGTATTGGAATTTTTTTTAAAATAATATCACTGTCCAACAGCATTTTTGGAACAGAATAGCGACCCTATAATTCTGAAAGGGTATGTTGAGTAGATCATTTTTGTAGAACAAACTTATGGTCCAGAACGTCTGAGTATTTTTTTACAGTGGGTCAAAGTTTTAATTTTTTTGTCGAAGGGAGCATTATACTTTATGAAAAAAATGCTGTAAGTTAATGTCTGAGAGAATTCTTATGGTCAGAGTTGTATTGTGGAATTGTATGAAGATTATTTTTGTGGAAGATCTTAACCCTCTAACTGGTCTCTTTATGGGTCAATTTGACCCTTTTTTTTCGAGAAAACCAAAAAATATCCTTTAAAAAAGGACATTTAAGGATTAAAATATTCTACGAAAATGTTTGCCGAAAAATTTCAGTGGGGGTCTCCAAAGACACCATTGTTGTAAATAAAGCTCTTTACGATTAATTGGCAAAATTACACGCCAACTTCTATAAAAAATTATAATTTTGTTTTAATACTGGTTTATTATAGTATGTACATATTTATGTTTTTGCTTCAAATTTTCGAGTAAAAAGGAATTGGGAAATAGCAGTAGTATGACAATGGATTAAAGATTAAACTTAATACGCTTTCCTGTATTTAGCTTGACGTGAATGTTCCGATGGGTCAAGGTTTCTGTACAAGCCCCATACGTATTCAGCAAGCATTACACTTTGGGATTTCCCTTTGAATCTTTCTTTCAATACCTTTATATCCTGATGAAACCTTTCACCGTGTTCATCTGAAACCGCTCCAAGGTTTTCATTAAAAAAATTGAGATGAGAGTGCAGAAAATGCAGCTTTAGTGACATCTTAACGCCAATATTGTTAAAACCGATTAGCATGCTTTCAATATTTTCTGCATAGTTTTGTGCTTTTGAGTTTCCAAGGAATTCTGATATAACCAGCTGCATAAAGTCAAATGCTGTCTTTTGCATATCCGACAGATGACCATAAAATTCTTATATCGGATCCAACGAGCATTCCTAGAAAAGGTAATTTACATTGAATGAAATAAATTATTTCTTAAAACCGTATGTTACCTTCTTTTAATTTTGCTGCAAATAATCTGGGGAAAATTGTTTGAATGCGTTTGAAAGCATTTCCTTGTGTATTTAAGCTTTTAACAAAATTTTTCACCACGCCCAACCTAATATGCAGCGGTGGAAGTATGACCTTATCTTTTGGGACAAGGGATCCATGGATTACATTTAAGTCACCAATAATATTTTCTTTACGTTCTTCGAAATATTTAATATGATAATGGCTGCTGGTAGCACGTGAATCCCATTTACAAAGAAAGCACATATATTTTGTGTATCCTGTTTGCATTCCAGTCAATATTGCAATCATTTTGAAGTCTGCGCATACTTCCCATTTATATTTATAGTATTCAATTTTATTTAAGAGATTTGAAATATTTGCGTATGTTTCCTCCAGTAGTACATACGGTTTTTGGTATCCAAGCTTCGGATAAAAATCGTATTCCAAAGAAAAGAAAATATGGTTCTTCAATTGTAGACAATATCTTTCTTCTGCTTTGATGGTGCGTAAAATGTCCACAAATAAAACAAAACCAATCTCTTAATTTGCAAACAGAATCCGCCATGCTTATTTAAGCTTTAATTTTTCTTTTTTTTTTTATTAATTTTAGTAAAAATCACACCCGATATGTACTGCTTAGTAGCTCAATTATGCTTGAATTTTTTCTTTTATTTTTTATTATTAATTTTAATAAATATCACACCCGATTTGTAAGTCACAGCTGACTAGACGCGAGAACTCAGTGTTTGGCCCGGCCGAACTTGACGCCGTTTTCACCTGTTTTGTATATGTTGGTATATAATTTTACTAATTAAGCATAAAGAGCTTTATTTACAACAATGGTGTCTTTGGTGACCCCCACTGAAAATTTTCGGCAAACATTTTCGTAGAATATTTTAATCCTTAAATGTCATTTTTTAAAGGATATTTTTTGATTTTCTCGAAAAAAGGGTCAAATTGACCCATAAAGAGACCAGTTAGAGGGTTAAGATCTTCCACAAAAATAATCCTCATACAATTCCACAATACAACTCTGACCATAAGAATTCTCTCAGACATTAACTTACAGCATTTTTTTTCATAAAGTATAATGCTCCCTTCGACCAAAAAATGAAAACTTTGACCCACTGTAAAAAAAATACTCAGACGTGCTGGACCATAAGTTTGTTCTACAAAAATGATCTACTCAACATACCCTTTCAGAATTATTCTGTTCCATTCAAAAAGTCTTAATTTGTTGGACAGTGTATTTAAACAAAATTAGGTTATAGAATGTTTAAATCAGAGAATTGATAATTTAACATTTTCATGATGGATAAACTGTGCGTGAAATATCAAAACTTGTCGTTAGAATCATTCCACCGTTCAATATATTATAAAACTCTTTAAAACTTTGAAAAAGGTCAAAAATAAGGCAAACACAGGGCACAATATCATTTTTACTGAGAGGGTGAGCGATTTTTGGTCCGAAAAGTCGAAGTAAATCCTTTCCCGAGTGCAACAAAGCTGACAGAAATTGCGGAAAAGGACCTTGGAAAGAAAGACAGTGCGATTCCTCTTCTCTCAGTTGAAATGGTTGGCCGCTTTCCATTAATTGCAGCAAAATATACTTTGATTTAAACTTTTTAACAGTTTAATAAGCTATAAATAAGAAAAAATCGGAAAAACAGTATTCATAAACACAAAATAGCTTATCAAACGTTTAATAAACGTTTGTTAAATATGAAATTTTTATTGTAGGCTAAAACCTACTTTAAACCTTTCATAAAATGACATTTCTCAATGTTTATTTACATTAATTGGTCTAGTTAAAATAAAATTACCATTTTAGTTATTGTTTCAATAAAAAAATAGATAAATCTGTTTTAAATAAATAAAAAAAAAATGGATTTGATAAATTTAATTGAAAGAATTGGTAAGTATAACAAACTTCTACACATTTTAACATATTTTATTAAGTGTGAAATGTTTTCATATACCATTGTCCAAATATCAACTGCAAGGCGTCCAAGAATTTTTAGGGAGAGGTTTGATCCCTTTTCAACTCCGGATGATCAATTCAAAACAAGGTATCGCTTTACTAAAGCTACCGTGCAAAAAATTATCGATATGGTCAAACCAGAAATTGAATTGGAGAAAAGGGGGTGCGGAACATCTGCCGAGTTGCAGGTTTTAATGGCATTGCGTTGTTGGGGTCGGAGAGAAGTGAGGTTAGGTGCAAATTACAAAGTTTATTTTTTTCTAACAAACAAATTTCATAGTTCATTCAAGATGTGCGGCTGATCTTCATGGACTAACGTAACCAACAGTATGCAAAATTTTTGCCAGAGTGGCTAGCGCATTAGCTCGATTGGGGAAAATAAAATGCCTGTGTCTCTCGTGGATGAGCAAGTTCTAATGAGAGATTTCAAATCAATTAAAAATTTTCCTGGTGTTATTGGAGCGCCATTGATAGCACCCACATCAGAATAAAAAAAAAAACGGAGGCGAGATAGCCCAATAATATATAAACCGAAAGGGATACTATTCCCTCAGCGTTAAGGTAAGTTGTAACACGAGACGTTCAATAATAAATTGTTAAATGTTAAAAAATTTTACATTTTTAATTTAATATAGGTGTTTCCGATGCCAAACTGAAAATCAGGGATACAGTTTGCCACATTTTACGACAATGAATAAAAAGGTTTATCCATTATTAAAAAAAAAAAAAAAATATGAAACATTTTAAATACCGTAAAAATAAAAATATATATTTCGAAAAAACTAAAAAGTGTAGGTAAAATCCCTAATATATCAGGTCCTGAAAGGGTTAAGAGGTCAAAATATACATCGAAATGAAGCTAGTAGAGCCAGCTTTTCTTTAGTTTACGTAAAAGCACACATGATATACATATGTATGTATATTTACGAGATAATTCCATATTTAAGAAAATACTCTATTACAAAAAAATTTATTTTAAATAGGTTCATAATGGGTTAATGGATTTCAAATTTAAAAATTTCAAATAAAAGGCACTCAAGTTTGCTTTCAAATGATATATATATATATATATATATTGCTGAAATCCAATACTAAATAACAAAGTTATATACAAGTCAATGTCAAAACTCGGGAAATAGGCTCGACCCCTGAAAAAAAAATATTTTCCTAGAATCATCCCAAAAACCCCTACCCAAAAAAAAATCGGAGCGTTGCCCCTAAACTCCACTTGTTCCTATCTCTTCAATATCTATTTCTGTATCGGTATGTTCCAAAATGTTTTGTTGCTCCACCCATTTTACTTGCTTTTCTTTTTCTTGTTTTTTCACAAGTGTTGTTTATTTTGCTACGCCATATTCGTTATTCGACTACTTTTACTACCGCGTCGAACAAATATGTGTAAAAAATTATTTTTTTTTTATATTATTATCATTTGTTTACAAATATTTTTGGTTCCTTTATTAAAGAGAAGTTGTTTTTCTACAAAAATTAAAATAATTTCTAATATAAAAGAAAATTAATAAAATATTATTCAATTACCGAGTAGATGATTTATTTACTTTATTCATCACTACCAACAAACTGACGACTACAGAGGACTAGTGTTGCCACCACAAATGAAACGTTTAATAGCTAATTTTCTGTTATTACATGTTTATGAATAGTGTTTTCTAATAATGGTTTATAAGACAAAAGCCGTGTAATAACAAAAGTATACTTTAGAGGCAAAATAAAGTTTTTTATGAATTAGACCGTAAATATATTTCTTCCAGAAAAAACAAAATCAAACAAAAAAAAACTATATGAAATGAACCCCACCGAGCAAATTTAAATGGCAGGAAGGCAAGGAAGCCGTGGATAAGTAATCTGAACGAAAAATATATACAGGAGTTGGCAAAAAAAAAAACATAAAAAATGTCTTTTTAAGTTCTGGAAAAAAGTATTGTTTACTGATGAAAGTAAATTTTAATTTTCCAGTCGAATGGCAAACCATACGTTTGGAGAAAACCTAACGACGAGCTTCGGTTCAAAAATATAAAACCTGCGGCAAAAAAATGGTGGGGGCTCTATTGTGGTTTGGGGTTAATTTTCTGCTGCTGGTCCTGGAACTTTGCAATTTATTGATGAAATAATGAACACAGAGTTGACTCAAAGTGTCGAAAAACTTAGTTTTGAAAGTGGGTGGCAGTTCCGCCAGACAACGATCCTAAACACAAAGCTTATAAAGTTCCATCCTGCTTGCAGTATAATTGCCCTCATGTGATGGAAACTCTAGCCCAAAGTCTTAATTGTAATCCTATTGAGAATTATTGGAACCTTCTTAAAAAAAAGTTAAAAATCGTACCCTAAGAAACAAAAACGACTTAAAAAAGTTGTGTAGAGGAATAGGAAACAATTTCACCAGAAATTTGTTGAAACTAATTCGATCAATGGTTTGTAAAAATAAGGGGCTGCACACAAAGTACTGATTTATTTAAAACAATTTAAAATCCTAAATTTTCTAAATTTTCTCCCATTTTTTGTTTTTTTTTTCTGAAAAATTTTGTTAAAATGAATTAATATTTTTTTTGTTTGTAGTTTTAAAAATAGCTATTTAAAAATCAATTTAATTTTTTTCTCTATAATGTCCGAGTTTGGCTTGTAGCAACTGTACACTAAAAGAGCGTTTGAATTTAAATTACGAAAAAAGGATTTCACTGAAAATCTCACTAAAATCTTGAGATTCCAAATTGAAAATTCAACAATTGCCACAATTTGTACGAATCAACATTGCGTTTGTGACATTTTTTTTTAGTTTGGGACTAAATTTGACTTTAAAATAAAAATGAATAGTTAAAAAAGAAGAGTCGAAAGTTTAAAAAAATATATAGCTTAATTAAATAACTACAATAATTCGTTAAAAGCTATGAATTACAATTTTTTACAAACTTGTGCTTTTTTTCCAATATGCATAATATATCAAGAAAACATGGTTTTATTTAAGAAATATTCACATTTTTAATTTTTTTCTATTTTTGAAAAATTCTGTTTTTAAAAATTTTTTTGTATACAAAACCAGCTATTTATGTATGTACATATATCAACCAAACAAAATCACTTAATTGCAAATGTAACTGGTAGTGTTGGGCATTCTAGTTCTTTTTAGTGAGCGCTCTTTCAAGTTCAATTATTTTAAAAGAACTAGTTCGTTCTTATGGTTCAATCGCTCCTTTTTTTGAACTTTTGTTTTTTGAACTATGTTGCGCGAACTAGTTTAATAAAAATTGTATGAGCTACAGCATTTAAGTCACGATGAGTGTGCGCAATATGTATTTTTTCTAAAAAGAAATTTGTTTTTTTTTTCGATTTACCGGTACAAATTATGTTTTAGAAACTCATCGTTTTGGAACATTGTAGAACAATCCTAGAACAGTTCAGAACAATCTTCAAAAAATGTTATTTCCAAAAATGGGGCGCTAACTTCGCACACTTTAAACTCATTATACCCTGACCGCAGACAGGTATAGGTATACCCAAAATTGCTTCCCAAGTAACTGACAACTAATGGGGGTCCATATTAACAAAATATTCTACAAGTCCTGAACTTCCTCGATTAAAATTTTTGTTTATATACATAAATACATATAAAAAAATATGTTAAAGTAAACTAAAAGAGCGAAAGAGTACGAACACATCGTTCAGTAGAAGGAATCGTTCAATTGAACTACATAGTTCGTTCTTGAATTAAACAACTCTAGTAACCGATACTAGACTATGAAAAAGATTTTCAGTACAATTTCGAGTTTACCATTTATATTTAAAAAAATATCTGTAATTTTTTATTTTCGTAAGTTTTATTGTTTAATCTTATAAAGTCCTTGTTTTTACTTAAGAAAGATACACATTTTTAAATTAAAAAAATGGTGTTTTACATATCTTTTTTTGTTTACATAAATCAGCTGTTTATATCAACTGTGTGAGACAAAATCACGTATTTGCAAAATTTCGAGATTTCAAACTAAATGTAAACAAACTTCTTATAACTCTATTTATATTTTAAACATCTGTAATTTTTTATTTTCGTAAATTTTTTTGTTTACTTTTATAAAGTCCTTGTTTTTACTTAAGAAAGATTACCATTTTTAAATAAAAAAATTGTGTTTTTACAAATCTTTTATTTAAATAAATCAGCTGTTTATATATATCAACTATGTGAGATAAAATCTCGTATTTGCAAATGTAACCGGTACTAAATTATGAAGAAGATTTTCAGCAAAATTTCGAGACTTCAAACCAAATGTAAACGCACTTCTTATAACCCTATATTTTAAACATCTGTAATTTTTTGTATTCGTAAAATTTCTGGTTTAATTCTTTAAAGTCCTTGTACAAATGTTGCCACATTTATGGCTTTAACTTTAACAAAATACTAACACGGTTTTAGCATTTTTATTTAATAAAAAAATCCAAGTATTAATACACAGTCTGTGTCACATCTATATACATAATTTGAAATTTAATGTTTTATTTTGTTAACAAGTTTGTTGTGTTTTTTAATTTAAAAAATTCCAAATTAAATCGTATAATCGTGCGGTTTATAGAGGTTTTGTTTTTGTACTGTCTGGACTTATGAAAAAAAAATAGTCACCATAAACTAACAATTTAAAAAAACACACTGATAACAATAGTTAAATCGGTATTGAAAAAACTTATAACGTCATTTTTAAAAGAGAAACAATATTCAAAACAAAAACAAACTATTATTTTTTTTAAATACATATAAAACTAATACAAGCACAAACCACGAGTTTATAATTTATTTTTTTTATGTTATATTTTATATCTACTTCTTTCGCATGTTTTTTGTTTATTATGTTTAAGAACGTGTTTTTGCGCGTTGGTCTTGATTTGAAAAAATAAAAAAAAAAAATAAAACTAATCACAGCAATGCGAAACTATTCAAATACACCACACATTATAACAACATCGCACCACACATCAGAAACGTGGAAGTAAATCCGCATTTTATTATATGTTCAATACTTTTAAATGTGGCTTACAATTGCGGCGTCAGGCAACAATTATACAGTGGCATAGAAAAGTATCCATACCCCATATCAAAATTTGTTTTAGAGTAGGTCGAAGCTATTTTACCAACAATAACTATGTTACATATCCTCTTACAAATTAGGGAACCAAAATATTATGTTTTGTTGTTCCAATTTGTTGTTGTTTTATAAAAATTAAAGAATTTACATTATTAAAACACAGAAAAGTATACATACTCTTATTGTTTAGTAGAAAAAAGATAGTCTTGAAATTTGTCCGGCTTGGATTTGTTAAAATGAGTACCAAAACTAGGAAAATCAGCTTAAATATAAGAAAACTTATTGTTCAGCATCAGAAAAATGGAAAATCTCTACGCGAAATTTCTGAAATGTTTAGCTGTCCCAAGTCTAGTGTCCAAACGGTATTAAGGAATTATAAAAATAATAAAAATCTTAATAATAAACAAAAAAGTGGTCTTTCACCAAATATTAATCAACGAGCTAAACGACATATATTTAGCGAAATAAATAAAAATAAAGAAAAAAAACAGCTGTTGAAATTGCCAAAGATATGGAAAATGAATTGTCAGCTTCTGGAAGCTGGTACTGGACAATGCCACGAAGCACACTGCAGCTATTGTAAGAGAGTGGCTGTTATATAATGTGTTCAAACAGCTTCATTCTCCTCAGTCGCCTGACCTAAACCCCATAGAAAATTTATGGGACGAAAAATGCTCTTATTGATGAATGGTGCAAAATTTCCTCAGAAATGACAAGAAAACTTGTGTATTCCATGTAAATTAGATGTAGAGAGCAAAGGTGGAGCAACAAAATAATAACTTATTATTCTATTATTTTAATAAACTTTAAAAATTAAGTATGTATACTTATGTATCTGCGTTTATTATTGATATTGATTATCTTTAATTTATTGTAAAAGAATGTTTTTGATATATTTTTTTCAAATAACTATGAAAAGTAATTTTTGGTAGTAAAATACAAACAATTTTATATAAAACACATTTTTCTATGGGGTATGTATTCTTTTCAGTGCCACTGTGTATGAATCTACAAATATCAGCTTTTAATTAGCAAATCGTTTGAAAATAAGCGAGAAATAAAACGTGATATTTAAAATTTTTTTTTTTTTAATTATTTATTATATTAAATTATTTTTTTTTTTTAAATTTTAATTTTTATTCAGAAAGTATATATGTATATATATTAGGAGGGGTCAAATTATATAGGGCCGAAAAAATCTCCATGGGTTCATCGCGATTCTGGTACTATGGGCTATAACAAGTATATTTGCCCAAGGACCCATACCTCTAAAATCATTTTCGAGCCTGCCAAAATTTCGATGAAGATATTTTCATGATATTTTCCATAATAATCATTCAAATGTAAAAAAAATCATTGAAAATGTGTAAACCGGGGGTTTTTTGGATCGGGAAATCCATTTTTGACATTTATTTTTATTTTTAACAGCCGCCAGGGGGCGTTTTAATGCATTTTTGTGGATTGACGAAATTATTGCACAAATCGACGATCTTTGACTTTCCCATATTTAAAATAGCCCTGAAAATTATGTGGGGTACCCTTGTATGACCTGTATCGATTTCATACAATTTAAGTCAAAAAATTGGTTTTTTTTATTTACTCTCTGAATGAACAAATATAAAAAACCCATAAAAACAAAGTTTTTATTAAAACTCTTTCGTTTCTTACGCATATGAGTTTTGTATCTCTCCGTGACTGTGCGTGATTTTGCGTGACTATTTTAAAATTAATCTTTGGTCACAACAAGTCTATGGACCAAGTTTCAGATTGATTGGATGAGGGGAAATGGGGTTTAAATCACTCCGTGAATGTGTGTGGCTATCTTAAAATTAATCTTTGACTGTACGTGACTATGTCAAAGTTAATCTTTTTCACGGCAAGTTTATTGACCAAGTTTCAGATCGATCGGATAATAGGAAATGGGTTTTAAAGCCCTCCGTGACTGTTCGTGACTATGCGTGATTACCCCAAAACAAATCTGTAGTCACAACAAGACTATGTGCCAAGTTTCAGATCAATTGGAAGAGGGAGAATGGGGTTGCCCCATAGCACAGACAGACAGAGAGACAGAAAGTATAAGTTAAAAGAAAGCGTTTAAAAAGTTCCAATTTCGTTAAAGCGTTAAAATTTCGAAAGTTTAATTGGCATTAAAAAAAACTTCGTCTTAGAGTCCGAATAAATAATTTCATAATTAAAAAATTAAAGGATGAAAAAATTAAAGTAAAAGCCCTGTTACCTGAAATTTTTGGGTATAAAAGCATTCCGTATAATCGAATATATCCGAATATTGAATGTTTCATTAAAACTAGAAATTTTACGAGAATTTCGCTTGATTTAATTTTTCTTATACATTAAGAGCATACGAGCACCAAAATTTTTTTAAATAATTCTAAAATTAATTTAATTACAAAATTTAATCAGAACAAATTCCAAAAATTAAAATTCCGGTTAACTGAGTGTTCCGGTTTATTGGTTGCCGGATAATCGGGCTTTTATGTACATCGTATTTAGTTATTTGATATTATTTTAAATTAACAATTTTTAACTGAAAATATTAGCTAATATTTTTTCCTTTTTTTTTGTACAGTCAACATAAAAAAATTGTACAGTAAACATATAAAATATTAAGTTTTTTATTCACTTTTCAAATAGTTTTAACAAAATTTGTGAAAATATCATGTTCTCAACAAAAATTAACAAAAACAAAAAAGGCACATTTCATAAAGCCAAAACAAAAACTTTTACACTTCTCACATTGTGCAGTATGGAAAGGTACTCTTTATATTTCTAATGTGCACATTAGGACGGGTCGATTTGTAGGGAGGCATGACGGGGAATGGGGTTGCAGGCAGGTCAAGAGTCGGAACATCAGAATTCGTTTTAGAGATATGGTTCCTCGGGCAAAGTTTCTTATTTTGATCCCTAGAATACGATTTTCCTTCAAACTTCATTATAAATTAAAAAAATAATTATAAAAATTTGGGAAGAGTTTGAGGAAAATTGCTGAAATTATAAAATAGCCGCACTCTAACGTCAAATACATTATTGATACATATGTACCAAAAAAAATGAGTTTTTAAGTCGACCAAGTGGAAGTGGAAAGCCGAAATAAATTGAATCTTTCAAACACAAAGGCAAATAGGTCGAATCATTAATGAAAATCCCAAAATATCGGCAGTGGAAATAGCCCAAAACTTGAGCGAATACGGAATTGTTCACGTACACCCACAAACAGTAAGAAATCTTTTGAATTCGAAAGCCATAAGGGTATACACCCCGAAACAACTCACTGTAGTCAGCGAAAAATATAAAGAAGCGGTTGGAGTATGCAAAAGAGTATGTCACGAAGCCAGTAGAGTTTTGAAATCCCATGATATTTTCAGATGAGTTAAAATTTAACAGTTTTGGCGTGAAACTGCGGAAGAAAATTTTTAATTTTTCCAAAACTTTTCGTAGTGAAGCGATTTTTTTACTTGAAAATTATGCACTTTTGGAAGAAAATTTATTGAATAAAAAGTGTTCAGAATCATTCATGGAATACTCACAAATTTTTTCAGAATATTTGGACACATTTTTTTACATTTCAAAATAAAAAATTTTTTTTAATGTGTGTAAAAATTCTGAAAAAATTTAAAAATGAACAATTTTTTCCGCAGTTTCACGCAGACATTTTTTAGTATTTATCGAAACGAAGATTCTCAGCTGAAATATTAAAAAAAAAATCCGTCACATTTGGACGTCAAGTTTTGGAGACAAATCCCAGAAAAATCCCAAAAGAGGGATCGATGGGCAAATTGAAGACGAACATTAAAAAAAACCCCAACTCAAACAGTAGAACTATGTGGAAAAGTGGCGATTCGACCCACTGCGCGGCGGCTGTGTTATGGTTTGGGGTGGAATGGGAGCTAATGGTGTTGGAAATTTTCGGTTTGTTGAGGGCACGATGAATAAATTTGGTTATTTAAACATTTTAAAGAACAATTTGCAACAAACACCTGCAAAATTGGATTTTTGCGAAGAGTTTTAGCTTTGTGCACGATAACGATCCAAAGCATTCATCATTTATGGTTAAAGAATGGCTGCTGTACAACTGTAAAAAAGTGCTACCCCATCCACCACAAAGTCACGCATTTGCGGGCCCATTTGGAAAAAACTAAGAGAGAATACCGTTAAAAACACAAAAGAGCTTAAATCAGCACTCCAAACATATAGGCGCCAATTACACCTACCATCACACGAAGTTTGGCTTTATCAATGCCATAAAGGTTACAAGCCGGATAAGAGATAACACGTTGCGGTGTTTGTTTTTTGATCCTAGTGGTTCTGCTCACCATGCAGTTAGGTTATGTACTTAATTGCATGCGTTCTGGTTATATGATATAACCTATCGTTTTATATTTAGTTTGTAATCCACACATAATGTGTGCAACCAGTTCTGGTATATGAGTATTTTTACTATGCTCAACCAACCTCTATCTAATGATAGGAAATTATATCAAAAAAAAAAAAAAAAGTTACAAGCCGTTATAATTGCTAAGGCTCATCACACAAAATACTAGTTTAAAAAAATAATGACGAAAAACCTTTTTCTTTTTGGCTTTATGAAATGTGCCTTTTTTGTTTTTGTTAATTTTTCTAAAGAATATAATATTTTCACACATGTTACAATTATTTGAAAAAAGAACAAAATACAGAATATTTTAACATTTAATTTTATATATTCAGTGTATATAGTTTCAAAGATAATGCGAGATAAACATAAGTAAGTATACTGTACAAGTTTTTTATTGGTTCACTGTATAAAAATATTTAATAGAAATTGTGTTTCATTAGCTTTAGTTGTTCCGCAATATGTTATTACAAAAAAATTTTATTTCAGAATTGAAGGATTTAACAGATTTTTATTTGTAGAGTGCGTATAAAGTATTGTAAGTGTTGAAACATGTTTATTTATTTTTTACACTAAAGTATCATAAAATTCACTCACAAGTTTCGTGTGGCTTGTCGAACTTTCGATTTAATTGTAATTTGCTTCCAACTCGACATAATAGTTTTGTTGTTGTTATTATTATTTATTAGTTTGTGGCATTTTTATTTATGCATTGCACGTGTATGTAATATTGGAATACTAACGAATAATGTACATATTTTTGTTTTTGTTTAATGCTGCTGCTCTGTGCACTAAAGTCAATTTGAGTTGTTTTCTGTTAGATCTCTGAAATCAGACTGATCAAAAATGATCGCTGATATGATGAACATAATGTTCTTTAAAATAACAAAAATAACAAAAAAAACAAAAAAAAAACAAATCTTGATCCACTACCTGCTAAATATATTAAGTTCTTTTTTTGTTTTTTTTTTCTATCTTTTAAGTGTAATAATGACGACGACAACAAATGGACAATATGAAGTTTTTAGTTTTGTTTTAGGATCCTTTGTTGTCTGTTTATAATTTCAACATGTGTGGAAATTTCCCCTGTGTCCATGTGTGTGTGTATGTGTTTGTGAATTGAAAAGAGAAATACCTACTCTAAAGTAATTAACAGAAAATAACAACAATTCTCTGGTTTCATAATGATATTAAAGTGGAAGTGTTTAAATATAGAGATATTTTTTAGCTTAACGGTGGCGTTCGTTAATGACTAATAGGTTTTTTATGACATTCTTCTTCAGCGCGATTTAATAGACGAAAAAGTGACAAACCATTTGAAGAATTGTAGAATTTAAAAACTAGGTAGGTGTCTGTGTTAATGCAATTGTCACCCTTTAAAATGTTATCATATGTTGTAAGTCAAAGTGTTTACATACAATGAAGATAGCAGCCGCTAAATATTCTAAACATAAGTATTAGAACGTAGTATAGCCCAGCATGAAGAAGAGCTTCCAAAGAAGTGTTGTTGGAATGTGGTAAATATTTAATAGGGCAGAATTTGTATGTTATGGATACTTTGAAAAACATTTTAACTAGTGCTTTGGATTTTTTTATACTGTCATAAATAAAAATCTGATAATGTTACAGAAAAATTAAATATGAGGTTTATTTCCAATCCACTGTTAAACAATGAAAAAAACAAAAAAAATATTCATATTTTATGCCGTTTTCTTTTTTAACAAAAAATGTCGCACTTTATTTTCACTTTTTTTCGAAAAGTGGATTTTTAATAGATTCTGAAATAAGAATCACATTATACATCAATCGAAAGGTCTCAAAGGCAAGCCCTCGAAAATTGCAAAATATTGCAGCCTTTGACTTCTTTCAGGTCAAAGTGTGAGAATATTTCCCCATTGATCCCCTTTCTTTAATATTTTCACCCTATGACTGGAAAGAGGATAGTAATCAAAATTTTTTGCATTTTATGAACACAGCTCTTTGAGACCTTTCGATTGATGTATAAGATTAGGTTGCTCTTAATTTAGAATATTTAAAAAAGTTCACTTATCGAAAAAAGTACAAATAAAGTGCGACATTTTTTGTCAGAAAAGAAAACAACATTAGTATACATAACGGTAAATTTACAAAAATCAAAATAATTCATTGGACAAAAGTTTAAATACAGCTCTAAAAATTGTTGCTTATTTTTTATTTATCAAAATTATTTATCGAAATTAATGAAAATAAGATGGTTAATCAATACTTAGTAGGACCGCCATGAGAATCTATGACTGCCTGCAATCCACGAGGCATCGATAACACCAAATTTTCTGTATCAGATGTCGTTGTTTCGGATCAGGCCTTTTGTAGAGTTTCCTTGAAAATATTTCTACTTTTTGGTGCAGTATGGTCGATTTTACGCTTCAATAACTCCCAAACATACAAAATAGGGTAAACGTCCGGTGATTGGGGGGGGGGGGGGCTATTGAGCTGCCGTGGAGCGTAATATAGCAGCCACTCCTTTACCAACTAAGCAGTATGCTTGGGATCATTGTTCTGTTGGAAGATCCAATGCGGTCCAAGTTCCAAGTTGTCTACAGATGGCTTTAAATGTTCTTCTAAAATACTCATATAGAGGTATCGGTCCATTATGAAATCAATAAACACCAAGTGCCCCACGCCTGCAGCTCCTGTCGCACCCCAAACCATCACACTGCCACCACCATGTTTTACTTTGGCATTAAATTTTTGGCTTTAAGTGCTGTGCTCTACTTGCGCCAAACTCTTGTTCGACCATCGCTTCCAAATAAGTTAAATTTAGACTCATCAGTGAACAGGACCGTTCTCCAAAAGTCTTTTCCTTTGTCTATGTATTTCTTAGCAAAATCTAAACGAAGTTGTCTATTCTATTCCGAAATAAGTGGTTTCTTACGCGAAACTCTGCTTCGATAGCCGTTGTCCCTTATAACCGTTTGTACCGTTTTTGGGTGAACGAGTTTACCAGGTATTTTGGTAATGCTATCGGCTAGATTTGGCGTACTTATTTATGGATTTCTATCAACTTCCTTTATGATATGGCGGACATCTCGTCGGTAAAGTTTTTTCGGTCTTCCCGTCCTAGGTTTATTTTCAATTGTTTTGTCGTTTTTGTACTTTCTTACAATATTTTGAACACTTGCAAATGATAAATTTAACAATATTCCTATTTCCCGATATGATTTGCCTTCTTTATAATGAAAAATTATTATTTTTTTTACGGAAACTGCAATTTCTTTGCCCTTGTCCATAATTTGGTTCTTAACTTGATGAAATCTCAATAGAAACTAATTGAAATGAGTATTTGCAGCTAATCACCAAATATAACGGGACTAGATTCAGTGAAACAAAGAAAAACAAGAATAATTAACAATTATTTGCACTGTATTTAAACTTTTGTCCTGTGCATATTTTTGATTTTTTTTTTTAATTTACCGTTATCTATGCTGAAATGTAAACATTTTTTGGGTTTTTAATTGTTTACTAGTAGAGTGGAAATAAACAGCTTTTTAATTTTTTTGTAACATTATCGGATTTATTTTTAAGTTGTATTTGAGGGCTGTATTTAAACTTTTGTCTCTTACTGTATATGTACATCTACACTCAGGGTAAGTTCCCTATTAATACAGCGCACTCTTTCCTTTTATTAACTCAATATCAGTTCTTTCTATTTTATTATGAATTATCCTTTTCTTATTAAGCTGGTAGTGCTTTAGTTTGTAAGATTTATTGCAATTTTAATTATAATAGCATTTTTGATTGTAAACATCTAAACGCGCAGGGGGGTAAATTTCTAATTCACAATACAATCACAAAAACAGCGTAATATGTGAGCGTAAGATCTTACGCGTAACATGTGAGCGTTAAGACAAATCGGTGTGACATGATTGTTTGGTGAAAAAATTATATGTAATAACCTTTTTGTCGCTGTTTCTGCATTTTATTTATTACCAGATGTTTACACATCTCCCCTGTGATCGGACTCACATGATTTTTTTTTTATTATATGTCCCGACCTGACGTATAGATGGCGGCAGTAGTTTGAAAAAATTAGTTTGGTGAAAAGTGACAGAGAACATCTCTGTAAAAATTATAACGGTACTATTTGCTCACATTATTTTATTTAAAACATGGAAATGCATTCAGTTCTTTTTAAAACCATGTGTTGTGAGTCACATTTAAGCACCGCGGTCAAGATTTTTGATTTTTTTTTTGTTTTGATTATAAACATACAAAGCAATGGGTCGAAAAACCGTCACTTTGGAGCAACAAATCTATAATATTAATTAATAGGCTAGGCGATTTCTTGTGACCGATGTTTTGTTCTACCGTTTTATCCCGATTTTGACCAAACGTATATTATTTGAAAGGTATTTCTTTTTCGCCGTTTTGTAGATTTACAGATTTTTAAATTTTTTCCTTTATTCTGAGTAAATTGCATTTAAATTTGCTACTAACACATACATAAAATTATACAATGCTATGTGTGTGTTTATTAAATTTTTGTAATAAAAATGAGTTTGTTTTTTTGTGTTAATTTGTGAATTGGCTATAATTGATTAGCATAACTTTAGGGTCTTTATTTAATGAAAAAATAAAATTTCCTAGAATTGCACTCGAATTTCGAGGGCTGGAATCTGCTAGTTTATATAAAAACACTGCTTTTAGAAAACTTTTCGTACATAGAAATATCAAAAAGACCGCTGACACATAAGCCAGGTCAAGGCCGTTTAAAGTGCACAACACCTGCTCAAGATCGGCTTTTAATACAAATGTGTAAGAAAAATCTTTCCGCCAGTAGTAGTGAATTAGCGTTGGAATGGTCAACCTCTCTTGGGAAATCAGTAAGTGCCGTTACAACCCGTCGCCGTCTTTATAACCACGGCCTCAAAAGCTATACCAAAAAATGTCGCCCATTCCGTAATAAGTGCCAAATAAAAAAGAGATTAAATTGGTGCAAAAAGTATGCTAGTTGGACTGAACGAGATTGGAATCGGGTTGTTTTTAGTGACGAATCCCACTATGACTTAATCAATCGGAAAAATCGATCATATGTCCGCCGTACAATGTAAGAAAAGGATCAGCCGTTTTGCTTCCAGCCTAGAATGCAGGATGGTGGTGGAACTGTCAGCGTATGGGGGTGCTTTACGGCACATGGGACGGGCTTATCATTCTTTTATGATGGACTACTGAATGCTAGAAGCTATATTGATTTAACCTCGGAAGAGTTTCCATCATATTATGACCAAGTTTTAGGGTCTGAAACGGCACAAAGCTATTTTCAGCAAGATAATGCTCCATGCCATAAGGCAAAATTTTCGATTAATTGGTTCAAAACTAACAATATAGCCCTTTTGGATTGGCCACCAACATCTCCAGATCTGAATCCGATCGAAAATATTTGGTCTATTATTGATCGCGATATCCAAAAGTACAAAGTATAAACCGCAGAGGATTTAAAAAATGCAATAAAAGACATTTGGTCGAAGATTACCATTGATGACTGTAATTAAATTAATAAAATCGAATCCGAATAGAATCAAATATAAAGCCAAAGGTAAAAGTATTTCATCATATTAAGTAAAAACTTTCAATAATAATCTATTAAATGAACTATAATTTTGAACGAGTTTTTGAGTTGTTTTAAAATAATACATATATTAAATTTATTTTATTTTTTTTAACTGAATTGTGATATGATTTCAATAATTTGTAATAAATCTGAAAAAAAAATATTTTTTTATTTTATTTAAAGTTAAAATTAAGGCCAAAAAAGTTTTTTATGAGTGCGCTATAATTTTGAACAGTGCTTTATTTCTAAAATTCATAACTACACTGTATTTTTAATCAGGCTAGTTTCTGGCATTTCAGCCTTCATCAATGATTTTATTGAACACTGTGATAATTATTATTGTTATAATTGAATAGATTGATTCTATATGAAATTTTTCTACTTAGGGCGGCCGTGAGGTTTGAACCTGCGTCTATCTCGTACTTCAGCTTTTTGGTTATGCACTTTAACACACTCACCTAAGGTCAGTCCTAACATCAGTGTGGTTTAGAATCAGTTTTCATAACAAACAGCTTTTACTTCGTATTAATATTAGAAAATACAACTCTGTCCAAACAAGCAATCGTTATTTTTAAATTTATAATATTTATGCTTTTATACTTCTAATTTGTTGTAATTTTCAAGGCATCACGTTGTTTAGTATTTTTGAATATTTTCATTTGAAAGGTCTCAGTCCAACCACGGTGTAGTTCCAAATACAACATAAAATAATTATTCTGATGTAATGAATAAAGTCTGAAAAGTTCAGATACGGAGTCAGTGCACCAAAAACATGTCGAAAAGAATACTCTGGTTTCATGATTTGAAGAGGATCAACCGAGTCTAAATTTTCGAACGAGAAAGAGGATTAATTTCAATTTCTCTGGAGTTTGTGGAGTATGCTAAATCGGTCTTTAGAAGGAAGCAATTATTTAAAGTACGAATCGAAATTTTTCTTATATATTAAAATGTTAATTGTAAATATTGTTTTAAGCTTTAAAAGTTTTTAAAAATGTTATCGATTTAGCGAACAACAGCATTCTGATTAGACTTTTTCCTTTCGGAGCGCTTTTCGATTTGATATATCTTGCAGTATCAATTAACTTTTTTGAAGCTGAATAGAGGATGCATAAAATAAATTTTCTTAAACATAGAAACTTCAAATCAGTGTTTCAAAAAAATTAGTGGAGCCAGATTTTGATAATTTTTTTCTATGTTAAATTGGACCTCAATTCCGAAAGATTGTTCACTATAAGAGGTTCCCGAAAAAATTAATAATGTTGGAAAAAGTACATATGTACATACCTTAGAGCGAAAAAAGTGCCTCTTAGAAATCTACCTTGGTTTGTTCTATAAAGATTCCCAAAATATTTCTGGTCTAGCGTTAACCCATTCCGAGCTGGACCGTTTTTAAAAATAAATATTTTCAGTTTTTTGAAAATATTTTAATTTTTCCAGATCAACATATCCAATATGGGTATGACAATATAGATTTTTTCATGACGCGTTCAACGGTGTATAGAACATGTTCAAGCACGTCCCAACTGTTGTGATATTCAAAAAATATGTAATTTTTGATAGGTTTTGTATTAAAATGAGTCAATTAGAAAATCAAATGAACATATTTTTAAGCATTACTCGATTGAAAATAGAATTTATTTATTTTTCTTTAATATGTATTAGTTCGTATTTTAACTAAAATCTAGTGACGTGGAAACAATGTGGTTAAACATAAATTTAAACAAGAATGTGGAGTTTATTAAATATAGAAGTGAATTTAGTTTCTAAATGACACTAGAATAAATTTCAGATCAAAAGAAAAAAAACACGAGACGTTTTCTTTAATGCCATGATTTTTTCACGTTTAAAAAAAATTAATTATTCCAACTACATATATTCTTATTGTAATTTAATTGATATTCTATCTTCCTCCAAATTGAAATTTTGCTTAAAACTGGAATTTGAGCCTTATAGTGCGTTTACATCTAATCAAAATCTAGTACATACGATATTTCGAGCGAAATCTAGTCATTTTTACTAGATTTCCCATACAAAACAAAATCTCGTTACTAGATTTGTGCAAAATCTCAAAAAATCTTGTCAAACTTGGGCACTACCAAATGATACTACTGTGTTTTTTTAATATTGTAGTAGAAAATTGCAACGCAGTGACTGAAAAATTGACATTTAAAAACAAAAGCAAACAAGTTGAATAAAAAGGAAATAAAATATTAATTATTTATAAAAGTGACGAGTCCATAATAAAAAAATATTTAGTAATTGAAAAGTTATAATTTTTTAAACTTATATGTGCCCATTCCCATCTGCTATATAATAATTGGCAAAATGCATTTGCTTTTGTTGTTCAAACAATACATTTAAAAAATACTGATGTTTTTTTAGCAAAATTTATATTTCAGTTTGTGCTCTTTTCATTTATGATGCATAATATAATTATAAAATCTGTTCCTTTTTATAACTGTCCATATTTCCATTTTAATATTGTTTTGTTTATTTTTGATATATCTAGTTTATATGTTTTATTTTAATCAGCTGTTTATTGTTGTGGAAACAAAATCTCACAAAATGTCAAAAAAGTTAGATGTAAACGGTACAAATTTTGAAATAGATTTCAACCAAAATCTACTAGATTTTGCTCAGACGAAAACGCACTATTATTCCATATTTCCCAAATCTCATTTATTATTTTAAAATAATTGGAAAAGCCAATCTTTTTATTTTGTGCTCTCATAAAAAACAAAAGCCCTATTATTGCGCCCTATTATTGGTAGTTTAGTTTTATCTATTTTTGAGCAGAAAAAAAATTTTTGTAGCCATTTTTTTAAATGAAATTTGTTTTTAAAATAATTAATTTACTATATTTTAATTTTTGTCAAACTCAAATGCCTCAAAAAAAGTGCATGGTGCATAAATCAATTTTTGAAACTTTGGATGACATAAAGTTTATACAAGTAGAAAATAAATAAATTTATGTTATTTGCAATGTTGATTTGATTTTCTAATTAACTCATTTTAATACAAAACCCATCAAATATTATATATTTTCTTGAATATCGCAACAGTTACGATATGCTTCAACATGTTCTATATACCGTTGAACCTATCAAGTTGTACTCATATTGAATATGTTGACCTAGAAAAAATGAAAATATTTTGTAAAAACTAAAAAATATACCTTTTTTAAAAGCGGTCAAGCTCGGAATGGGTTAACGCTAGACCAGAAATATTTTGGGAGTCGTTATAAAATAAACCAAGGTAGATTTCTAGGTTGAACACTTTTTTCACTTTTTTTCTCTCTCCATACAGAGCGAGTCGCTCTAACATACATACATGGTTTTATTTTTGAATTTGAATTTTTTATTTAGAAAAAGTACCGTAATTTTGATTATTTTTAATTCATTTAAATACAGTGCCAGTCAAAAAAAAAGTGAAAAATGTTTTATTTTGCATTCGAATAAAAAACATCAATGTGTGCTTATTATTTGAATATAACTATGCGATACCGTTATACTATGTATGTACATATATTCTCTCTGAGTATTTATTTTATCTAAAAAAATTTAACGGTTGTTTACACATGGTTAATATTAAAAACAAATTTATTATCAGCGCAATCATTAAAATAGCACCGATTGACAACACGTGTTTAAAAAGTTAAATATTGTTATAGTTTTTAAAACAAAAGATAAAACTAATTTGTTTGCATTTAAATTGTGACCAACTTAGCCGTTTTTCTTTGGAAAAATTTTAGCAAAAACTAAAAATAAAATAACATATTAATCTAACTAAATCCACACAGACAATTATTTTTGTTATTAATAAAATTCATTATTTATTTTGCATGAAATGGGACGGAGAAAGCATTGTGCGCCTGAAAAACGTGATATTGTAAAAAATATGAAATACGAAAAACAGTTGCTTGTTCTAACAAAATGATTGTAAACGTAAAAAAAAAATTTATTAAAAATCCAGAAAAACGTGGACACAGGCAAATTTTGTCACCATTAATGATTCAACCAGCTACAGAGCCTAAGAAGAAATTAAATATTACAGCAAGTGCTGAAACCATTCGTAGGTGATTTCGAGACAACAACTTAATTGCTTGTAGTCTCTGAAAAGCGCCACTGCACTAAGCATGTTTCAAAACTTTTGGAGTATGCTAGAACTAAATTGCACCGGCCAGCTGAAAAGTGGAGAAATGTTTTTTGGAAATATAAGTCCAAAGATGTTTTATAAGGAGGCAAGGAATCACGTTCCTACGCCAAAAGAACTTGTAACACAGTATTCAATCAAAAATTTACATAAAAAACAATTTTACATGTGGGTTCCAGCATTATAATATGGGGGAGCATTTCATACCATGATGTGGGACCCATACATTGGACCAAAACAATCATGGATAAGGCAGTTTTTTTTTATTATTATTAAACAACACTAAGGGTGATTTCAGGAAAATAGGTTATGGGAAGGAGGAAAGAGGGAGTAGTGTTTGTGGATATGTGTCTTGAATTGCATTAGTGTGTAACTGTTAGCAAAGATTTGTGTGGGGAGTTTATTCCAAATACGGCTAGTTCGACTGATAAACTAATTTTCTCTGTTATGCGTTGTGCGGTAAACTGGACAATAGACTACAAAGGGATGTGATCTACTAGAGTGAATGAATTCGCTAATTTCAGAACATTTTCATGGTAGTATCTATAAAACATTGGTACACAATTAACATTTCGACGATGTTCCAACGAGTCAATAGAGTTAGATATCCTACTGTCATTAATGAGCATTAACGCTCTCCTTTGTACACGGTCCAGCAACTCCAAAATAGACTTTGAGGCTTCTGCCCATATATGGGAGTTGTATTCCATTTTCGGTCGGATGTAAGTGCTATAGATTTTAGAGAGATCAGAAGGAGTGAGATAAATTTTGCACTGTTTTAGAAAACCAAGAAACTTGAATGCTTCTTTCGACACTTAAAATTTATATTCGTTTCAACGAACATCATGAACATTGAATTCCTCAATACCTATACTACCCATTCTGCGCATTAAAATATTCGTTTTACCCCGCTCGGAGATTGTTAACAGGCCTTGGTTGAGCGTGGAATTCATTGTCACCCTTTTGCCCCTCAACCTCAAAAAGGCTTGGCCTAAAATAAAAAGAAAATGAATGACAAATGTAGCTGTCATCTGCGAAAGAAAATATAGGATTGAAAGATTGACCAAGAAGGTCATTTAGAAAGATTAAGAAAAGAGAGGGAGAAAGAACAGAACCTTGGGTTACACCTGAATTAAGTTGAGACTCATTGGAGGGGACCCCATCAATAACAACACGTTTTGTGCGGTCTCTGAGAAAACTCGATATAAATCGAGAGAAGTCAATGCCAACCACAAATGCAATAAGCTTTGATAACAATGCACAGTGACACACGCGATCGATCGCCTTGGAAATATATAGAGCACCAATATTGTAAATGGATTGACTCCAACGTTCTGAAAGAAGTGCTAACAGGTCTCCCGTACGGAAGCTATACTGTCGATAATTAAGAAGTGAATTGAACTCTAAATAGTTGACAAGATGGTTATTGATCATGCTCTCCAGCACCATTGAGAGCGCAGAGCACATTGCAATTGAACGGTAATTTTCAGGGTTATTACACTCACTCTTTTTAGGGATTGGTTGGACATAGGCAACCCGAAAAGGGTGGTAAATGGACTAGCTAGCGTCGAAGAGCACTATTTCAGGACCAGCGCTGGTATGGCATTTGGCCTTGGAGTCTTATTTACGTTGAGATCTGAAAGAAGCTTTTTTACTGCAAGAGCTCGGAAGAATATTTTAGGAATATCATCCAGGAAATAATGCTACCTTATGTTTCTGAGAATATGCCACTTATTTGGCACACGCGAGCAAACTTGCCCAAAAGTGGTTTCTTGACAAAAAGTGAACGTGATGGAGGGGCCTGCTCAGTTCCCAGATCTCATCCAATTGATAACTTATGGACAGATATAATGATATATTTAAATTTCGAAGGAAAGAATCCAAATTCACAGGAATTCGATACCAAAACTTTGTGCAGTGGTTATTGCTAATAAAGGTCATGCAAAAATATATTAATATAATTAAGTACACATCATAATAATATTGACTTCATATTCGATCATTTATTTTTATGCCGTTTTCTTTTCTGACAAAAAATGTCGCATTTTATTTGCACTTTTTTCGAAAAGTGTATTTTTATATATCCTAAATTAAGAGCAATCTTATTTTATACATCAATCGAAAGGTCTCAAAGTCGAGCGCTCGTAAATCGCAAAAAATTATAGCCATTGACTTCTTTCAGGTCATAGTGCGAGAATATATCCACAGTGTTTCCCTTTTTGAATATTTTCACCCCATGACTTTAAAGAGGATAATAATCAAAATTTTTTCCATTTTATGAACACAGCACAGTTACTCTTAATTTAGAATATATAAAAAATACACTTTTCGAAAAAAATGCAAATAAAATGCGACATTTTTTGTCAGAAAAGAAAACGGCATATGAACTGATATGCTTTTTTTAAAACTCTTTTAACTCATACTATCTGTCTGTCTGTCTGCCATGGGTGGACCCCATTCCCCCTTATCCAATTGATCTTAAACTCGGCCCATAGTCTTGTCGTGAATACAGATTAATTTTGGGGTAGTCACGCACAGTCACGCGTGGTCACGCACAGTCACGGAGTGACCTAAATGTAATTTCCCCTCATCCCATCGATCTCAAACTTGGTCCATACACTTGCTGTTAAAAAAAGATTAACTTTGACTTAGTCACGCACAGTCACGCATGGTCACGCACAGTCACGGAGTGATCTAAATGTCATTTCCCCTCATCCGATCGATCTCGAACTTGGTCCATACAGTTGCTGTGAAAAAAGATTAACTTTGACTTAGTCACGCACAGTCACGCATGGTCACGCACAGTCACGGAGTGATCTAAATGTCATTTACCCTCATCCGACCGCTCTGAAACTTGGTCGATATACTTGCTGTAAAGAAAGATCAACTTCGACATAGTCACGCGCAGTCACGCACAACCACGGAGTGATTTAAAACCCATTTTCCTTTATCCGATCGATCTAAAACTTGGTCAATAGACTTGCTGTGAAAAAAGATTAACTTTGACATAGTCACGCATAGTCACGGAGAGATTAAAACCCTACTTCCCCTCATCCGATGGATCTGAAACTTTATCCATAGACTTGTTGTGGCCAAAGATTAATTTTAAGATAGTCACACATAATCACGCACAGTCACGGAGATATTCAAAACTCATATGCATAAGGAAAGAAAGAGTTTTTTTAATAAAAACTTTGTTTTTATCGGTTAGATTATTTTTGACTGAGTTTCAAATTAATTATAAAATAAACAAAATAAACCCTTTTTTAATATTGGTACACAATTTTGTGAGCATCACATGATACAATTTCAGTGAAATCTGTTCAAATTATTTAAATATTGTATATAACAAAGAAGAAATTTGTTGTGTGGTGCGATTTTTTGAACGCAGCAAATGCTCATTTATTTTCTTAATTTAAAAAAATCTCTTAAAAGTTAAAGTAGTTTAACAATGGATGGTACTCAATTTTTAAATACGGTTTTGTGAAGTACTCAATCAGACCTACAACCTTAACAAGGTCACTTGAACATAACAAAATCACTGAAGCACAGTTATCACCGTTTTTAACTGCCGAATGAAATATTTATTTTTTACTTAGGTACATTTCTTCAACTCAAAACGATTATTTCCAAGAAAAGGTCAATAAAACTGAACTGTGTTAATAAAGAAGTTCTTTTTAACGTATTTCATTTTCATAATTTTAATATTCTCTTTACTTGCAATTTCAAACTACATCTTTATTTTGTAAGTGAAATTATCAGTTAAAAAGAAGACTCAAGCAGCAAATAAAATAATAATAATAATAATAATGGAAAAAGTTCATATACATATTTATACAATAAATATTGTGCATATGTGCTCCAGAGCTTTGTTTTTATTTTCTTTGTTGGTTTTTTTGTTTGCTTACTTGCTTGCTTGGCTGGATGGTTGTTTGTGTGTCTGCGCTAAATTGAAATGAATACATTTTTAAGTGGGTTACAAGCCATCGAGGGTTCACAAACAGATAAACCAATCAACAAATATACGTACATATATATGTATATATACATATATAACTATATAGTATTTTGTGTATGGAGAAATGTATATGCATCGCATCATTATTAAATGCATGCATTGCCACTATGAGTATGAGAGCACCTGCTCCCACCCAGAGGGGTTGTCGCGTTCATTCGCTCGTATTATTGCACACATGAACTATCAATAGAAAAAAAAACAACAACAAAATTTCACTTCGTTTATTAAATGTACTTTAGGTAAATTATCTAAGATCCATTATAACGACAACAAAAACTTTTTGCGATGTTCGGAGGGTCAAGAAAGAATTCTATTAATAGTTAGATTATATATCTGATGGCCTCATCTCTTTGTTATATGTTACGTGTATTTAAGAACAATTAAAAGTAACCTATTTTGAATAAAATATTTAACGATTTATATTTTATATTGTACAGTGCGACCTCGTTATTTGCTACTCGCTATTTATATTTCAATTATACTCGTAGTTAATTCTTATGAAGTTTTAAGCTATATTTTTGATAACGTCACCAGTTTTTTTTTCTAAAAGAATATAAAAATTTAACCTGGAATGTCCTAAATAACGGTATCAAGAAGTTCCGCTAAATGGGGTAATTTATAAATATTGAAGTAAACATATTAGATAAGCACAATAAATGTAACTAATCTCCAATCCAAATATTATGTATATATATGTATTGCGTTTGTTTACCTGGTACAAATTACTACTTTTTTAACTTTTACTACAAAAACGTCGGAATTCTTTAAATAATACTAAATTATTAATATTATTTAATATTAGAGCAAATCATTTTCTCTTTTTTAATGCACTTCTACTATAAAGGCTTGTGGCTTCAATATAAAATAATCTAACCCATAAAAACAGTTTTTATTAAAACTCTTTCTTTCCTTATACATATGAGTTTTTAATCTCTCCGTGACTGTGCGTGACTTTGCGTGACTATTTTAAAATAAATCTTTGGTCACAACAAGTCTATGGACAAAGTTTCAGATCGATCGGATGAGGAGAAATGGGGTTTAAATCATTCCGTGACTGTGCGTGACTATGCGTGACTATGTCAAAGTTAATCTTTCTTTGCAGCAAGTATATAGACCAAGTTTCAGTTTGATTGGATGAGGGGAAATTCGTTTTAAGTCTCTCCGTGACTGTGCGTGACTGTGCGTGACCATGCGTGACTGTGCGTGACTAACTCAAAGTTAATCTTTTTTATAGCAAGTGTATGGACCAAGTTTCAGATCGATCGGATGAGGGGAAATGACATTTGGATCACCGTGACTGTACGTGACTACTCCAAAATTAATATGTAGTCACAATAAGGCTATGGGCCAAATTTCAGATCAATTGGATAAGGGGGAATGGGGTTGCCCCACGACAGACAGGGAGTATGAGTTAAAAGAGTTTAAAAACAAAATTTCCTATTTCCAAATTTGAGTATAAACACAAATAGAGTATTGTGGTGTTTTTATATTCAGCCCAATTCTCAATAACAATTCCCTGGGAATTTGTTCCCTATTCCCTGTTCCCCTATTCTTAATAAAATCACCCCGGGAATTTTTTCTCTTTTCCCTTTACCCTTATTCTAAAAGATCTGCGAAAATGGGAATCCCTTCCCCGGGAAAAAAGTAGCTATTCTGAATGTCAATAAAAGGGAGAATAATTTGGGAATAATTCCGCCAAAAAATTGAGAGGGAGTGCTGCGAAAAATGTAAGTATTTAATATTTTTATGAAAAATAGTAATATATATCATTTAAAATTTTGTATGATAATATTATTATGGCATTACTGTTGCTTTCAGGTCAAAAGCAACAAAAAAAAAACAAATTCATGTTCTTTTGAACACAATGCAAGCCAACCCTGATGTTGCATGCGGGATGTTCAAAGGAAGCAAGGAGGAGCTAAGCCGGGTATGACGCAATTTGGAGTGGAAATTAAGCTCAGCAGGCAATTCAAGTGGGTTGCTGGCATCACGTAGCTTTCTTCTTGCCATGCTTTGCTCCGTCTTGTCCTGCTGCTGCTCTTCTGCTTCAGCTACCATCAGAAACGCTACACTGAACAGTTTTTGTATTTATTTTAATTTATAAAAGAAAAAAGTTTTACTATTAATTTCCACAAACATTTTTAAATTTGTAAACAAAACAAAACAACTGAAGCAAAACAGCTGTCTTCGAATAATCGAAATTCTCTCTCCCATATTATTCTTCTCCCCGCCTGTTTAGAATAGGAGGATTTATTCTCGGGAAAAATTAATTCCCCGGGAACTCATTTCCCTGGGAATATTTAGAATTGGGCTGATTGTAAGAGTTTTACAACAATCAGACCGATGCAGAACGTTTTACCGTTGCGAAAAAATATCCAAAACGGACGTCGACGGCAAAAACTTACAATTTTATCATTCACTTTTTGTGTATGCATTTTTATTTATAAAGTTTTCTAATTGTTTAAAAAATAAGTTTCTATGTCTTTATTTCTTAAAATCTATTTGAAGTAAATTAATTTGAAAGGATAACAATAAATTTTAATATACCTACTTTTTATTTTCGAAATAATTTATTTTCAAAAATTTCCATAAACATCAAAAACTTATATTATTGTTTAAAAATTTTATAAAAATATGGCAGCATTAGGGAGAGAGTGAGAGCTGCAAAATTACAATTTGCGAATTTTTATGCCAGTTTTAAATGGAAAACACCGCAACGATCTTATAGTATTTATACTCTAAACTAGAAGAAAGTTACCGCAGTGAAATGGAATTAATTTTATTATATTTTGATAAATATTTATTTTATATTCATTGCGCAGTTTCTCATATTCTCATTTAACAACTCTCATTCTCTATCTAATGTTGCCATATTTTTATAAAATTGCTGAGGTGAATATAAAGTTTATAAACAAAAAACAAATGTATTCGTTTTTTATAGCAATTATTGAAAGAAAAACATAATATATCGAAAAAGTAATTAAATATTAAGAAATTCGAAATAATTTGTATTTTCAATAATATCTGTACACATCAAAAATATATGTTTTTTGTTTACGAAATTGTTGAGGCCTAGTTACCCACACGTTGTTAAAATGTAACCATTATCGTATCGTAACGTTGGCATTTAGTACAATTATAGAACGTAAAAAACGAACCAGCATGTCGCTATGTAAATTAACCAAAATCAGCTGTTCACAAATGTCACGTACAAACGTAGCCAAAATCTAAAATCAACAGAAGCTAACGATACGATACGTTTAGCTTAAGTTGGGTAGGCACTTGTATGTGTTTTTCATAAGACGCCGATACCGTTACCATGGGTAACTAGGCCTTTATTCACGATAGCAATTTTGTGACAATATGCCAAGATTTAAGAGAGAATGATAGTTGAAAAGTGAGAAACTACACGTTGAAAATGAAATCAATTTTATTTCAGAGTATTTCAGAGTATAAATGCAATAAGATCGTTGTAAATTTATGTCAGAAAATTAAGTTTTTTTTTTTTTTTTTTTGAAAATAATACAAACGAAAAATTCGAGTGCAATTTCTAGGCAGCTGTATTTTTCAACTTAGCCAATTCACAAACCAAAACTTTTATGGTTTATTATTATTGTGAATGAAGATAACAAACTCATTAACAAACACATTAACAAATTTGATAAAACACACATAGAATATGTATAATTTTATGTTGTGATAGTAGCAACTTTAAATTCAATTTACTCAAAATAAAGGAAAATATTTAAAAATTTGTAAATCTGCAAAACGGCTAAAAAGAAATACCTTCCAAATAATATATGTACGTTTGGTCAAAATCGGGATAAAGCGGTAGAACAAAACATCGGTCACAAGAAATCGCCTAGTCTATTAATATTATAGATATGATTATAATCTCAATTTACCATCGAAAAATTAAAAAAAAAAAACTACTACTGAATAAAAATTGTATTTTTTTCAATTCTCTTTTAAAAACGCTTCGTTAAGTCGTATACATTTATACGATAACTTTTTGGTTGCAACTTGTCTTCATTATTTGTTTAATCTTCTATAGTTGTTCATTCGGAACATTAAAATATAAAATTTCTTCGTCCGCAACATTCCAAATACAATTTTTTGAAAAGAATTTAAAAAAAATGGAAAACTCGAACAAAGAATAAATTATTAATAAAATTTTAGATTTTTTCTAATGGGAATTGCCTTAAAAAAATCTTAATATAACAACTTGACAAGAAGGAGACAGTGTAAAGAGAATTGAGAAAAAAATCCTCAATTTCGGAAAACGAGTCTTTTTTCTACCCTGCTGGGTAGATAACGTATGACTTTTCTTACTTTTTTACAGTGTAGATCACAATTGCAAAAGTGTAAATATTCGAATTTCTTCTGCTCTTTTTCTATGTAGACCTTCTTTGACAGTTTACAGCGCATTATTCGAATTTGTCCTCTATTTTTTTGTGAACTGAAATTAAAATCACCCAGCAATATTTTGTTGGTTTACCATTATCTGCTTAAATTTATAACTGGCAGAAAATTTTTTACTTCGCAATGCATTATAAGGACTGCGTACATAAGAATTGTAACATAAATAAATTGCAACGACGAAATAACCGATTTTATTAAGTTATAGTACTTTCAGTGATTCTTTTTCTGGATACGAAACATTTCCGAGCAAAAAATGTGGTATAGGTGGCGACCTGCATTGTGCTCTTCATCACTCTTGATGAATGACTTTCTGTGGTTCTTAGCTCTGGGTATTCGATTCTCTTGGTACGAAATTGACATTATTTTTTTTGTACTATTCAACAGCCAATCTTCTGTAATGATATGATGCAGGATCAGACAAAACTGCTTCTTTTCCCAAAACTACAAAATAGCCTGCCAAACTATAAACTATTTCGGGAACTTCGTTTTTAGTGTGTCTTAAATTGTTGACGGGTGTTCCCAGCTGCATATGTCAGTAATTTGAGAAAATTTAGCTCTGTCTTAAATTTTTTCCATATTCCTCTTACATAACGAAATTATTATCTTTTCTATATTAAGAAAATATATATCAAGATCGAATACCGTCCAATAAAAGCTAATTATTGCAATAAAGATCAACAATACATAACCCTAACTAACAAAAAATAAGGTACAATGCAGTTGTTAGTAACCTGTTAAGAAGATTTCACAATGCCACTGCAGTTCTTTTCTTTTTTTTAGAAAATATATACATGATCTCAAACCGAACAATAAAAAACTAAAAATTTACTTTGGTGAAAAGTGGCAAACTTATAACACATGGTTTAAGTTCCAAGGTTTAGTATTTTTTAAGCCATCAAATGTAAACGATATCAGTCAATTTGTAAACATGGACAGAAGTGGTCACCGTTATATAATTCAATACTTTCACTTGAAAGGTTTCAGTCTAACCAATATTAATGCCGAGCTAGATTCTACTCTGGAGAGTCTGCTTCTTCGTTTACGACTGTAAAATAGTCAGTGACAGAGTACGAGCTGTAGTGGTCGACCACTTGAGGCGGCCACGCCAGAACCGGTTAAGAAAATCCACAAAATGGTATTGGATGATCTGTGACTGAAGGTGCGTGAGCTAGCTGAAATGATAGGCATTTCAAAAAGTATTATACATCGCATATTGACCGAAAATTTGGACGCAGGTACGCAGGTATTAAGCAAACTTACTGCAGCGTTTAAGGGGAAAAGGCTGCATTTGGCGCAAAAGAGTGTTGTTTCATCAAGAGATTGCACCAGTTCACATATCCACTATTGCGATACCCAAAATATATGAATTAAAGTTCGAATTGCTTCATCACGCTCCTTATTTGCCCGATTTGGAGCCCTCGGATTGCTTTTTCTTTCCAAACTTGAAAAAAATACGTTGGTAAAAGAATTGCAACAATGAAGAGAAGGAGTCTACGGTTGATGTCTATTTTAAGGAGCTAGACAGTTTTTATTATAAACAGGTAATCGAAGCTATTGAATATCGCTGGGAAAAATGATTCGAGCTGAAAGATTATGTTGAGAAATAGAAAATAATTTTCCCAAATTTTGTTGTGTTTCTTCGTCAGGTCGGGTTGTTCTGGGCTCGCCCTCGTCTATTTAATCGCCCATGAGACAGCATTCATACGTTTGTTTTAGTACGTTTGTTTTAGTACGTTTTTTCTCCTCGATATTCTTTAAAGAATTTCGTTTCACTTTTCTTATGGAAGACACCCAGCATTTATGTTTTGAGCTGCTTTTCCCCAAAAATGATTTGGAAAGTCTTGCAAAGAGCTATAGCCCCTTTTTGACACTTCCCAGGCTTACACATGCCACTGCCAGTTCGAAACACTCACAATTTTTTACTAATACGCCCACATTTTTCGTAATGGCAGCTCCAGTGGCAGCAAATTTTGCATGCGAGTGGATATTTGACACTTGCATGCCACTAAATGTCAAATCGATAAACAATATTATTCTGTTAAGAACTTAATGCAATTTTAAATGGAAGTGGTGATTTTTTTTTTTTTTTTTAATTTGAGAAGTAAGCAAATTTTTTCAAGTTTACGCTTCTACATTTTGAAAATGAACTTGCAATGGCATGTGTAAACAGAAATGCTAATGGCAAGAGATTCAACTATTTTGAAGAATTTTTCGTTGATAATACATATACAGCAATTGCATGACACTACTTGTATGTGTAATGGCAGCGTAATAGTAAGAGAATGTTTAAAACCCGCAAGTCGTTTGCCGATAAACTTTAACCTCATAACCACTTATTTGAAAAGCCCGTTTAAAATTTTGATTAAAAATTCCAATAATTGTTTCACGATTATTTATATATAGTATATGGGAAACATATATCATCATATTTTGCAAGGCTAACATGATTAAAAGATTAAAAAGTTTATTTAAGTAAACTTTTACAAGTAAAAATGTAAAACCTTAATACCCCATCGTATAATTCTTTTGTTTCATCAACAACATGGACGAATATATAAACAAAAAAAAGTAACTACATACATTTTTAATTTAGCAGTTTTTTTTTTAAATTTAATTCTTTGTCTATAATTTTTTTTTTTAATAACTGGCAGCAATTTTTGATCTTTAATCCGTGTTTGTCCTAGTATTAATTTTTAACAAAGTCTGGCAACTTTGTAATGCATAAATGCAATCAAAAGTAAATACAATAAAGAATATGAAAATGAAATACATTTTTGTGCCAGCATTAAAAAAAAAACATTACACAATGTTAAAAAAAAATTTGCATAATGTATTTTAGGAGTAGTAATATTGTATGTTCATTTTTTAACAAACAACACAAATATAAAAAGAAAATTAATTGGAAAAATAACTTAAGAAAATTAGGGGGGGGGGGGGGGTGGTTATATACGAAGGAAAAAGGAAAACAAAAGGGAAAAAACAAATAAAACGAAACAATGAAGGGGGTCCTAAAAAGTATTAGAATGATTTCATATGTTTAATAAGTAAAATAATATTTCAATTAAGTAAATAGCTTACATACCTTTTTTTCAAATTTTAATAACGCAGTTTTTATATGTATCTAATGCAATTAATTATGGGGATTAATTGTTAAACTTTTTTCCAAAGAAAAAGTAGTAGTTGTATAAAAATTATTGCAATTACAGTTTAGCAGTTTACACTACGTGAGAGAGAGAGAGCATACAAAAACACTTAAGTTTTTGAGGGAACCGAAACAACGACGACGTCAGCAGCAGCCTATGTAGCTGGGCTAGCTTAGCGCGAATTGATTATAACAAAATTAAAAGTTGCAAAGAAAAACGCCAAGTAGTTTATTGTTGTTGTACAACACAGCAAAATATTTTGATTTTTAATTATTTTTCTTCTTTATTTTTAAACAAACATTTATGTATCACTTTCTAAGAAATTTTTTTTTATTTAAATTTTTTCTTTTTTTTTTTTGGAGGAAAATAATTATCTAGTAATTTCTTTGTTTTACAATTTTTGTTACCATAAGAAACTGAATATTCTCTTGTTAAAATTTTTTTCTATTTCGTTGTTATTTAATTCTTATTAATATTTCACTCCTTTTTGGATTATTTATTGCGTATTTTAAAAATTTGATTCATCTTTTGAAAGAAATATTTTCTCTTTATTGTATTACTTTTTTCATCACCATTAAAAACGAAAAAAAAAACTTCTTTGTCTAATTGCGTTGTTTTGCTTTACATAAAATCCCTTTTTTCCATTTATTTTTAAGCAAATTTCCCCCCACAAGTATAAAATATTATTGTAGATTACTTTTATTTTCGTTATTCACATTTAAGCAATAATTTTATTATTAATACAAAAGAAAAAAATCGAATATTTTTTGCTTAAAGGTTGAAAATCTTTTTTCTTCTAGTTTCTTTTATCTCCTTTTTAATAATGTTCAATATGACTATTGTAATGAAAGAAAAAACACACACAAATTGGCTGATAATAAAGAAGAAGCAAATATACAGCTGATAAATATTACTTTAAACAGGGAGACTCTAACATTAATATAATTAAAATGAATAAAATTGTTAATACAACTCTGTTCAAAAGTCAGTGCAGTCCAAAAGGTAAAGAACTTGCGAGAGCCGATTTTTACAACAAACACATTAGAATTTCTCGCATCAAAAAATTACTACTAATGTCAAATTGACATTGTTGTGTTCCATCAAATAATGATTCTGTTCGTCAAACTTATCGTGCACTTCGTATGGTAGACAATGAAAAATGGAACATGAAATATTACAAATAAAAAATGGAAAATTAAAAATGAAAAACGAAAACTGGAAAATGGAAAATGAAAAATGGCAAACGGAAAATGAAAAACGGAAAATGAAAAATGGAATATAAAAATGGTAAATGAAAAATGTACAATGAACAATGGAAACTGAAAAACTGAAAATTGAAAAATGGAGAATGGAAAATGAACAATGAAAAATGAAAAATGGAAAATAAAATGAAAAATGGAAATTGAAAAAAGGGAGAATGGAAAATGAAAAATGGAAAACGGAAAATTAAAAAAGAAAAATAGAATATGGAAAATGAAAAATGGAGAATGGGAAATGGAAAATGAAAAATGGGAAAAGGAAAATGAAAAATGGAGAATGGAAAACGGAAAATGGAAAATTAAGAATTAAAAATTTAGTATTTAAAATTAAAAATGAAAAATTAAAAAGTAAAAAGTAAAAATTAAAAAAAAAATAAAAATTACAAATTAAAAATTAAAAATAATAATTAAAAATTAAAAATTAAAAATAAAAATTAAAAATAAAAAATTAAAAATTAACTCCTAAATACTCATGTAAGTCATTTAAATAAATAGAGAAAAGCGTTGGCGACAGCAGGCACCCCTGTTTTACCCCAGTACATGTCGCAAAATCTGTCGATAAAACTTCTCCATTCTAAACTGCTTGGTATGGCTGTATATGCTCTGAATCATTCTAATCATCTTTTTTGATAAACCAGTACTCTGTAGTTTGTAAAACAGAGCTTTTCTAGAGACTTTATCAAAATCTGCACGAAAATCTACAAAAAAAGCGTATAGCTTTTTATTTTCATTGTATTTTAGATGAGCAATTGCTGCTAAGTTGTACAAATTATCTACAGTCGAATATCCTTCACGGAAGCCTCACATATAATATTGTGTTTGTTTAGCCATAAATTTATCCTTGTGTTTAAAATACCCATAAAAATTTTTGCAATGACATTCAAGAACGATATTCCATGATAGTTACTCGTAATACCTTTATCACCTTTTTTATATACGTATAGGAAAAAGTATACTTTACGTAAATTTATGATCTAGTTGGGTCGATTTATAAATTATATTATAAGAATTTGTAAGTTCCTTGAGTATCATATCTGGTGCATTTTTAAAAATTCATAGCTAACCCGATCTTCTCCAGGTGCCTTATTGTTTTTATATCCTATACCACTATGTGGTTTGGGTATAATGACTTTGTGCTGCTGTTTGTAACTACAAAAAATATTTGACCAAGACCCATCTTTTATTATACCGATCGAATCAGAATCACTATCTGATTCGATTTAACGATGTCCGTCCGTCTGTGTGTCGAGTAAACCTTGTAATCAAACTACAGGTCGCAAATATGAGTATATTTTGATAAAATTTGGTACATGAGCTTTCATTCGCCACAGGATGAACGCTTTTGAAATTGGTGAAATTCGGTCCATGTTCAGACCTAGTCCCCATACAAATGACCCCTATGAAATCGACATAAATTGCCATAAAATCCAAATTATCATAAAGATCTCAGTCAAATTGGGTTTTTATGTGTTTATTATATCCATTAATCAGTAGTCCAAAAATAATCCCTATAGGACAATTCTTATTCATAGGCCCCATATAGAGCTGCTTCCCGACCTTCACTAAAATCTATCAAAAAACTAAAATATTGCACAGATTTTTCTCAAATTTGGTTTGTATATATTTTTTCAAAATATAAGTGACTTTGCCATATATGGTCAGGTTCGGTCCATTTTTCCATTTAATGGATACCTAAAAAAATATTGAAACCAAAAATAGAAAGTTTAACGGTAAAAGTAAAAGGAAGAATATGAGATGAAAGAAAACGTGGAGAATACCAGCAAAAACTGAATCATGAAATAAGCTCATGTGGGCAACGAAAAGATACTTTGGATTTACAAGACTTTAAAGAAGCCATAAATTCTGCCAACCCTTAAAAACAATGTTAAACAACAAATCTCAAAGGAAAACAAATGGTTTAATTTCAAGTGTTTTAACTCTAGGGGAAGATCCTTTAAAGCATTACAAAAATTTAGACAAAATCCTACAGAAAAAATAGTTTATTGTTGATAATAAAAAATTCAAGAAATTATGCGAATCTAGTAAAATTGAAGGCCATAGAAAACAAACTAAATCATGTAAAAAATAATAAAGATTGGTGGAACCTAATCAAATTTTTTAAAAAGCGCAGAAAAACAGAAAATCCCTGAAATACCACTATATCAATTTAAACAGTTCTTCCTAGAACTGCTAAATCCCACACAAATTTCAAATAACGTTGAAAATTTATGGACAATAATTTAGATCGTCCAATTACAATGCCAGAAATAACAAGAAAATTATAGTCGGTCTAGACCGACTATACCCTATGCCATGGTTTAGAGACCCTATCTCCTCGGTCTAACTAATTAGATATAGAAAATAAGCATAAACCAAATTTGAGTGGCATTTTTATTAATTTTTTTGTCTGCATATATGAAAAAGTTCATATCGGGTGCCATATATCGCGGTCTCATAAATTAAAGTTGGACTCATCTAAAAACAGATCAGTATTCCAATTCCGTCTTAGCCAAAATTAATGCGACCCAGACAATTTTTCTCTTATATCAGTAGTTGCTTCACAGGACGATAACAACCAAGATCAGCCTCAATTAAAGACCTCTTTAGGTAGCATTTTTGACGAAGGCCTGCCTCGTCAGTGTTGAGGCATCACCGTACCTCGTTCACATTTCTTGATAATTTTTTAAATTATGGATTTACTTATGGAATATTTCTCACAAATTTTCATAAGATCAGCAGTAAAATCATCTATTATTCTGGTTTATAACTCTTCACGAAACTTCATTCTGGACATTATGTTATAATAATTATAAGATTAAAATAAATAATTGAAAAATAGTGTTGAAGAACAGTTGAAAGAAAACGACAGAAACCATCATACCATCTTCTATTTTTATTACTTTTTTCAACTGTGGTACAGAAATTTAAAAGTTTCCGTTGTTGTGGCTTCACTAAAAAAAAATTATTTTAAAACAAAGTTGACAAATTCAGAATTTTGTAAAAGTTGTATTGCAAGTCAGTTAAACAATCCATTCGTGAAAATATAGAATTTTCCTAGATTAGTTACAAAAGAAAAACTTAGGTAATTTGACATATTTTTAAAGTGGTCAGTATTGAATGTGAAAAACATAGCTAACGTAAAAAAAAAAAATGAAAATTAGATGTATCTATACTTTAAATCTATAATATTAATAGGCTAGGCGATTTCTTGTGACCGATGTTTTGTTCTACCGTTTTATCCCGATTTTGACCAAACGTATATTATTTAAAAGGTATTTCTTTTTAGCCGTTTTGCAGATTTTTAAATTTTTTCCTTTATTTTGAGTAAATTGCATTTAAAGTTGCTACTAAAGGTGTGTTTACACTATGTGTATTTTCCATGTGTAAATTCAGTTTTACGATCCATACGTAATTCCGTGTGTGTGTCAAAATTGCCGTTTTACATACGATTCTTAATTTTTGCGTTCAAACGTACATATGTATTTCCGTATGACATAACCTCTAAATGTAAACAACAGCTGATTTAATTTGTGAATTTACAAAAAATTATTGTTAATTATTGTTGCATAGTTCTTGTAAAATTCTGGAAATAATTAAAAAAAAAAAAAATTAAATTAGAAAACAAATCTTAAAATCGATGTTTCTTACCTCATTTTGTAAATCAGTTAGGCAAAGATTCAACCAATTTGGATTGTGTATCTCTTTCAAAAAGACATCTATGTAATTTTTTCTAAATCGCACATATGATCGCACAATATATTCAAATTTATACGTTAACGTATCAAAAACAAAATAATACTTTCGATCGCCCAATAAAGCAGCCACCAATTCCAAGGATAAAACTCTCAGATATCTCAAGATTACCACGAGGCATTTGTAAAATAGTTTGCATAACGATCGTTACTAATTTGGCTCCTCTTTCCAAACTACGCTCATTCACCAAACGTAAAACACTTAGACCAAACAAATGTAATGAAGCCTATTTGAAGCCAAAATTAAGTAACATCCTGTGCCATATGTTTCCAAGTTTATGTATAAACATTGATTTTTTGTTAAGGCAATTGTGTATGCCTCAGCTTCCAGAGGTGTTTCAAATGTTTCTTAATGTACACGACTATACAAATTGGCATTGAATTGATAGACTTCATTGTTTTGGTGAATAGCGGCTATAGCTTATTCGGTGCGCACTGAAAACGTTCGACAGCTTTTCGGATTAGCCGAGCGTTGCTCTGGTTTAACTTTATCCATGATGAAATGCACAAATGAACTGGCAAGCACACAGAAAGGACGAAGTGCACGATCAGTTTGACGAACAGAACCATTGTTTTGTTGGTGTGAATTTACCCATGATGAAATGCACAAATTAATGAAATGCAAAGCTAACTACACAAAAAACAATGTCAATTTGACAAGCGAGTCGCTTATAATACCATTCAATGTATTTCTAGCGCCCGAGGTTAACAACAGTTTTGAGTTTGTGCTAGAAATTTCTAGTGTTTGTGGTGAAACGGGTACCGTTCAATTTGATTTTACGTTTAATTAAATTAAAACACACCAAATATTACACTTGAATATATTTTACAAAATTACACTTGAATTTATTGCTTATTACAAACAAGACGACCTCTTACATTCAAAAGTTGATAAAGAATGAACGAAATGCAAGCTTCGAGAGAATTTTTCATGCTGCCTAGTGCGGGTTCACACAAGGCAACTTTTGTTGCGCAATTCTTGAGTTTGCGGGAGAGAGGGCAAAGAAGGGCGGTATTTGGTACGGAGTTGCTTGTACTCGGCAACTCGTTTTGTTGTGAAATTCGTAATTATATACACGAAGTTATTCGGCGGTCACACAAGGCAATTTTTATTGCGCAACTTTTTGGCAATTCTCTTTTGAAATTGCTTTTATGTCCACACACGACAATTTCTTCGCCAATTTTACTGTTTTGTTTTGCTTTTATTTTCTTATAATTTGACATTTGTGCTCTAGTCGTAAAGAACAATAATAAAATTAAATACATACATAAATTAATTTAATTGGTTTTGTTGAAAAATGAATTCAAAAGAAAAAAATTAAGTCCCGATTCCATTTAAGGGCCATTTTAATAAAGTAAACAATAATTACGAATTATTCACACCAAGAAGCGAAACACCGAATGAAAAGAAATGTCAAATATTCAACAAAAAAAAAAAAAAAGCGAATGAGAGAATTGCTTGAAATAGCCGAGAACCGGCAATTATTTTTCCCTTTTTATTCCCCTCACCGCAAACATCTACAAGCTCAAGAATTGCGCAACAAAAGTTGCCTTGTGTGAACTCGGACTTAGCTGCAGCTTATTATTTGACATTTCTTTTTATTCTTTGCTTCGCTGTAGAAAATTATTGTTATTATTTCATTTATTTTATTATTTTTATGAGTATTTCATTTTTTCTTTGACTTCCATTTTTTCACACAAATAGATTTTTCACTTTGGACCAATAATAAATTCTTTTTACACAAGCTAATAAAGTGAACTTTCAAAAATGTAAGAATTTGAAAGCAAAAGAAAACGAAAAGTTGCGGCAATAAATTTCTTTGTGTGAACATTAAGGCAACTTTAAAAGAGAATTGAAAAAAAGTTGCGCAACAAAAATTGCCTTGTGTGAACCCATACATACCTTCTTCGCACTCGATATAATCGCAGCTTTGACCTGTTATGCGTAGCTGCGAAGCGAAGTAAAACTCTTGAATAAAGGCCCAAATAGACTAGACAAAATGCTCGCGCAACATCGTGTTTGCGCAACGTGTTGTGTAATGTGTAGGTGTGTTTTTCATGTTTGCGCAACGGTTGTGCAAAAGTCAAATTGATTTAATTTTTGGAATTTTGGGCAACAGTTTTGTGTAGTGTGTAGGCAATTTCCATACAAAATTTCCATTTTTTTAAAACATCTCGCGTTGTCAACACAGGCGGAAGAAAAAAAGGAATAAAATAAATGACAATAGGAAGAAGTTTGCGAAGGGTACGTTTAGCAAAATGTTTGAAGAAAAAAATTAAAATTAAAATGTTTGAAGAAAAAAATTAAAATTAATAAGATTAAAATAAATACATAAAAAACCGAACTAGAATTATCTGCTTGTGCTTATGAATTTTGTGTAGTGTATATCGAAAAAAGGTGTTGCGCAAACACGATGTCGCGCAAGCATTTTGTGTAGTCTATTTGGGCCTTTACATTTTCCATAGAATAGCATAGCATAGCACCAGAGCGATGGTACTACGTTGTATCATTTCGTATGTACTGTACCAGTACCAAATGATACAACGCTATTAGCGGGTTGTAATAAATAGTATTAAGCAGATACTGCTTTTGTATAGGTAAATTGAGAAATTTCCCTATTACCACGCAATAAAAAATTTAGAAATGTTTGGGGAAATTTATATATATTTATTTGTACAGAAACGAAACGGATTCACATATATATGAAGGTTAAAAACTTAGATGATATAAAGCGTTTAAAGTATGATTGATTTAAGGCCTAGTTAGCCATACGTAACCGTAACCAAACGCGTCAGCTGTTTGCGACGTGAGAGTTTTCAATGAGCGTGACGCAAGCAGCTAGCAGCTACAACGTCAACGCACAGTGTTGTATTTAAGCCTTTGTTCGTATCGTGCAAATTTGGCAGCACATTTATTTAGTACTTAAATATAGTACTATTTTTAAATCACATTTAAGCAACCATAATAGTTTTACTCACTCATTTACTCTTCAGTCCTTTTTCAACTGCCAATGAGAGCATACGCAGAGAAGTGCCATACGCAAGAAAAACGAAAGAAATAAGAAGAAACAAAAACGGCATTAGCTCAAAAATTCATAACTAAATTTTTTTAAAATTATAATATATTAAAACAAAGTTATTTAAAGCCACAAAATATACTATATCCAGAATACGAATAACATAAATTCCACTTCGAATTTGTGATGTTTCAAAGTAAAATCTTAAAATGAAAATTTCTTAAAATTTGTATCTGTGTGAGTTCGAGTGAAAAAAAAAGAAAAAGTAGCAACAACAACTAGAAGAAGCATACAATAAAAATATTTTTTCTTCTCCATCTATCAGTGTTGTACGTATACGCGAACCCAAAAAATAACGAAAAAAGAAGGAAAATAAAGTAAAATCATTCAAAAAACGATTAATTTTTTTTCAACGTACGTTCATTCTCTAAGTGTAGCTGTGTATATAAAATAAACGAGTTTTTATTATGAAAAAATTGTCAAAGTATAAGTGTAAATAGCTGTGAAATACATATTTGATAATGAACAAGAGCGTTAAATTATAAAGAATTAAGAAAAAAATATTTTATTATTTAGAAAAAGTTACCACTAAAAAAAAAAAGCTAACCAGGAAAAGTAGTGAACAACTTAAGAATATATATAAAACTTATTTGAATCTATGCAAAGTGCAAAAATTTTTAGGTCTCCACCTGGTTTCGTTTTTTTTATCGACCAGGTAAACCTTCATTTACAGAGTTGTATTTTTCAATAACCAATTCAATACATTTTGGACTAATAATTTTGTAGAGCAATTTTACAAAAGGTAAGTTTTTTTTTTTAATTTTTTTATTAAATCATTAAATCATTTCCCATTCGAAATCCTTGCAAAATCCTTTCAAAAAATCTTGTCAACTGTTCGTGTTATTTTCCTTATGAAAACTCTAATTATAGTTTTTGTTTTGTTCGTTTTTCAATTCTCGCTCTCTTTGGCATTCGAGAATGTTTGAGTGTGTGCGTGGCAGAGACTTCGAGAGAATATATAATTTGCCGCAAATTCGTGTTGTTGTTTTGTTTCTTTTGCTTTATTATTTCTTTCTTGTGTTTTGTGGTTCGTTTCAAAACAAACTACAAAATATAAATAAAATAAATCTTCCAGATACAAATTACTCTTAACAGTTGTTTAACGTATCAATATCAAATAAAATTACAAAAACAAATAGATTTTCCGTAATTAAACAAGCTAGGTATAAAACTGAATAATATTTTAATACAAAAATTTTGATTTTTTTTTATTCAAAGGTAACACAAAATTGCAAAATCAATTTAATTTGTCACAGGTGATACTTCTACGATATATAGTTAACTTTTATTTGAAGATTTTCTATCAAAATATTTCCAGAAATTGGATGGTTCTTTTCGCAAGCAAGGTAGTATTTTCTATAGCGACTTAAATTCTTATATTTTCCCCAGTATCTATACTTTCCCCCTTCTGTAGTAAGAAGTCTGTTTCTATTATGGAACAAAAAATCCAATAAGATTAAAAGTTAAGAAGCTAATATCTTTCAAATAGAAAATAACTTTTAAAAACCTAGTTTTTCCAAGTGTTATTTGAAAAAGTACTAAAATTTGTCTATAATCAAAAACATTTATTTTGAAAAAAAAAAATTCATAAATAAAAACAAAATTTAGTTTAAATAATTACTTCATTGAATTTATGTACATACATATTTCGTTTATAGAGGGTGGAGTGTTTTTTTAATTTAAAATTTACACGTCAAAATATTTCATACATATATTTTTTTTTTTTTTTTTGCTTAACTAATACACAGCATCAATAAATATAATGTATACAAGAAATAACAATAATCAATTTTGTTTAGTATATTATGGCGCAACCAAAACAACAATAATAGTAACTACAATTAAATCAACACCATTATGATCATCGTGATCATTTTCGCTGTATAGAAGACAACTGGCCAAGCAGGCAGGCAGGCTGAGTTAGCAATTATAATTAAATAGTGTATTAACTTAATTGGTGCCACTGTCATTATTATGATAGTTGTTGTGAGCACAAAGTGTCTGATTTATTATTTACTCAACAACAATAACAAATGGGGTTTTCAGCTCTCTTTTAGTATTGTTGTATGTACTTATAGTTGTTTGTTTTTTTTTTTATTATTTCCATACATTCCGTAGTGTTCATTATTAAACTGTATCTTAAAAATCTTTTTTTGCAGCCATTTTTAAAAATAAATCGCAATAAAACAGAAACATTACGTATCTTATATACATACATATATATATATTATATCCCCCTACAAAAACAACAACAATAACAGCGACAGGCCACACAACAACATCTAAACAGTTTGTCAAATAACAAATAATTTAATATAGTATAGAACATTTATTTCAATGACGTTAATCATCACTTTAAAGTGCAATTTAAATTAATTTCATATACGAGTTTTATTGCAATTGCCTCATATAATTAAATTTTTATATTGTGTTTTTTTTTATCTTAAGATCAATTAATAAAATTTTTTTATGAATCTTTTTATAGTCATAATTTCAGGCTTAAAATAATTTACATCGCGGACCAAAATTCAGAATCTCTTATTTATTTTCTTACAACTTAAACTTAGCCCTAATATTCTTTTAATAGTTTAACTGAAGTCTTAACAATTGGGCTTTTGCTAAGTCAGTCCAATGTTTAAACCATTTCTTTTAACTCATACACTCTTCTGTCTGTCTGTCGTGGGTCAACCCCATTCCCCTTTATCCAGTTGATCTGAAACTTGGCCCATAGTCTTGTTGTGACTATAGATTAGTTTTGGGGTAGTTACGCACAGTCACACATAGTCACGGACAGTTACGGAGTGATCTAAATGTCATTTCCCCTCATCCGATCGATCTGAAACTTGGTCCATACACTTGCTGTGAAAAAAAGATTAACTTTGACATAGTCACGCGTAGTCACGCATATTCACGCACAGTCACGGAGTGATTTAAAACCAATTTCCCCTTATCTGATCGATCTGAAACTTGGTCCATACACTTGCTGTGAAAAAAGATTAACTTTGACATAGTCACGCGCAGTCACGCATATTCACGCACAGTCACGGAGTGATTTAAAACCAATTTTTTAAGAAAATTGACGTTTTTAAGAAAATTTACATTTTTAAGAAAATGCATTTTTTATGAAAAGATACTTTTTTAAGTAAAGGTATGTTTCTAAGAAAAGGAACTTTTTAACAAGAGGTCCTTCTTTAAGAAAAAGTACTTTTTTAAAAATATTTTCTTTTTTAAGAAAATTTATTTTGTTAAGAAAAGCTACGTTTTTATGAAAATATATTTTTTTAAAAAGGTATTTAAAAAATGTACATTTTAGAAAAAGTAATTTTTTAAGAAAAGATCCTCTTTTAAGAAAGTCTATTTTTTTAAGAAAAGGTCCTTTTGGTAAAAAGGTAAATTTTTTAACAAAAGTAGCTTTTTTAAGAAAAGGAACTTTTTTTTTTAACAAAATGCACTTTTTTAGGTAGCGGCATTTTTTTTTAGGAAAAGGTACATTTTTAAGAAAATTTACTTGTTTAATAAAAATTACTATTAGAAGAAAAGGCATTTTTTAGGAAAAGGAAAATTTTTTAACTAAAGGAACTTTTTTAAGACAAGGTACTTTTTCAAGGAAAGGTACTTTTTTTATAAAAGTACTTTTTTAAGAAAAGGGTTTTTTAGATTTTTTTTCAGAAAAGGAACTTTTTTTTAACAAAAAAGTACTTTTTTTAGAACATTAACTTTATTAAGGAAATTTACTTTTTACAAAAGGCATTTTTTTAAGAAAATGAACTTTTTAACAAAAGGTACTTTTTTAAGAAAAGGTACTTTTTTAAGGAATGGTACTTTTTTAAGAAAAGTTACTTTTTTAAGAAGGTATTTTTTAAGAAAAGGAAGTTTTTTTTTTTTTAGCAAAATGCACTTTTTTGAGTAAGGGTACTTTTTTTAAGAAAACGTACTTTTTTAAATTAACTTTTTGAAGTAAAGTCATTTTTAAGATACATAAATTTTTTAGCAAAAGGCACTTTTGCAAGAAAAGGTGCTTTTTTAAGAAAAGGTACTTTTTTAAGAAAAGGTGCCTTTTTAAGAAAAGGTACTTTATTAAGAAAAGGTATTTTTTTAAGAAAATGTCCTTTTGATAAAACAGTAACTTTTTAAGAAAAGTAGTTTTTTAAGAAAAGGTGATGTTTTAAGAAAATGTATTATTTAAGAAAAACTATATTTCTTTTTAGAAAAAGTGTTTATTAAGAAAAGTTACTTCTTAAGAAATGTACTCTTTTTAGAAAAGGTACTTTATTTTAAAATAAAATTTACTTTATGAAGAAAAGGCATTTCTTTAATAAAGTATACGTTTTAATTAAAAGGTGCTTTTTGAAGAAAATTTATTTGCTTAAGGTAAGGTACTTTTTTGATAAAAGTACTTTTTTAAGAAAAGGAAAAATTTTAAGAAAGGGTACTTTTTTATGAAAAAGTAGTTTTTTAAGAAAATGTATTTTTTGAAGAAAAGTTCCTTATGGGGAAAAGGTACTTTTTTAAGAAAAGTTGCTTTTTAAGAAAAGATGCTTTTTTTAAGAAAATTTACTTTTTAAGAAAAAGTACGTTTTTTTTAGGTAAAAGTACTTTTTTTATCTAAATGAATTTTTAAAGAAAATTTACTTTTTGAACAACAGTTCTTTTGTGAAGTAAATGTACTGTTTTTAACAAAAGGTACTTTTTTAACTAAATGTACTTTTTAAGAAAATTAATTTTTTCAATAAAATTTAAAAATTTAACTTTTTTATGAAAAGGTACTTTTTTAAGAATGATACTTTTTTATGAAAAGATACATTTTTAAGAAAATCTACTTTTTAAGAAAAGATACTATTTTTAGAAAATACACTTTTTTAGAAAGGTACTTTTTTAAGAAAAGATACTTTTTTAAGTAAAGGCATAGTTCTAAGAAAAAGAACTTTTTTAACAAAACATAATTCTTTAATAAAAGGTACTTTTTTAACTAAAGGTTATTTTTTTAACAAAGGATACTTTTTTAAGAAAAGGTACTATTTTCAGAAAAGGTACTTTTTAAGAAAAGATACTATTTAAGAAAATAACTCTTTTTAGTAAAGGTACTTTTTTAAGAAAAGGTACTTTTTTAAGAAAAGGTACTTTTTTAAGAAAAGGTACTTTTTTAAGAAAATGACTTTTTTAAGAGAAGATACTTTTTAATAAAAGATACTTTATTAAGGAAAGGTATTTCTTTAATAAAATATACTTTTTTATGAAAAGGTACTTTGTGAAGAAAATTTACTTTTTGAAGAAGGTACTTTTTTAAGAAAGGGTACTTTTTTAAGAAAGGGTACTTTTTTAAGAAAGGGTACTTTTTTAAGAAAGGGTACTTTTTTAAGAAAGGGTACTTTTTTAAGAAAGGCTACTTTTTTAAGAAAGGGTACTTTCTTAAGAAAGGGTACTTTTTTTTAAGAAAGTGTACTTTTTTTTTAGCAAAAGGTACTTTTAACAAAAAAAAAAAGGTTAATATACTTTGCCCAACGTTGCTCCAATTGCTTAAAACGGTTCTTTTTTAAGAAAATTTACTTTAAAAAAAAAAAGACTACTTTTTTATGAAATGCAAATTTTTTAAGAAAAGTTTTTTTAAAAAAGGTATTTAAAAAAATTTACCTTTTAGAAAAAATAATTTTTATGAAAAGACCCTCTTTTAAGAAAGGCTACTTTTTAAAGTAATGTATTTTTTAACGAAAATCTAAATTTTTAAGAAAATGTACTTTTAACAAAAAAAAAAAAAATTAATATACTTTGCCCAACATTTCTCCCGTTGTTTATGTGTTTCCATTATAGGATTTCCCAAGGAGCTCAAAATAGGTATTTCTTCGATGAATGATTTTATTGTTGGAACTAAATTGCCTCCCACCCAGCCATTTCATTAGATTTGGAAGTAAAAAATAGTACCTGGGGACTACATCCGGAGAATATGGTGGCAATTATCTTGATAGAAAAAACACTTTCTTTTTTCTATCGATTCTTTTTGAACCGTCGTTAAATCGGTTCAATAAGTTGACATAATATTCACCGCGTATTATTTTGAAAATTTTGAAAGTTTTCATTTTTGAAGGATTATTCCGCCTTCATCCCAAAAAATTGCAGTCACCATAAAAAGAATCATTGTTTAGTTTGCAGATTGGTCTCCGGTGTATTGTAATGGATCCTTGTGAATTCCACCGCTAAAGAACGGCGCAAAAACTGACAACATTAAAAACAAATAATTTATTCTTTTCCATACTAGCGATTTTATTCAAGATCATTGAAATATTAGACTGCTTTAAGATTTTATTCTTTACTTTTAAAGATTTCTTTAGATTTTCCAGTGTTTGAGTATAATAAATATTAATGAAAATTTTGTAGTCTATCCCTCCTCATCTCCCCTCGTTTAATAAATTTCTCCAAAACACACATTCTCTCAGTGTTGGCTATATCGTGTGAACTAATCGTTTTCATTTCATTCCATTGCATTTCATTTTTTTCTCATTAATTGATTTTTTTTTATTGTTGTTGTCGTTTTTGAATTTTTGACTTCAAATGTACTTTTTAATTGTTCATTTATTGGTATAAACTTTGGTCACATAAATAAACATACATACGCATATACATTATTATTAAATATACATATAATATGGTGTTCTTTTCAGACAAGCTCTATTGTTTTTTTTCACCTCTTTTTTGAATTTCTGTTCTCATATTTGCTTCATAGTTTGCTTCTGTTTTGCATTGTTTTTTTTTCGTTCAATTTTATTTATTTTTTGTCATTTCATAAAACGCATGCGGTGTTTACACATCATTGATTTTGATTTTTTACATTTTACAGAAGAAATACGTTTTTTTTTTTATACATTATTGTTTTTTTTTTTTTTTTGTATTAAGAACAGCATGTACTGCTTCGTTAAAAAAGTTTGTCGAAACTGTTGGACTTCTTTCACCCCATGATTTTTGCACAACAATGAGTATAATCGTGTGTAATACACTGAGACAATTGTTACTTTAAATATGATTGACATGTATGTAATCCATTAGGGTTTTTATTGAAAAATTAAAGGGGACGATGGTACTTCACAGAAATTTAGAATGCAAAAAAATAAATCATTACTTTTCTAATGACTCCTTGCTGATAGAAATTCAATGATTATGATTTTACTTAAAAGTCAATGAAAATGAAAAGTTAATAAGGGTATGTTTTTCTGTTTTCAATGAAAAATTATTAATAATGAATGGTCCCTAAAATATAGAAATTGTAAAAAGTGGTGTGGTGGTAATTATTATTTTTCTAATCAATTAGTATTTTAAATGTCAATCAATGATTAGACCGTTCTTAAATAATGTGTAAAGCTTGTTAAAAAAATCTGCCAAAAACTAAAAATGAAATTCTTTTTATTTTAAGGACTTTGTATTAAAAAATCTCTCATTTATTGATGGAAAAAAATATAAAAGTACAAAGCAAAACCTGGTCTGGTTTGAGACTCGAAAAATCAGAATAAATAACAAAATTAAAAATTAGTGGGAAATCGTAACGGAGCCAAAAAAAAATATCTACAATCCATGAGTATTCAAAGAAGCCCCAGCTACCACTTAGGGACGGAAAAAAGTGTTGATTGTATTAACTTTCCCAAAATACATCTCTCTTAGTTTAAATGTGTAGCGGGTGAAGAGTTATAATTTACCGTTTAAGGGATCAATGTCAGTCAAAACAATATTTTAAAGCACAAGACAAAGTTTCTAGGAAAGGTTTTATTAAGGTTGGCCATAAGTAAACAAATATTTTACAAAGGAGGATTCCCTAACAATGTCCAAATATAGAATGAATCAGAAACCGAAAATGACAGTTATATTATATATGTAGAAGTTAATGTCGGAGAACTGATTTAGGTATACAAATTTAATCCTTGTATACTAAACCATTTGAATTGATTTTTTATTACTTGATTTTTAGAAATTATCAATTGAATTTCAGCAAATATCAATTGTACTTCAAGAAATATCAGTTGATTGATTTTCAGAAATAAAAGTTAGTTTTTGATTTTTTCGAGCAGAAATAATTTTCTTTTATTTTTATTTTTGTCGATCAGACCAATGTTATTTTTTGATTTCTATTTTTTCGAGTAGAAATTACAGTTATTTTTGATTTTTATTTTTTCGAGCAGAAATTAAACTTAATTGGTATTTTATTTTTTGAGTTGTTTTTTGATTTCTATTTTTTCGATTAGATATTACAATTATTTTTGATTTTTATTTTTTCGAGCAGAAATTACAGTCGTTTTTTATAAATTTTCAGTAGAAATAACAGTTATTTTTGATTTATATTTTTTTTTTAACAGAAATTACAGTTGTTTTTTGATTTATTATTTTTCGAGCAGGAATTACAGTTATTTTTATTTTATTTTTTCGAACAGAAATTACAGTTATTTTTTTTTTATTTTTACTAGCAGAAACTACAGTTTTTTTCGAGCAGAAATTGCTGTTGTTTTTTAAATAATTTTCGATCAGAAATTACAGTTGTTTCCTTATATTTTTTTAAATCAAAAATAACAGTTATTTTTTGATTTATATTTTTTCGACAAAAACTACAGTTTTTTTATATTTTCGAGCAGAAATTACAGTTGTTTTATGATTTTGATTTTTTCGAGCAGATATTACAGTTATTTTTTAATTTATTTTTACGAGCATAAATTGCAGTCGTTTTTTTATATTTTTTAAGTAGAAATTAAGCAAAAATTACAGTCATTTTTATTATGATTTTTTCGAGCAGAAATTACAGTCATTTTTGATTTTGATTTTTTCGAGCAGAAATTACAGTTATTTTTTTTTTTGTATATTTACGAACAGAAATTGCAGTTGTTTTTATATATTTTTTGAGTAGAAATTACAGTTGCTTTTATTTTATTTTTCGAGCAGAAATAATTTTTGGTTTTTGATTTTTATTTTCTCGGAAAATTATTTTTTGGCTTTTTATTTTTTCGTGCAGAAATTAGAGTTTTTTTTTTTATTTCCATCTTTTCGAACAGAAATTACAGTTATGTTTTATTTTATTTTTATTAGCAGATACTACAGTTTTTTTTTTGAGCAGGCATTGCAGTTGTTTTCTCTTTAATATTTTTCGAGCAGAAATTACAGTTGTTTTCTTATATTTTTTTAAGCAAACATAACAGTTATTTTTTTATTTCTATTTTTTCGAACAAAAAATAGTCATTTTTGATTTTGATTTTTTCGAGCAGAAATTTCAGTTATTTTTCATTTTATTTTTACGAGCACAAATTACAGTTATTTTTTATTTTATTTTTACGAGCAGAAACTACAGTTTTTTTATTTTTTGAGCAGAAATTGCAGTTGTGTTTTTATATTTTTTTAAGAAGAAATTAGATTTTTTCTAGCAGAAATATTTTGGTTTTTGATTTTTATTTTTTCGTTCAGACAAATGTTATTTTTTGATTTGTATTTTTGTTTCCTCTAGAAATAACAGTTATTTTTTGGTTTTTATTTTTTCGAGCAGAAATTTCAATTGTTTTTTATATATTTTTTTTTGGTTGAAATAATAGTTATTTAAAAACTCTTTCTTTTAACTTATACTCTCTGCATTTCTGTCTGCCATGGGGTAACCCTTTTCCCCCTCATCCAATTGATCTAAAACTTGGCCCATAGTCTTTGTGACTATAGATCAATTTTGGGGTAGTCACGTGCAGTCACGCGTAGTCACGCACAGTCATGGAGTGATTTAAAACCCATTTCCCCTTATCCGATCGAATTGAAACTTTGTCCATAGACTTGTTATGGTCAAAGATTAATTTTGAGATAGTCACACACAGTGACGTACAGTCACGGAGTGATTTAATCCCCTTTTCCCCTCATCCAATCAATATGAAACTTGGTCCATAGACTCGTAATTTTAAAATAGTCACGTAAAGTCACGCACAGTCACGGAGAGATTCAAAACTCATATGCATAAGAGTGGTTATGGGTTAGATTATTTGATTTCTATTTTTTCGAGCAGTAATTACAGTCATTTTTGATTTTATTTTTTCGAGCAGAAATTACAGTTATTTCTTATTTTTCGAGCCGAAATTGCAGTTTTTTTTTATTTTAAATTTTTGAGCAGAAATAAAAATTTTTTTTTGATTTTTATTTTTCGATCAGACAAATGTTATATTTGAATTTGTATTTTTTCGTCTAGAAATAACAGTTATTTTTTATTTTTATTTTATCGAGCAGAAATTACAGTTGCTTTTTTATATTTTTTTTAGCAGAAATAACAGTTATTTTTTGATTTTTATGTTTTCCAGCAGACTTATTATTTTTTTTTATTTTTATTTTGTCGCTCAACATAAATGCTATTTTTTGATTTCTAATTTTTCGAGCAGTTATTTTAGATTTTTATTTTAACCAGCAGAAATAATTTTTTTTAGTTTTAAATTTTCGAACAAAAATAAAAGTTATTTTTGGATTTATTTGAGCAGAAGTAACATTTATTTTTTATTTTCATTTATTAGAGCAGAAATAAAACTTATTTTAAATTTTATTATTAATTATTTTTGTTATTTGTATAGTAGAAATGAGTTGATTTTTAATTTTTTCGAGCAAAACTTTATTTTTTATTTATTTTTACTAGCAGTTTTTTTCGTGCAGAAATTCAGTTGTTTTCTTATATTTTTTTAAGGAAAAATAACAGTTATTTTTTTATTTTGATTTTTTCGAGCAGATATTACAGTTATTTTTTATTTTTATTTTAATTTACAGTTATTTTTTAATTTTAATAGTAATTTGAAACGTTTTAATAAACTTAATTTCAAAATCTGAAATTAAGTTCAATATATTTTTTTTTTTGTAGAGTTTCAATGAGAATTTGGTGTTACTAGTTCTAATAACGATATGTCAAATTAGACAAAGCTAATCCGTGTCGCATTGAATATAAAAGGTCAATTTTAAAAAAGGTCTACAATTCATTTTGAATTTATGGAATTTATTTTAATATTTCAAGGATCGCGATGCAATTTGGCTGAAACTAGTAAGTTGTAAGCCGCCCGTTGAAAATTGAAGAAAATAAACTTTTTTAAAAAGTATTTCTTTCAGAAAATCTACTTTTTCAAAAAAAGTAACTTTTTAATGGGTACTTTTTAAAAAAAGCTATTTTTTAAGAAAAGTTAATTTTTTAAGAATATCTACTTTTTTACTAAAGGTACTTTTTTTTTATCAAATGGTACTTTTTCAGGAAAGCTACTTTTTTAAGAAAGTGTACTTTTTAAAAAAGAGTTACTTTTTAAGAAAAGCTGATTTTTTAAGGAAATTTACTTATTTAAGAAAACGTACTATTTTCAGAAAATGTATTTTTTAAAGAAAATTTACTTTTTAAGAAAATTTACTTTTTAAGAAAAGGCACCTTCGTAAGAAAATTTACTTTTTTAAGAAAAGGAACTTTTTTCTAAAAAGTTATTTTTAAAAGGTACTTTCTTAAGTAAAGGTACTTATTGGATAGGAAAATGTTGTTTTTAAGAAAATGTGCTTTTTTAAGAAAATTTACTTTTTTAAGAAAAGGTATTTCCGTAAGAAAATTTACTTTTTTTAAGAAAATTTACTTTTTAAGAAAGCGTACTTTTTTAAGAAAAGCTACTTTTTTAAGAAAACGTGGTTTTTAAGAAAAGGTACTTTTTTAAGAAAAGTTACTTTTTTAAGAAAAGGTACTTTTTTAAGAAAAGGTACTTTTTTAAGAAAAGCTACTTATTTATAAAAGGTACTTATTTAAGAAAGTAAACTTTTCTAAGTAAGCTTATTTTTTTAAGAAAATGCACTTTCTTAAGAAAAGGTACTTTTTAAAGAAAAAGTACTTCTTTAAGAAAAATAAATTTTTTAAGAAAATGAACTTTCTTAAGAAAAGGTACTTTCTTACGAAAATTTGCTTTTTTAAGAAAACCCTTTTTTAAAAATGGTACTTTTTTAAGAAAATTTAAGAATGGGAAATTTTTCACAAAAAGTACTTTTTTAAGAAAAATACTTATATCAAGTATTTTTTTTAAGAAATTGTACTTTCTTAATAAAAAAATTCTTTTTAAGAAACGGTACTTTTTAAAAAATATAAAATTAAGAACATTAGGGACATTTTTCACAAAAAGTACTTTTTTAAAAAAGAGACTTTTTTTACGTATTTTTTAAAGAAATTGTACTTTCTTAATAAAAAAATTCTTTTTAAGAAACGGTACTTTTTAAAAAATTTTCAATTAAGAAAGGGACATTTTTCACAAAAAGTACTTCTTTAAAAAAGAGACTTTTTCAAGTATTTCTTTAAGAAATTGTACTTTCTTAATAAAGAAAAAAATCATGTGAGTCCGATCACAGGGGAGATGTGTGCACATCTGGTAATAAATAAAATGCAGAAAACAGCGACAAAAAGGTTATTACATATAATTTTTTCACCAAACAATCATGTCACACCGATTTTCTTAATGCTTACATGTTATGCGTAAGATCTTACGCTCACATATTACACTGTTTTTGTGATTGTATTGTGAATTAGAAATTTACCCCCCCCTGCGCGTATAGATGTGTACACATCAAAAATTCGTTTTAAGAAACGCCACTTTTTTAAAAATGACTTTTTAAAGAAAATATAGTTTCTAAGAAAAGGTACTTTTTAAAAAAAAATTTATTTTTTTAAGATAATGTACCTTTTTTTAAGAAATGAGAAGATATTATTTTAAGAAAAGGTACAGTTTTTAAGAAAAGGTACTTTCTTAAGAAAAAATAATTTTTAAAAAGACATACTTTTATAAGAAACGGAAATGCACTTTGGAAGAAAAGCATTTTTAAAAAAAACCTATTTTTAAAGAAAAAAACAAGTACCGTTTAATAAAAGGTAATTTAAAAAAAAAAAAAATAAAAAATATCTTGGCATTTTATATTAATGCCAACTAGCAGATTCCAGCGCTCGTAATTCGAGTGCAATTTCTAGCCAGCTATTTATCAAATTAGCCAATTCACAAACCAACACTTTTATGGTTTGCTATTATTGTGAATGAAGACAACAAACTCATTAACAAACACATTAACAAAAAATTTAATAAAACACACATAGCATACGTATAATTTTATGTATGTGTTAGTAGCACTTTAAATGCTAATTTACTCAAAATAAAGGAACAAATTTTAAAATCTGTAAATCTGCAAAACGGCTGAAAAGAAATACCTTTCAAATAATATACGTTTGGTCAAAATCGGGATGAAACGGTAGAACAAAACATCGGTCACAAGAAATCGCCTACCCTCTTCATATTATAGATTAAAAATTTCAACGAAGCTCAATTTTTTGCCAATATTTAATTTTTATATTGGATCGAAAAAATTAAATTCAAATACACAAATTTTTATTTTGTTATTTTCATAATAAAACGGTGTAACTGTTACGGTCCCTGTGAAAAATAATCGTAAAATACCATCGACTAGACAAATAAATAGTTTTCTGGACCATCACATTACGCTTAAGCTACGATTGATGACTTAAAAAGGCAAAATAACGAATTTATGCCAAAAGAAATCAACCACCAAAATGTTTCCCAACTAATCCCAATTAAAACTTTTTGGGAAAATTCGAAGAGAAAGGTATAAAGAAATGTCTATCGTGGAAAAATTGTAAACTGTTTATTAAAAAAAAAAAAAATAAGCGCAAAGTCATTGATATAAAGAAAATTCAAAGGTCCATGACTGTAGTTAGATGTATAAAATTTGTTAAAGGCAATAAACCTTAAATAAATTAAAAACTAATAACTAACTTAATAATTTACTGAAAATTATAATGGATTAACACCACTTTATTATTCGAGACATTTCTTTTTGGAATATAAACAGTTAGCCGTCAATCAGACGCATTGACATTACAATTTTCATAAAAAAAAAATATGAAATAATCTTCTTTAGTTTAAAGGTTTTCTATAGGAAAATGTCCTTGTAATTAATAGCTTAGTTTTAGATATACGTATATAAACCGCTCAAGTCTTAAAAATAACTATCTACATATTTCCAAACATGTAAAAGCTTAAGGTTTCGTGTTGACATTTATGTCTCAGATATAATGATAATTAAAAAAAAAAAATCTATTATAGAAAGAGAAATATTAGACTTACAAAATCCCATTATCAGAAAAGTTTAATTATTAAAATGTCCTTGAAAACCATAGAAAAACTGTTTCAAAAATCAGTTTATTTTCTTTTTTGAAGGAGTATTTTAAGTATGTAGGTACACATTATTTTATGAAATGTCAACTGGTATATCTTGAACAACCTCTTATTACTTGGTTGAAAAAAAAAACACAAATTTTTCGAAGGCAAGTATTCAGCATTTGGGGAAAAAAAATATGGCGTATATGATGCGAATAAAGAGGGCAGGCTGACGAAGACAACAAAGGAAACTTAAGAAGGAAAAAAAATATTGACCATAAATATGTAAATTTTTTTAATGAAATTATGCAAACACTAAAACACAACAGAGAGGGTGTAAGAGGACATTAAGTAAATACAACAGAATAACAAGATTATTTCTTTAAGGTACAGAAAGAAGGCTGGCCTGTTTATTAAAATACCTAAAAAAAAAAATGTAAACGAAAAGAAATTAAAAAGATAAACATTTATATGTATATAAGCAGCACAGACATACATACATGCATTCATATACATATAAATATATAGACATAAACACCCCAGGGCAAATTGTACAGTAGCTAAAAACAACAAAATAAAAACAACTAAAAAACAACAAAAAAAAAAGAAGCAAATAACAACAACGTAACCCAAAATTATTTTACTAAACCATAAACACTTAAGAAAAAGTTTAACGTTTTTGTTTTCTGAAAAAACAACATCAACAACAAAAACACAAATTATTTACCAAGGATATAAAACTATCAACAGGACAAAACGAACTAACTGACTACCTAACCCATAGACGGCAGACTATACAAACACAATTGTTACAAATATACAATAGTCATAGACAAAAATTGAAAAAATATCCTTTAAAATACATTTTTGTTTTGTTATCTTAACAAATACGTGCCAATTTTTAACATAAAGCGGGGGGTTTGTTTTTTTCGCTTTATGAAATTGAATAAAGGAAAGAAAAAATGTTTTTGAAAAATATAAAAGATGACTAAGGATATCATGACACCACTTCAAACCAAAAAATTATAAAGAAGAGGGATTACTTTACTAATAACAACAAAAAACAACAAAAATGCAATACATATACTAATAACAACAATGGACGAAAGAACTTTCCGTCTGTTTGAAAATTTCTATATACTCGTACTATTCATAATAATATTCAATGTTTATGACAGTTTAGAGCAGCTGCTGTCAATACAACAACACAGTATTAAACACTCATTCACACAAACTCGCACAAACGCTAGCATACACACACACACACACACACACATAGATAGACATTGCAGCCAAAAGAAGAAGCCATCACATCACAAACATACCATTCAATCGCACATTACAGGCAGAGCTTAAAGGAAATAATTCTTTAAAAATTAACTCATTACCGAATACACTTAACAAAAAGAGTAGACAGATTTACAAAAAAAATTGTTATACATGAAATTGGAACATATTCTCTATAAGAGAACGGGTTCGTTGTAGGTACCGAATTTGTTGCAAACTGAATTTTTGTAGTCCTATCTACTAACAAATTAATTTTTGTAATTACCAAATTATATTTTCAATATTACCATACGAAGTAAAAAGCAATTTTTTAAATAAATTCGATTGTGTGAATTGTAATATTCAGTAGATACAATCGAATTTTGTATTTCACAATACAATCACAAACACAGCGTAACATGTGAGACGTAAGACAAAATCGGTGTGACTTATGATTGTATTGGATAAAAAATTATGATGTCTAATAACCTATTTGAAAATGAAAAATGAAAAATAAGAAATGAAAAATGAAAAATAAAAAAGAAAAATAAAAAGTGAAAAATAAAAAGTGAAAAGTGAAAATGAAAAATAAAAAATGAAAAATAAAAAATTAAAAATAAAAAATGAAAAATGAAAAATAAAAAAATAAAAAATGAAAAATTAAAAATAAGAAATGAAAAATAAAAAATTCAAAATAAGAAATGAAAAATGAAAAATAAAAAATGAAAAATGGAAAGGGAAAAATGAAAAATAAAAAATAAAAAATGAAAAAATTAAAAATGAAAATTAAAAACTGAAAAATTAAAAATAAAAAAAAGAAAACTAAAAAATGAAATACAAAAAATAAAAAATGATAATTAAAAATAAAAAATGAAATATAAAAACTAAAAAATTAAAAATTATAAATCAAAAATTAAAAATTAAAATTTAAAAATTAAAAATTAAATATTAAAAATTAAAAATTACACACATAGATAGACATTGCAGCCAAAAGAAGAAGCCATCACATCACAAACATACCATTCAATCGCACATTACAGGCTGAGCTTAAAGGAAATAATTCTTTAAAAATTAACTCATTACCGAATACACTTAACAAAAAGAGTAGACAGATTTACAAAAAAAATTGTCATACATGAAATTGGAACATATTCTCTATAAGAGAACGGTTTCGTTGTGGGGTACCGAATTTGTTGCAAACTGAATTTTTGTAGTCCTATCTACTAACAAATTAATTTGTTGTAATTACAAAATTATATTTTCAATTTTACCATACGAAGTATTAAGCAAATTCGATTGTATGAATTGTAATATTCAGTTGATACAATCGAATTTTGTATTTCACAATACAATAAAAAAAACAGCGTAACATGTGAGACGTAAGACAAAATCGGTGTGACTTATGATTGTATTGGTGAAAAAATTATGATATGTAATAACCTGTTTGCAAATGAAAAATTAAAAATAAAAAATGAAAAATAAAACAAGAAAAACAAAAAGTGAAAAGTGAAATTGAAAAATTAAAAATTAAAAATGTAAAACACAAAATGAAAAATAAAAAATGAAAAATAAAAAATTAAAAATGAAAAATAAAAAATTAAAAATGAAAAATAAAAAAAAAAAAAAGAAACATAAAACATGAAAAATAAAAAATTAAAAATAAGAAATGAAAAATGAAAAATTAGAAATGAAAACTGAAAAATAAAAAATCAAAAATGAAAAGTGAAAAATGAAAAATAAAAAATGAATAAAAAATCAAAAATAAAAAATGAAAAAAAATGAAAAATAAAAAAATAAATTAAAAATGAAAAATAAAAACTGAAAAATGAAAAATAAAAAAAGAAAACTAAAAAATTAAATACAAAAAATAAAAAATGATAATTAAAAATAAAAAATGAAAAATTAAAAAAAAAAAATAAAAAATGAAAAAAAATAAAAAATTAAAAATTAGAAATTAAAAATTAAAAATTAATAGCTAAAAATTACAAATAAAAAATTAAAAATTTAAAATTATAAATGAAAAATTAAAAATTAAAAATTAAAAATTAAAAATTAAAAATTAAAAACTAAAAATTACAAATTAAAAATTAAAAATTTAAAATTATAAATTAAAAATTAACAATTAAAAATTAAAAATTAAAAGTTAAAAATTAAAAATTACAAATTAAAAATTAAAAAATTAAAAACTAAAAATTAAAAATTAAAAATTTAAAATTTAAAATTTAAAATTTTAAATTTTAAATTTTAAATTTTAAATTTTAAATTTTAAATTTTAAATTTTAAATTTTAAAATTTAAAATTTAAAATTTAAATTTAAAAATTAAAAATTAAAACCTAAAAATTAAAAATGAAAAATTAATAATTAAAAATTAAAAATAAAAAATGAAAAATAAAAAATGAGAAATTAAAAATTAAAAATGAAAAATAAGAAATGAACAATGAAAAATTAAAAATCAAAATGAGAAATGAAAAATATAAATTAAAAAATGAAAAATAAAAAATAAAAAATGAAAAATAAGAAATGCAAAATAAAAATGATGAGAATGGAAAAATAAAAATTAAAGAATGAAAAATAAAAAATTAAGAATGAAAAATGAAAATTGAAAAATAAAAAAATTAAAAATAAGCAATTAAATATAAAATCTTAATATAGAAAAACGTTGGTGCGTATGTTGGTACTCTAATAACTGTTGAACCACTAATGCTAGCGACTTCGTATTCATACCATATGTTCCTTTGGTTCTCCGTTTTGCATAACTTTTTTTTGTACCTGATAGGTGGCGCTGGGGTCGAGATTTTCGCAAAAATTTTATTTACGGTCCAATTTAGCTCAAATTCGCAACATATATTATGTACATAAAACTAAAGTTGCTGACAAAGTTTTTCACCTGTAGGTGGCGCTGGTGTTAAAATATTCAAGAAAACGTATATTTTTTTTCAGTCATATTCATAATATTATTAAATCGTGCTTTACTTTTGCCCGACACTCGGTATAAAAATTTAGATGCAATATAAAATCCAGATGTTTTTTTGGGCCAGCAACGCGGACCGGACTCAGCTAGTGAAAAATAAAAATTAAAAATAAAAATTAAAAATAAAAATTAAAAATGAAAAATAAAAAATAAATTAAAAATGAAAAGTAAAAAATGAAAAATAAAAAATGAAAAGTGAAAAATGAAAAATAAAAAATAAAAAATTAAAATTAAAAATTAACCAGTTGAAATAATAATAAATATTTTTAAATTACCAGAGCCCCTGCAGTTGTTTGCAATACGTGATACTAGATGTTTACACATCTCCCCTGTGATCGGACTCACATGATTTTTTTTTTATTGCATTTCATATATTTTTAAATGCTTAAATTTATTATTTATTTATAATAATTAAAGAATAAAAATATCTTACATGATAAATCTATATTTTAATACGTGAAGGTAAACATTTCGTTCCCTTTTTAAGCAATGTGCCCGCATATTATAGTTCATATGGAGGAGAAGCTGAGAATGATAAAATTCATGTTTAATCTGTCTTAAAAATATATTAAATTAAATAAAATAAAATATTTATAATAATTCGTTACATCCTGTTAGTGCGGATGATTTAAATTATATAACAGACGCTCTGTGTTGAATTGTGAATTGCTAAAATTGATTAACATACCTTTAGGCTTATTTAAATATTTATAAATTTTTTATATATTTATATATATCTATAGATTAAAAAACCTTGGAAGACAAAAATTGAATGAAAAAATAATATTTCCTAGAATTTGCACTCGAATTTCAAGTGCTGGGCTATACTAGTAATAAATAAATACGAAACCAAAAATACGCATTCTTCTGAGTTTACCCGCTTACAATGGTCAAAACTTTTCGTAAAAGATAAAATTTATAGAAAAATTTAGATTATTAGTTTTATTTTTAGCAATGCAACTTCTCTGAAACAACTAACTTAATGCCACACAATTTGAATAATTTGTGACCATTTAGAATTTGGAGTTTCATTGCAATTGCTACGAACAGTATAAAATTAATAAACCAATAATAAAATATTAAAATATAAATAGTGTTATTTTCACCACACCACCAATAAAATTACTATGATAACTAAACTAAATTGAATACTCTTAAAAAACTGGTTTAAATAATTAGAAAATAATGTCTGCAAAAATAAATAGCAGTTACTTAAAAAAAAAAAAATATTTGCAAATTATGCCCTGACTTCTAATAGCTATGAAATAAGTCAATAGTATTAATAAAAAAATTTTCCTCTTTCCATTTTCTAAAATTATCCTGTAATGTCTGTTATGTACCTTAATATCTTATTTTAAAAGCATGTTTCACCCTCAATTTATCCAAAAATTTATATTTTGGCGCTCTAATGATCATGAGTCAGAGTCTTTATACACATAACTTAACCAATAGGATAGTCTTTAATAAACTCTCTGTACATATTTTGTTGTTGGAATATTAAATTTATCTAGCAGATTCCAGCCCTCAAAATTCGAGTGCAAATCCTAGCAAATTTTATCTCTTCATTAAATAAAAACCCTAAAGGTATGCTAATCAATTATAGCCAAACACATAACAAATTAAACACACATATAGCACAAATTTAATTTTATGTATGTGTTAGTAGCAAATTTGCTAACAAATAGGTTAACAACGTGGTAATAAAACAATACTTCATATCTGATTACTTATAAGTATAGAGACAAAAAAAAAATGATGCCTTAAATCAATTTATAAAATTTGAAAAAAATGCAATTAAATTTCATGACCTATTTTTTTTTGGCACAAAAGTGGTCTGGGGCATTTGCTATTTCTTGGCGAATTTTTATTCGATTTAGAATTTTTATAGCTTTTTGAATAGATAATTTAATACTGATCCCGATTCTTATAACAACTTGCTAAGCTATAGAATGAAATTTTCATAAAATCTCAAAAAAAGTCATATTTTCCCCATATAAACACCCTTGAAATTTTCTTTATCCGATTGTCCCCAAACTTCACATTTATTAGTTTTATATGGAAAGGTAACAAACTGGACCCCGCCTATCCCCAAAATCGCATATTAATTTTGTAAGGACCACTCTAATGTACATAGTTTCAGTCATTAACTATTATATTTTCTCAAAAAAACCTTTTTTCCTCACCTCCATACAAAAATCCCCACTGTGCGCCGTACCACGAAAATGCCCCCCATACCATAATGTTGACTCCGCCATACTTTCAACGTTTTTAAAGTATAGCGAGGGTTGAATTTTTGGCTTGGTGGACGCTGCTCATACTTTTTGCCATCCGAACCGAATGAATCAAATTTAAATTCGTCGCGCCAGAGTATTTTTTTCCAATATTCCGGCGGCTTTGCAAAATGAATCGACGATTTAAGTTTCTTTTGGATACATTTAGTTTTCTTCTGGCCATGCATCCTCCAAAACCATTCTGCTGGAGTCGACGTGTTATAGAGCGAACAGAAGTTTTTTGGCCCAGTTGACCAGACACTTCGCTATTTATTTGCCAATTAGGTGATCATCACGTGGCGTTGTTTTCTTTGCTCTCTAACTAAACTTACCAGAAATTTGAAAAATATTTTCGCAATAAGCTTGTTGGAAATATTTGTCCCTAACTATATGACCAAACAAAAAACTATAACAATTGATGTTTTCACACTAAAAAGCACATGGTAAAATTTCTTAATCTGTAAAAATTTTCCGTTATAATTTACAGTGCTTCCAGAAATGTGTTAAAATACTTAAACTATTTATGAAACGTTTACATGTTTTGCGATATGGATCCTTGTCCCCAAATATATGGCCACCACTGTATCACCCCCTATTCTTGAAATCATTATAAAACTCGTAAATGAAAAAAATTCTTAAATTTGCGAGTTTTATGCTGTTCTATGATTTCAATAAGAATATTTTTTCTTGTTTTAATTTACATAGAAAAGGCTTTGTGAAATCAAAACAAATGGCATTTTTTTCTACTAAACAGGTCTTAAGAGATAAAAAAAAATTGATATTTAAACTTTAACATGTTTTTTTTTTATCCTTGTCATTATTTTAAGAAATAAGACATTGGTTTTATGAAAAAAAAACAATTTTTAAAAACGTCTATATTTTCCGCTGATCAAAAAAAAAAAAAAAAACTCATAATCACTGGTCGATGTTAATAAAACACACTTTTAGAGGTGAAGTTGTTCTATAACTATAATAAAAACTTTTTATTTGCACAATATATTTTTCGTTATTATTTTTTAAATTATAACATAGATTCTTTGTGCACTAATTATTACAAATAAAAAAATTTAAAATAATATTTCACTCAAATCACATATTTTTTTGCATATGACTGCCACAACTTTGTTTATGTTCGAAACAGTAGTGATGCCGGTCAATTCCAATTTATTTGCATGTCGAAATTTCTTTGGTGATTCATTATTAATTGAATCAAATTGAAGAACAAAAACAATTAAATGAACAAGTAAAATGTTATTTTAAAAGAAAATATTTTTTTTTTGTACTTTTTTTTTAAACTTAAAGAAAAACTTGCAAAAATTATTTAAAGTTTTTTTGTGAAACTGACTAAAGCTTAACCATATGTTTCATGTCATTTGTATATTCAAGAAACTCAAAATTTCAATTTCATGTTATTTTAAATTCATTCTTATTCAAATAACAACGTTTCAAGAACAGGGCTGTATTTTTCGTTTTTATGCTTCATAAAAATTTTCACCTAAGACGAAACGTGTTATGGAAACTGGATATTTGATTCCGTAGATTCTGTTATTCTTTAGAAAACTCAAAAACAATGCCAGTTATACAATTCATGTGTAAAAATATAAAAGATGTATTACAAAAGAAAAACTGAGGAAATTTAGCAGATTTTAAATTTATAAAAATTAAAACTTGATAAATATTGTTTTTATTTTTTAATTTAACAAAACAAAAATATTTTTCACTTTGTATTTTATATCAATTTTTATATATTTATTTTTATATATTTAGGTTACCAGAAATTTTTCCTAAAGAAAAGTTTTTTCCTAAAGAAAATTTAATTAAACTTTTCTTTGGAGATCAATCTGAAATCATTCTTAAAATTCTAACGAGTTTCACCCTTAAATTGATAGACACATTCAAAGGAAAAATATCCGAAAAGAAAACATTTCTATTTTTAATGAATAAATTCCTTTAATACTCTTCAAGCAACCATCCATTCAACCAAAGTATGAAACAACAGTAAAAAAAAGTTGTGATAGAATAACCGAGAACATTAAAAATTGTAGAATACAAAAAAAAAAAAAAAAAAACAAAAACATTCTAGATATGTATGTAGTAAGTGATTTTGTTTTGTACTTTACTTAAAATCCGCGTACTGGTCTCTGTACTACTATTATTTGTACATACATACATATGTTTATATAAAAAAGATTTTACACTTAATTTGAACGCAAATTGCACACAACAAACAATATCATGCGGCAGCGACAGCGGCATCAATTGAAACAAGAACAATAGCAACAAACAGCAAACTAAACAATAGCGTAACAAATTCTCTCGATCCGAAGCCAAATTCTACAATGTGTGTTATAGTCAAAAGAATTAAAAAAAAAATAATACAAAAAAAATAAAAATTAAATAACGAGCAGCAGGAGCATTTATAACTAACAATAAGAAGCTTAAGAAGTACACTGAAAATTTTATACCGAAAGAAAGTGTACAGTTTTTAAAAATCTTTTTTTCCATGAGTCATATTTATAACTATATATCATGTACTTATACATATGTATAGATCTAAATTTAATTAGATTTTGCCAAACAATAAAGCAGTTCACATGTTTTTAATTAAATCGCCTTCAAATCTGTTAGAGGATTTAAAACTTGCTGTAAAATCGAATTAAAGATTTGTAGATTCAAAAGCCATATTTTCTTGTAGTTTATATTTATTAGAATGTTACTTAATGAAATATCGCGTTATTCTAAGATGTAGTAAAGAAATCGAAATAAAAATTTATTTCAAGAAAGTTTCAGAGTATTTTTCTATAAGAAAATCTTCATAAAAGTACGAATTTTTGTGTTTACATCGGATAGCAAAAGTGTTTCAATATAAAAAGATTTTTTTTACAATAAAAAGTATATTTTCTTAAAAAAGTAAATTTTCTAAGAGTCTTCTGTTAAAAAATGATCTTTTCTTAAAACAGAATATTTAAAAAAAGTACCTGCTCTTAAAACAGTACTTTTCTTGAAAAGTAAAAAAGTAAATTTTCTTAAAAAAGTATATTTTCTTAAAAAAGTGTATTTTCTTAAAAAAGTATCTTTTCTTATAAAAGTACCATTTCTTAAAAAAGTACCTTTGCTAAAAATAGTCCTTTTCCTAAAAAAGCAAGTTTTCTTTCTTTCTTAAAAAAGTAAATTTCCTTAAAAAAGTATCTTTTCTTAAAAAAGTATCTTTTCTTAAAAAAGTACCTTTCCCTAAAAAGAACATTTTCTTAAAAAAGTACATATATTTTTCTAAAAATTATTTTTTTTTAAATACCTTTTCTTAAAAAAATACTTTTTTTAAAAAAGTACCTTTTTTCGAAAAAGTACCTTGTTTTAAAAAAGTAAATTCTTTTTTAAAAAAAGTACCTTATTTTAAAAAAAAAATATCTTTTTAAAGCACCTTCTTTTTAAAAAGGTATCTTTTAAAAGTACCTTTTCTTAAAAGAGTAACTTTTGTTAAAAAGTACCTTTTCTTAAAAAAACACCGCTTCGCAAATAAGTACCTTTTGTAAAAAGTATCTTTTTTTAAAAATGTAACTTTTGCTTAAAATAGTAAAAAGTAAGAGACTTTTTCTTAAAAAAGCAACTTCTTAAAAGAAAGTACCTTGTAAAAAGCATCTCTCTTAAAAAGGTACATTTTTATAAAAAAATGAAATTTTCTGAAAAAAGTAATTGTTCTTAAAAGAGTTAATTTTCTTAAAAAAGTACCTTTTTCTATGAATGTACCTCTTCTTAAAACAGTATATTTCTTAAGAGACCTTTTCTTAAGAAACTAAATTTTCTTAAAAAGTAAATTTTTTTTAAAAGTAAATTTTTTAAAAAAAGTAAATTTTTTTTAAAGAAAATTTTTTAAAAAAAAAGTAAATTTTTTTTAAAATAGTACCTTTTTAAAAAACGTACGATTTTTTACAAAAGTACCTTTTCTTAAAAAAGTATCTCTTCTTTAAAAAGTACCTTTTCTTAAAAAAGCATAAATTCTTAAAAAATTACCTTTTGCTAATAATAGTCTCTTTTCATAAAAAAGCTAGTTTTCTTAAGTACCCCTTTCTTAAAAAAGTACCTTTTCTTAAAAAAGTACATTTTCTTAAAAAAGTACCTTTTATTAAAAAAGTATCTTTTCTTAAAAATGTACATTTCCTTAAAAAGTATTTTTTCTTAAAAAAGGTTTTTTTAGATACATTTTCTTAAAAAAGTACCTCTTTTCAAAAAGTAAATTTAAAAAAAAGTAAATTCTTTAAAAAAAGTAGCTTTTGTTAAAAATTACTTTTTCTTAATAAAGCACCTTTTCGCAAAAATTCACTTTTGTAAAAAGTATAATTTCTTAAAAATGTACTTTTGCTGAAAATAGTAAAAAGTAAAGTAAAAACTTATCTTTTCTTGAAAAAGCAACTTCTTAAAAGTACTTTGTAAAAAGTATGCCTTCTTAAAAAGGTATATTTTCTTAAAGAATTAAAAAATACTTTTAAAAAATAATTGTTCTTAAACAAATGCATTTTCTAAAAAGAATAAATTTTCTTAAAAAAGTTCATTTTCTTAAAAAAGTACTTTTTCTTAAAACAGTGCCTTTTCATAAAAATTAAATTTTCTTAAAATAGTACATTTTCTTAAAAAAGTTAATTTTCTTAAAATAAGTACCTTTTCTTAAAAAAGTATATTTCCTAAAAGAGACCTTTTCTTAAAAAACTATATTTTCTTAAAAAAGTACCTTTGGTCAAAAAAGGAAATTTTCTTAAAACAGTGTTTTTTGTAAAAATCATCTATAAAAGTAAATTTTCTTAAAAATGTGATTTTTTTAAGCATTTTTTTTAAAGTACCTTTTGTATAAAAAGAGTACTTTCTTAAAACAAAGCGTTTTTAAAAATTTAAGTTTTTTTTAAAAAAGTAACTTTTCTTGAAAAAAGTACCCTTTCTTAAAAAAAGTACCCTTTCTTACAAAAAGTACCCTTTCTTACCAAAAGTAGCCTTTCTTACAAAAAGTACCCTTTCTTACAAAAAGTACCTTTTCTTACAAAATACCTTTTATAAAAAAGTACCTTTTCTAAAAACTAAAAAATAGTTTTTCTTAAAAAGTACCTTTTCCAAAAAAGTATGTTATTCGAAAAAAGCACTTTAAAATTTTTTTCTTAAAAAAGTAAATTTTCTTAAGTAAATTTTCTTAATAAAAGTACCTTTTTTAAAAAAGAACTTTTTCTTTAAAAAACTAAATTTTCTTAAAAAAGTTGTATAAAATAAGTACCTTTTGTATTAAAAAAAGTACTTTTTCTAAAAAAAAGACATTTGTTAAAAAATACTTTTTCTCAAAATAGAATTTTTTTTTTTAAAAGTGCTTTACTTAAAACGTAAATTTTCTTAAAAAGTACCTTTTCTTAAAAAATTATCTTTTTTTTTTAAAGTTCTTTTTGTTAAAAACTTATCATTTAAAAAAAGTTCCTTAAACAAAAATACATTTTCTTCAAAAAGTACCTTTTCTTAAAAGAGTAACAACTTTTGTTAAAAATTAACTTTTCTTAAAAAAAGTAAATTTTCTTAAAAAACTAGGACCTTTTTCAAAAAATGACTTTTTTTAAAAAAAGTACATTATGTTAGAAAACTAGATTTTCTTAATAAAAGAAAAAAAGTAAATTTTTAAAAAAAAGTTTATTTTTTAATTAAATTTGTGAAATATTCAAAGATATGAACCAGGGCTCCCCATTACTCGAGCTTCGAGCTACTCGAGCTGCTCGAGTAGGTGATGAGCTACTCGAGCTCAACGAGTAGCTCGAGTAGTAAAAATTAGCATTTTTCATGTTTGAAAGCACGTAAAAAGTTAAATATTGGTATTTAGTATAATAAATGCATACTTTTTAGAATCGTACAGATACCACTATTATATTCATCACTATCACTATTAAATTTCACTTGAATCGGAGTGTCCCACTTGCGTGGGCAAACTACTACTCGAAAAAGCTCGACGACTTTCCATACAAATGTATGAAAATATTAACTTCATAGATGTTTGACTTCATTTAAGAAAAAATTTTCCCAAAATACATGGTATCATTTTATATATTTTGAAGTCAGTTATACTGGTAGATTACCCTCCTGAAATATTAAAACATTCTGATGAAAACTATGGAGTGGGCTAACTACTACTCGAAAAAGATCATCCACTTTCCACTCAAATGTATGAAAATATGATCTTCGTATATGTTTGATGCCTATTTAAAAAAAAATTTTCAAGAACACTTGGAAAAACCTCTTAGTATTTCAATCTGAATATATGTAGAGGATATGTTTTCAAAATTTCAAAGCATTTGGACAAAAATGTTGGCGTGTGGGAACAACTACTCGAAAAAGATCGGAAATTTTGCAAAAAGTGTAAAAAAAAAAAAATTTTTTTTATTTTTTTACTGTCTGTAATTGACTATATTTAGAGATTACTCGTAAAAAATTTTAAGCCATTCCGACCAAAATTGTAGCGTCGGTATAGCACTACTCGACTGATATTGACCCCTTTCTATACAAATGTGTGAAAATATGCTCTTATTTGAAGTTTGATGATATTTTCCAGAAAATTTTCCACAATGACGTAATAAAAAATTATATTCGTTAGAGCTGTATATACAAAGAGAACACTTCCTTCAAGTTTCAAAGCATTCCGCCAAAAATTGAAGCTTGGAGGAACTACTACTCGACGAAAACAAAAAATAAAAAAAACATTTTTCCAAAAAAAAAAAATTTTTTTTTCTTTTTACTGCCCGTAATTGACCTCATTCACAGATGACTCATTTAAAGAATTAAGCCATTCCGATGAAAATTGAGCTCTGGGCGAACAACTACTCGAAAAAGATCAGCCACTTTCTATACAAATGTGTGCAAATTTGCTCTTATTTCAAGTTTGATGTAACTTTAAAAAAAATTTTCCATCACGACCTCCTAAAATTTTTTACTGCTTGTAGTTGCAAATATATCAAGATAATCTTCTTCAAATTTCAAAGTATTGCGACAATAATTGTGCTGTTGGCGAACTACTACTCGAAAAAGCTCGACCACTTTCCATACAAATATATGAAAAAATTCACTTCATGCAAATATATGAAAAAATTCACTTCATGCAAGTTTGACATCGATTTACACAAAATATTTAAGGCACACATGGTACAAATTTATGCTTTTTAAAGTTGGAAATATGATAACATTTCGTACACGAAATTTTAAAGTAATCTGACCAAAATTGTAGCTCGGACGAACTACTACTCGAAAAAGATCAGACTCTTCCCATACAAAAGTGTGAAAATTTGCTCTTCTTTCATGTTTGACATAATTTTACAGAAAATTTTTTATAATGACATAGCCAAAAGTTATATTTTTTAGATTTAGAAATGTAAGGAGAGTATTTTTTTTAAATTCCAAACGTTTCCAACAATAATGGTGGGGTGGACAAACTACTACTCGGAAAAGCTCGACCACTTTCCATACAAATGTATGAAAACATTCACTTCATGGAAGTTTGACATCGATTTACAAAAAATTTTTCAAAAATATATGGTAAGAATTAATACAAATTGTAGCCCATTATATCAACACATTATTCTTCTAAAATATTGAAACACTCGGGTGAAAGGTGTGGGGTGGGCGAACTACTACTCGAAAAAGATCAGTAATTCAAAAAAATCTTTTTCAAAAAATATTTAAGGAACACTTGCTACAAATTTATAGATTCTAAAATTGCATATAAGAGGACAAAAAAAATTTTAAATTTTTTTGGTATTTTGGGGTTTAATATTTTCAAAATTAAGCAAGTACGTTTTTATTGCGGTTAAGAGGTCAGTAAAGCGATTATTATTTTTATTATTACCGTTTTTTGCCATGTACAACACGTGCACAAATGCACTAAAGGATAAATAAGCACAATTAGGTATTCCGGAACTAAAATTCTTGCAGTGCAATAAGACGAGAAGGAATCGACGTATAACATTTTCGTTCATGTCATCCAAAATCATACATCTTTAATAAACGTGTTGGCGGACTCGTTGACTAGTCAGCGAGTTGCGGTGTATTTTGAATTATCTGAAGCTGAGTGGAGCAAAATTGAACAACATACCTTCTTACCGATATTTTGTGCTCTAACAGATCTTCGATTTCGATGGTTCGCCCAATACTAAACCACTGGATTGAAGAGTACTTAAATGATGATATAACCGACGATGATTGGACAATTTCTTTTAAAACTAACGTCAAGGCAGAATGGAAAGTCGCTTTAATTTGAAGATCTCACCAGATGTAGCAACAAGAATGTTGGCATCATTTTTCGATCCTCGTTATAAAGATATGGATCATGAAACTCTTTTTAATCAATCCCAAATCGAAAAAGAAGTGAAGGAGCATTTGTGTAAAGCAGAAGAATTACCAACAGAATATACAACATTTCAGCATTCTAAAATATGCGCTATTGACAAATTTTTAAAACGAACGCAGAGCACAAATGATAACCTTGACATCGAGTGGTCGAGATATCAACGTGAAAAACAAATCGAGTGGAAAGACTGTCCACTAAAATGGTAGCAGGATCGTGAAGAAAAGTACCCGAACATATCACGAATGCCAAGAGATTCCTTTGTATCTCAGCACTTCAGCATAATCAGAGCGGTGCTTTTCTACAGCTGGTAATGTAGTCACTGCTAAAAGAAGTTAGCTGAAACCATCAAATGTCAAGACTTTAGTTTTTCTCAGTCATAACAAAGATTTTTTAATGTAAAATATGTAGAAGTCCTTAATTCAATGTTATTAATTAAATGATACTGTACTTTAAAAATTATTTATCATTATTTTTCAACATTCATTGTTAAAAAATTATTAGATTTTATGTACTTAAATAAAATGAAATATTCACTAAAATAAATGTAATAACTTACATCAAACTTGAAAGAAGAGTAAATCTGCGCACACTGTATGTAAGTAGCTGAATTTTTTCGAGTAGTAGTTCGCCGCCTGCATAATTTTCTTGGAATAGTTTGAAATTTGAAGGATACAATGTCCTCAAATCGAAAACTTCACAACATATAAACTGTTAGCAAGTCGTGAAGGAACATGTTCAGTAAAATTACATCAAACTTAAAAGAAAAGCAAATTTTAACACATTTATGGAAACTGGCTGATTTTTTTGGAGTAGTATTTCGGCAACAGCACAATTATTGCCGAAATTCTTTGAAATTTTAAGGACGTAATGTTCTCTTATATGCAATTTTAGAATCTATAATTTGTAGCAAGTGTTCCTTAAATATTTTTTGAAAAAGATTTTTTTGAATTACTGATCTTTTTCGAGTAGTAGTTCGCCCACCCCACACCTTTCACCCGAGTGTTTCAATATTTTAGAAGAATAATGTTTTGATATAATGGACTACAATTTGTACTAATTTTTACTATATATTTTTGAAAAATTTTTTGTAAATCGATGTCAAACTTCCATGAAGTGAATGTTTTCATACATTTGTATGGAAAGTGGTCGAGCTTTTCCGAGTAGTAGTTTGTCCACCCCACCATTATTATTGGAAACGTTTGGAATTTAAAAAAAATACTCTCCTTACATTTCTAAATCTAAAAAATATAACTTTAGGCTATGTCATTATAAAAAATTTTCTGTAAAATTATGTCAAACATGAAATAAGAGCAAATTTTCACACTTTTGTATGGGAAGAGTCTGATCTTTTTCGAGTAGTAGTTCGTCCGAGCTACAATTTTGGTCAGATTACTTTAAAATTTCGTGTACGAAATGTTATCATATTTCCAACTTTAAAAAGCTTAAATTTGTACCATGTGTGCCTTAAATATTTTGTGTAAATCGATGTCAAACTTGCATGAAGTGAATTTTTTCATATATTTGTATGGAAAGTGGTCGAGCTTTTTCGAGTAGTAGTTCGCCAACAGCACAATTATTGTCGCAATACTTTGAAATTTGAAGAAGATTATCTTGATATATTTGCAACTACAAGCAGTAAAAAATTTTAGGAGGTCGTGATGGAAAAATTTTTTTAAAGTTACATCAAACTTGAAATAAGAGCAAATTTGCACACATTTGTATAGAAAGTGGCTGATCTTTTTCGAGTAGTTGTTCGCCCAGAGCTCAATTTTCATCGGAATGGCTTAATTCTTTAAATGAGTCATCTGTGAATGAGGTCAATTACGGGCAGTAAAAAGAAAAAAAAATTTTTTTTTTTTGGAAATTTTTTTTTTTTTATTTTTTGTTTTTCGTCGAGTAGTAGTTCCTCCAAGCTTCAATTTTTGGCGGAATGCTTTGAAACTTGAAGGAAGTGTTCTCTTTGTATATACAGCTCTAACGAATATAATTTTTTATTACGTCATTGTGGAAAATTTTCTGGAAAATATCATCAAACTTTAAATAAGAGCATATTTTCACACATTTGTATAGAAAGTGGTCAATATCAGTCGAGTAGTGCTATACCGACTCTACAATTTTGGTCGGAATGGCTTAAAATTTTTTACGAGTAATCTCTGAATATAGTCAATTACAGACAGTAAAAAAATAAAAAAAAATTTTTTTTTAGCTCATTTACTACGAGTAGCTCATTTACTACTCGAGTAGCTCGAGCTTCGAGTAGCTCGAGTACTCGAGCTACTCGAGCTACTCGAGCTTGACCGTAGGCTCTGATATGAACAACTGAAAAATTTAATGAAGTGGGTCTCAAATTGGATTATTTTTTATTTCTAAAAATATTATGGTTACATTTATTACACGAATAATTATCAACTGCCCTAATAAAAAAAATCGCATTAAATACAAGTCTTATTTTCTGGGTATAAAACTTGAATTTCCAAACTCTGCCTCCAAATTCTTCTTTTCTTATTTATTTATTTATTTATTTATTTATTTATATATACTAGCAGATTCCAGCTCTCGAAATTCGGAAATTTTATTTTTTCATTAAATAAAGAGCCTAAAAGTAAAAAACAAACACATTAACAAATTTAATAAACACACACATAGCATTGTATAATTTAATGTATGTATTAGTAGCAACTTTAAATGCAATTTACTCTAAATAAGGGCAAAAATTTTAAAATCTGTAAATCTGCAAATCGGCTAAAAAGAAATACCTTTCAAATAATATACGTTTGGTCAAAATCGGGATAAAACGGTAGAACAAAACATCAGTTTTTTTGAAAAACTTTACAACAATTCCTTATTAAAACCCGATAACTTAGATTGTGCAAATTAACACTTCTCATAAACGCACACAATTATTTTGTCATAATGACCTTTCCTAAAAAGTTTTAAGCTATATGTCTCTCACTATTACCCCTTCTAATCCAATTGCATGGCCACATACAGGCCCTGGTTGAATGACTATGAGCAAATCCTTTAAATTACCTATTGTTTCGTGTTTTAGCAGCAACACCCACCTGACCCTTAACTATTATAATAATTGTTATAAATTTACTTTTTTATTGTTGTTGTCGTGTTTTAAGAAAAGGGGGTTTTCTTTTTTTTTTTTGTTTAAATGAATCCAAACACTTACAACAATAACAGCAAGAAATAAAATAAACATGGCTGTTTGTTATTATAATTCGCTCGTTTTTATTTGTATTTATTTTTTTTTTAATTTTTTCGTTTGCCGTGTGTAATTGTTGTCATGTTTAGTTGTTGTTATTGTTATTTTAACATTTAATAGCTCTTGATGTTATTTGTTGTCGTTGTACTACATTACGTTGGTGGGTTCCTCTAAATACTCACTCCTCTCTGAGTGTTAACTGGTGACAGGGCCTAGAAGGAATTTGTTTTTCAATATGAGTAAATTTTTAAAGAAGGTAAATTAAGAAATCATAAAAGTAATAGATAACCGAATAAACTCTAAAAACCCAAGAGAGCCATTCAATAATCGATATAATTAAAATAAAATAAAAAAAAAAAATAATAAAAATTAAATAACGAGCAGCAGGAGCATTTATAACTAACAATAAGAAGCTTAAGAAGTACACTGAAAATTTTATTCCGAAAGAAAGTGTACAGTTTTTAAGCATGAGTCATATTTATAACTATATAGCATGTACTAACACACATGTATATAGCTAAATTTAATTAGATTTTGTCAAACAATATAGCAGTTCACATGTGTTTAATTAAATCGCCTTCAAATCTGTTAGAGGATTTAAAACTTGATGTAAAATCGAATTAAAGATTTGTGGATTCAAAAGCCATATTTTCTTGCAGCTTATATTAGAATATTACTTAATGAAATAATGCGTTATTTTAAAATTTAGTAAAGAAATCGAAATAAAAATTTATTTCAAGAAAGTTCCAGAGTATTTTTCTATAAGAAAATCTTTATAAAAGTACGAATTTTTGTGTTTACATCGGATAGCAAAAGTGTTTCAATATCTTAAAAAAGTAAATTTTCTAAGAGTTTTTTGTTAAAAAATTATCTTTTCTTAAAATAGAATATTTAAAAAAAGTACCTGTTCGTAAAACAATACTTTTCTTGAAAAGTAAAAAAGTACATTTTCTTAAAAAAGTGCATTTTCTTAAAAAAGTAAATTTTCTTAAAAAGTACATTTTCTTAAAAAAGTACATTTTCTTAAAAAAGTACATTTTCTTAAAAAGGTATCATTTCTCTAAAAACCCAAGAGAGCCATTCAATAATCGATATAATTGGTGGGAAAAGCTCCAGGTTAACGAATCAAAAGCTGTGTAAGGAATATTTTTAAAATGTCAATCATTTCTTTAAATTTTAAAATGATTTTTTTCTGAAAGAAATCATTCTTTAAAACTTTAATTAGTGTCTGCTTCCATTGAATTGAATGGCAGAGCTGGCGGCGATATTATGGCTGTCGTTGATTGTGTGAATAAACTGGTTGATAGGTCGTTCGTTATTTATTTATTTATATATGGATGTTTTAAAAACTTCTCAGATTACCTCTAGACAAAACTAAATAACTACACCTCAACGTCGTCATCGTCATATGTATATTGACTTTTTTTTTTGTTTTTATTAGTTTTATATTGTTGTTTTATTATAATTGCTGTTTGTTGTATTTAACATTTAAATCCAATTTTTGTTTACACACGATTTCTTAGTCGGTTGATTTGGTCGGTCGTTAGCTGTTTGTTGATATTGTTGACGATGATGAAGGTGCTTTAGTCTCTTGCTCATACTCAGCTCTCCAGTATTTATGGGGCATTGTCAGTATATGCGTGTTTAATATTTACTAACATGTATTAAATAGCTTTCAATATTGAAGTGTTATATGACCGGTATAATTATTGTGTTTCTTTTCGTCGTCATCGTCATAAATGAATATGAAATATTAGATTTAGCAAAACCGACGTATATTTAATTATTTTTCGGTTTATGTCTTTGATAAATTGTATTTGCAGAATTAGGTTTTTTTTTATACCTAGATAATTATATTATTTATGATTAAATTATGGTGGAATTTTTTTTAATATATGTACATACATACATATGAGTAATTCCACAATTTATTTTTGACATCACAATTTTTGTTTGTTTCAAAATTTGGCAAATGCTTTCTTCTTTTGAAAATATTAAACACGTGTTTAAAAAAAAAAAAAAAAAAAAAAAAAAAAAAAATTTAAATAAAATTTAAATTATCGAAAACATGAAAGACCGGCCGGTATGCAAACATTCAAATTGATGTATTATAAAAAGTATTGAACAGAATATAATACTTAATTTTTAATTTTAAAGGTTTTTGGCTCTACTTACATACATATGTATGTATTTTTTTGTTAAATTGAATTTATATTATTTTTTTTTCCTGAAACACGTGTTTTATAAATGGTGTTTTCTTAAGCCCTATATAACTTGAAAACGTAAAAAATAATACAAAAAATTAAATTTTAATCAAAAATATTTTTTTATTCGAAGGATCATGGCTCTAGCATTTGAAAATAATTTTGGGCATATGGCCACCGGCTGTTCTTGATGAAAGGCATTGTGGACGTCCACTTGGGTCACTTTTTCGAGCATTGCTGGCCGTATGTCACGAATAACACGAACAATGTTGGCCTCCAAGGCGTCAATTGTTGTTGGTTTTTCAGCAATACCCAAAGACTTCTCTTAGCCCCACAGGAAGTATTCGAGAGGTGTCAAAACGCACGAGCTTGGAAGCCAATTGACAGGTCCATTTTTCGAAATCAACTTGTTGCCAAATTTTGATTTCAATAAGTCGATGGTTTCGGTCGTCGTATTGCACGTAGCCCCATTCTATTGAAACCACATCTCGCCCGGCTCAATGTCATCCATACTTTCAAACAAGAAAACAGTGATCGTGGTGCGCTAATGGTCTCCATTGACCGTAACGCGAGCTCCGACTTCATTTAAAGAAATAAGGTCCGATGATGCCACCAGCGTGTAAACTGCACCAAACAGTGCATTTTCTGGATGTAATGGGGTCTGTAGGGTCTTTCGTGCATCGGTCTTACTGAATATGCGGCAATTTTGTTTGTTAACAAACCTGTTAGGGCAAAAAGGAGCCACATCTCTGAACATAATTTTGTGATAAAACATCGGGTCCGTTTCCAACTGCTCTAGAGCCCAATCGGCGAAAGAACGATACATATGATGGTCTTGTGGCTTTAATTCCTGCAGCAGCTGGATCTTATACAAATGTCGGCCAAAATCTTTGGACGAAACAGAGCCCCAATTCCTGCAACTGGTATTATTAGATAAATTAGAGAGTATGTAGTATGCAATCTATCCATAGTTCGACGCATAGTTTGCTCAGATGGACTATGTGCGCCATAAAAATCACGAAGTCGGCTATAAGTTTCGCGAATCGACGAATGATATTCAAAGTAAATTTGGATAATTTGGTAGCGTTGTTCAAACGTGAAGCAATTCATGATGATTTGCCAGAATATACTGATCATAAATGTCAAGAAGTGAGCGCAGTATGACAGTTCGTTTGACAGCTAACCCTTTAGTAAGTTCTATCAAAAAAAAAAAAAACCTTTACATATTTTTATAAGTAGAAAGCTTTTGGAAATTAAAAAAAAAAATCGGGAACATCTTATGGTTTATCTTGGAGTTACTTATGTTTATATTAAGGTGGTTCATAGAAAAAAGTTGTTTTTGAGGTATCATAAAAATAAACCTTGACATTTTTTATTTTTTTATGATGATTCGCAAAAAATCTCGGCTGGACTTTTTAAAATCTGTAGTTTATTAAAAAATTTTCACATGTATATTCCAAAGAAAATAGGCGGATGGAATGTTACATTCGACATGTCCAAACGTGTCCTCGATAAAATATTTAAATTTTTATGAGTGTTCAAATTTTTAAGATTATATTAACATATTTTAATCTGTATTCGATTTTAGCGAATTATTTCAGTGGTGCCTCACTGGACGATAACGATCAAGATCATACTCAAGATCATATCGTACTGAAAATGCCAGAAACTATAAAAATTTGAATAACGATTAAGATATGATACATTTTCTTTCATACCATCTTCTATTTTTCTTGTTTTAATCAACTCTGGTACAGAAGTTTAAAAGTTTCCATTGTTTTGGCAGCACTAAAAGAATACTTTGTATTCGTCTATCTATAAGTTTTTTAAATTGTATTTTTTGTAACAAATTTGTCATCTTTTGATAGAGAACACACCAAAGAGTGATTTCGCCAAGCAATACATAATTTTAGGAAAATTTTATAGAAGTATTGCATTGTCTTCCACTCCATATTTCAAACATGGCCATGATGGATGCTAATATGGATACTAATATAGTAACATTTTTTAAATTTCTCAATTTTGACACTTGCTGTCATACAAAATATGTCAGAGGATGCTACGTTTTCTTTATAAAATTATTTTTTGATAGTCAGCTATACTCAAATTTCCAAATCATCAGAACTGGGGCTAAATCACCGCATTCGTTATCGAAATTTTTCGATCGAAATCATGTTTTTATTTCCCAAAATAAAATGTTAAGAATAATTTTTCTTTTTCAAAGTTGAAGAATTATGGCTCTGGTTAAGAAGAAAAGCGAATCGTGGTCGAGCGTTTGTCCGTCTTCTTCAAATAATAAACCAAAATATGGAATTTCGATTGATTTTACTCGATATCGAATGCGGTGATTTGGCCCCAGCTTTCAAACGATATACAACATCATATATAGTACACAGGGTGACAACTCTATGCAAAAATCATGAACAACGTTAGTAACAGGTTTCATATGGTAAAGAAAACATGTTTGTGTAATAATTATTACAAATTTCTAGAAAGAAACTCATTTTCTAAATTTTTAAAATAAATTATCGTAGGGTGGCAACTTTGTTAAAAAAAATATATGCAATATGAGTATCAAACTCCACATTTTAAAGAATCATTTAACACAAAAACAAAAAATAATTGTTTTAATTATTTAATTAATTTACATTTTATTATTTTAAACCAAATTACTATAAGAGGCTGGATCAATAAGTCCGAACTTTTTGATTTTCTCCCGTAGTTAATTAAAAATTAACACTGCCAGCTGTTAAGTGATTACTGGGCAAATTTCGTTATTAAGTTTGCATTGGCATCTATTCAAAGCAACGAAATGGACGAAAGTAAAAAAAAAAAAAACACTCGAACCAGTAAAAAACATGTACCATCAATTTCATTGGTCTACTGAGTTTCGGTATTAAGCACTAGTGATACCGAACGTTCTGAACGGCAAGTTGCGGTTACTACACCCCCAAATGTCGAAAAATTCTCTATTAGAAAGTGATGTCATAGGCATATCGTATGGCTCTGTAATTTCAATTTTTAATGATCAGTTCGGTTTTAGAAAGCTGTGCGCAAGATGGCTGCCGTATTTGATCAGGGGTCACAATAGCAAATTTCTATGAATTGGAGAACGTATTCTCGGATGTGAGTCCCAGAGGCTATTTTCTATTTAAAAAACTAATGAAATGGCTCAGCGGAAAGATATTTGTACTACAATGATAAAATTTGTATTTTGAGGATCTTGAGAAATACTATTATTTGGAAGGGATAACAAAATTCGGGAAACGATGGACAAAGTGTATTCCTCTAGAGATACATTTTTTTTTGTTTCATTCGTATTTCACATGGGTTTATTGATCCGCCCTCTTAATGTTTATTAGTTACTTTTCAAACTGTGTAAACAATATTTTGTGTAAGATTTACACAATACTTATAATAATTTTTCATTAATCACGACTAATACAGACATAAATAAAGTTTTTTTTTTTCAGATTCTGAGGACTTATCATATTAGTCATAGTCAATTTTTTAGTATCCCTTCAGAATCTAAGATAATTTTTCGTTCAAAAAAAAAAAAAAAAACAAAAAAAAACCTTGTTTAAAATACAACATGAAAAGTAATTTTGTTAAACAAAGTTTTTTTTTTCCAACTTATTGAAAATTAATTTACTTTTGAGGATTTATTTGTGTCTGTTAAAAATTTCTAATAAATCAAAAGCTAAACACACCCAAAACTTAAATTCTTAAAATCAGATAAAATGTTATAATTTTTTAGGTTAATAAATTAACACCCAATTTGTCAAATATCTTGACTAATCTTTGTCGCCTTTATTTCTCGTTGTGTATTTATTTTATTTATTTACTTGTTAAAAATGTCATGCATTCTTTAGCCACTCTCTTCCTTTGCTCACTACTACTTTTATAGTTGCTATATATGTAGATGGTTTTAACTCTTTTTTGTTTTTGTGTTTTGATTTTTCGTGCTCAATTAGCATTATAATTGTATCTATGAATTCCATCAATTTGAAACTACTAGGCTTTAGGCAGCTGTCGTTTAAACTCCGTGATTTAACATTTTCTTTTCTTGTTCAGCCTACTGTGTGTATAGTTTAGAAAAAAAAACTCGCCTCTAAACATTGTGTTGTGATTTATTAAAACATAATGATTAAATAAATAAATAAAAAAAATTATGAAAAATTTTAGTGTTTTCTAAAAGACAGCCCATAATTGTTGTATCAATAATAAACAACAACAACAAAACCTGGTAATAAAAATTTTCACACAATTCAGGTTTGTTATTTCAAGTTGTTAAATTAAATTTAATTAACTACTCCTTCACTTTATCTGTTTATTCATATTCGCATAATTTATTTAAATAAAGCAACGGAATACAGAGTGTGTGTGAGAGAGAGCGAGGGAGAGAGAGAGAAAGAAAGAGGCAGAGTATGTGAGTGTTTTTAAGTAATTGCCCTAGTGATATATACTCTTTGTAATTAACCTTTTATGGACTGCCAACGAAATTGTAAATATTGTGATAATTCATTTTATTGAGTCAAGTTGGTTATAATTCATATTTCGTTTAATATGTTCAAGTGTTATACTTCATTTTCAAATGATTTGTAATCAATTAATAACGATTGAAAATAATATGTAGCAGTATTTTATGATAAACATGTTTATAAATTCTAAAAAAAAAAAAAAAAAAATTAAATATAAATTAAAATTTGCCGCTCTTTCTTTTCTGATTAAAAATCATTAAGTAATTTCGTTATCAGTAGGCTTTTGAATAATGTAGATTGAATGTTAGACCCAGTTTCATATTTTAAAGTTTTAAACAATTTTAACAAAAAAAAAAAAAAAAAAAACCATCTTCGGTTCCGCTTTATTAAAATGTTAATTGGTAATTATAAATATGAACACAGAAAGATATTGTTATTAAAAATTAAGTTGGTTTATTTCTTTAATTTGTATGTAAAATTTAAATAAATTTTATGCTTTCAAAATCAGTTATAATTACTTGGAAGCATTTAGTCCTATTAATATTCAAATCGTTCTCATTTAATTTGTTACAGTTCATAACGATGTAATTAAATAAATTCTTTCAGTCTTTTTGACATCTTCTCATCTATCTCAACATTTTTGCTCATTGTTATATGTACACCTGAAAAATAACAACAACAACTTGAGTACAAATTGTATTCGAGACAGTGTTACCACTTTTCTTAATACTATACAAAAAAGCCGGCATAATTTTTGCGTACACACAGAAAACAAATTCACCGAATTTTTTCCCAACCGAATTGCGATGAAGTTATTCACCTAATTTCGAGTGAATTGTTATAACTATTCCGTTGTCTTAACAGTAAATATAAAATTTATAAAATGATTAGCTGTTGTTAAATTTATATTTTTTGTGGAATAATTCTATATACAGTTACTTCTTATTGGAGCGATTTTTAATAAACAAATATTTTATAGAATGAGAAGTTTTCAAGAAAATTCATTTCAAAATATCTATGTTATTAATTAAAAAAAGAAAAAAAGAAACTCCAATATCGCTGAACAATATTATTGGTACACTTAGCCACATTCTTAAAATTATATCGATCTAGTAACTTTCACCATTATTTCTACTTCTTAATTCTTAAATGCCTTGCATTTACAAAAAAAAATTATTTACCTTCTCAAAATTTAGTAAAAAATACAGAAGGAAACCACCGAATCCCAATCTGATAGAGCATTTATGGGAAGAGTTGGATAGGTTAGAGTAAAATTGAGCAATATCGAAAAAGAATGAGCTGCAGCAGGCACTGTTCTAAGAATGGCAAAATATTGGGACAGAGGTCACGGAAAAAATTATTGAATTCTATGCTGGCACATACAGACATTACAATTGTGAAAACGAATAACATTTTGTGAAAAACATTTTTAAACATCGGCTAGAAAAATTATTTAAAAGTTATGTATACACGGTAGTGTTTAACTTTCAACCCACTTATGGGGTCATATTTGTTAATACTAGCAGATTCCAGCCCTCGAAATTCGAGCGCAAATTCTAGGAAATTTTATTTTTTCATTAAATAAAGACCCTAAAAGTATGCTAATCAATTATAGGCAATTCACAAATCAACACAAAAAACAAACTCATTTTTATTACAAACACATTAACAAATTTAATAAACACACACATAGCATTGTATAATTTTATGTATGTATTAGTAGCAACTTTAAATGCAATTTACTCAAAATAAAGGAAAATATTAAAAAATCTGTAAATCTGCAAACCGGCTAAAAAGAAATACCTTTCAAATAATATGCGTTTGGTCAAAATCGGGATAAACCGGTAAAACAAAAAATCGGTAACAAAAAATCGCCTAGCCTATTAATATTATAGATTTTTAAACCCTTTATGAGGTAAAATATTATTCAGTTTTGCACTCTCATACTCTTTCTTAATATTAATTACTATTATTTTTTGTATTTTTAAATTGGAATAAAAAAATATTTTTAATAAATTTTTGTTTTTGCTTAAGTTTTTTCTGCGGGCAAACATTTTATTTATATTGCTATTTCTCTTTATAGAGACAATCAGCGAAAATAACCTTAATATCACACTTCGATCTCTTTGGAAGTAATTCATATTCTTCTGTTATATTAGTTTTGAAAGAAATTAATTCTGACGAGTCATATGCCAAGGCTCGAAGCACATTTACTGTGGGAACACCAATACTCCTGCCTTAAATTTAAAACAAGGGTTTGGCTATAGATATCTTTAGAGTTTCTTTAGTGCGCAATATTTGTATATTTATATATAACTGGACGAATCGACGAGTATACCTTAGAAATACTTTCGAAATTTTAAAAACAGTCATAATTCAAATGGTGTGTTTGTAGAGGTGCTGGAAATTTTCGAGCTTTCTTTTTGATTTGTACAAATTGAGACGGCAAGTTTGTTTGTTTTTTGTATTAATTTTTCTCTCTATAAGAGAATGGATTATGTCACATTCCATTTGCGTATGTCCACTTATTAATACTTGTGCTCAATCGATATATTTCGGTTTGAATTGTCTCAAATAATATGAATTACTTTTTTATTTATCAGAAATGCTTATAGGACTTGTAACATAGTGCCGATTTGGCTCCTAGCACATCTCCCAAAACAAATTAAAAATTTAATTTCGGGTGGACTCATTAAAAGCTGAACCCGCTTCTTTTACAAATTATGTTGAACATGACTCCTAGTTGCCTAGCAGGCTTTTGGCAAAGTCATTTCTTCCATATACCCGAATATTGCTCACCTTCTATTCCTATTTTATTTATTTACATTTTGTTTCCATTCGGATTTGTTTGCAATACTTTTCCTCTTGCGAACATCATCTGGGTTACAGTTTGCACTAGCACAATTCATGTTATCGTAACTTCTAATATAAAAACACTTTTCAACACAAAAACGTAAAATACACTAAGCTCCGTAAAACAAAAACTATTTTTTGTTACACGAATTCGGGAAAGTCCCCTTTTCACTGAAAATAAATAAATCAAACAAAACACTTACAACCCAAAACTCAAAATTGCTCTGATCTACGCAACGTAGCACAAAACCTATTATAAAAACAATGCTAAACGAATTCGAGAAAGTTAATTGGGTAATGAAAAATATTTTATAATGTGTTCTATGTTTTTTAAAAATAAATTTATTTAAAGTAAAGTGTAATATTGCAAAAAAGAAATCAGCTTTAAATGAGTTAGGGATTTTCCTTTAAAAAAAAAAATATTGAGTTTAGTTAGGGCTTTTTTTAATGACTAAAAATCATTTATTTGCAATTAAAGCATACAGTATTTTTTAAGGGAGTTGTATTAGAGAGTGGTCTACCAGAATATGTCAAAAACTCGATTTCGAAAATAAAATCGATTTACGCCTTCCCTATATTAAGCTAACGGATTGATGAGTATTTTAATTTAAAAATTATTTAACTAAAAACAAAACGATAAAAAGCTTAATTTCAATATTAAATTATACTTTAAGAAGATAAAATTGAGTTAAAAACAAGATAAAACAATAAAAAATATATTTTTTTCAGAGCATTTCATTTATATTCTTTTTTTGCTAGCACTGCATCTATTGTATCGAATCTATTAATTATATTGCTTTCGAAAAATTAATTTAAAATTATTTTATCTTATTTTTACCTAATTTTTATTTTTTTGAAATATGATTAAATAATAAAATTAATAAAAATAAAATAAATATAATCAACTGTGATACTAAGATTTAAGATGTGTTTTTTAAAAAGAATTTATGTTTTATGTTTAAATGTTATTTGTTAAAAGTATATGTAATATTTTTTAATGTAATAGCGTTAAGATTAGAAAATCCCCAGAGGAAGTCGACATAAAATCGACGAAACGTCGGGACCAAACTGTAATTGATGCATTTTTAATTACATTATTAAAATTTAGGCCTTATTAGCTAAAAATTAAAATCTTTTAAAATTATCATAAACTTGGCCAAACAACAACAACAATTTTTTTTTACTATTTCGTTAAAAAAAAGAAATTTATAATTAAAATACAACTAAATTTTGAATGGAGGCGTGGTAACATCGTATTATTTAAATGATAGATTGAAGATCGAAGAACTATTTTATATTTGTGTTAATTTTGAGCATTTCAAATGAATGGCCAAATTAAATAACATTTTGCTTTTGCTGGCAACTCTGGTACTCGTTCACATCTTTCCACTTCACATCTTTCCACTTCACATTCTTATGTATCTTTTTTTTCGTGTTTTGTTTTCAGTATCATTATTTTTAAAATCAAATTATAACGTTATTAATATGTTTAAATATTTATACATGTACAAATTCATTTCTTATTGCTGGTGTTGTTGTTGTTGCTGCTGCTGATGATTTTTTATTATAGTTTCATTTATATCTTCGTTCTCTCACCACATGAATTTGCTCGTTTTTTTTTTCGTATTTGACTGCTCTTTTTTTTTGGTTTAATAATTTGTACGATATATATTGTTGATGGTGATTTTTTTTTCAATGTTGTTGTCGTTATTGTGTGTATGATTACTTATTATTTTTTTCTTTGTATTTTAGTCATTTTTGCGAAATATTATTGATTAGTTTAGATAGTTGTTTAACATTTCGCATTTAAATATATTTACATATCTATCTATACATATACATGCATATATTTTATATATGTTGACGTAGCCGACAGTTTTGTTGTTGTGTTGTTGTTTGTAGTGTAGAAATATTTCTTATATTCAAAAACACTAACAAACAAATTAGATAAATATTAACATGTCTGTGTTGAAAAATTCATTCATTCCGTTATTTTTGTTTTTGTATAATTAATGTGTATAAGGTACATACATATAAATAAATTAAAAAAATAAAAAGTATATGAAATATTTGAATAGAGAGGTGAAATATGTGCAGAAACAAAATGTAGTGATTTTTTCAATTTTTAATATTCTGTTTTACTTATAATTTGTCGTTTATTTATTTATTTATTTTTTTTTGCATAATTAACTGACGACAGTGGGACACGGACGACAGTGTGTTATATTTAGAATATAAAAAAATTATTTAAAAATAGAGTTTTTAATTTGAATTAAAGTAAATATTATTAAAATGTTGAAGGATTAATAGATATTCTTAAATTTGGATTAATTTTTAAATGTGTTAATATTTGAACATGCGGTTTTTAGAATGTTGATTAAATTTCAAACAATACATATACATACATACATACATATTCGTTGGTGTGGATGACTGTCAAAATCCTTCTAAGGACTTATTCAATTATAATTGGATAAAAGTAAGTCTTGATTAAACTTCGTTTAATATCCTGTTTAGTTAAAATGAAATGTACATACATATGTAACAATATCTCAAAACGTTGAATAAAGTCGTTTGATAATAAACTTAATTATAAAGAAAAACAGATTCGGGGTACTATTAATTACTATTGCGTGAAGATTTCTTATTTTTCGTCGGAATTTCATCACGAATACCTCTTTTGAAAGGTTTTATCTATTTTTCTGTTTTAGTAATTGTTGCAAAAAGTAGCCACAAGGTAGCGGTAATGACATTTTTCTTATAAATTAAAAAAAAAAAACTTTTATATGGATTTTTTTCGATGTTGGTACATTCAGAAAAAATTTAAAGCTCTCCTGGACAAATTTTCGGAACACTGTCAAACCAAATTTTTTGGTTTTAAGGGTCAAAAAGGGAATTTTCGTGAGTAAAATAAAAATAACGGTATCTTTTCAAAAAATTCAGAAACGAAAAAGTCGTAGAGCAAACTAGAGCCTACGGTCAAGCTCGAGTACTCGAGCTACTCGATAAATATAAGTATTTAGTATAGCCAATGTATGCTTTTTGGAATCGTACAAGTATCAAGAATATCATCCTTAAATTTCACTTGAATCGGACTGTCCTACTGGCGTGGGCAAACTACTACTCGAAAAAGCTCGACGCCTTTCCATACAAATATATGAAAATATTCATTTCTTAGATGTTTGACTTCATTTAAAAAATTTTTTTCCCAAAATACATGGCATGATTTTATATATTTTGGAGTCAGATAGATACCCTCCTGAAATCTTTAAACATTCTCTTAATTTTTAAAGCATTTCGATAAAAATGTTGGCGTGTTGGAGCAACTACTCGAAAAAGATCGGAAATTTTGCAAAATGTGTAAAAAAAAAAATTTTTTTTTTTTAATTTTTTCACTGTCTGCACTACTCAAGTGATATTGGCCACTTTCTATACAAATGTGTGAAAATAAGCTCTTATTTGAAGTTTGATGATATTTTCCAGAAAATTTTCCCCAATGACGTAGCAAAAAAATTATATTCGTTAGAGCTGTATATATAAAGAGAACACTTCCTTCAAGTTTCAAAGCATTCCGCCAAAAAATGAAGCTTAGAGGAACTACTACTGGACAAAAAAACTAAAAAAAATGATAAAAAAAATATCTGTTTTTTTCACTGTCCGTAATTGACTTAATTCACAGATGACTCATATACAAAATTAAGTCATTTCGATTAAAATTGTGCTCTGGGCGAACAACTACTCGAAAAAGATCAGCCACTTTCTATACAAATAATTTAAGTTTGATGTAATTTTACTGAAAATTTTCCGTCATGAATTTTTAAAAATGTTTATGTTTTGAAGTTTTAGATTTCAGGACATTATATCCTTAAAATTTCAAGGATATTCTTGGTACTTGTATGATTTCAAAAAGTATACATTTGATATAAATAGTAAATGCTTATATTTATCTTTTTACATGGTTTCAAACATGAAGTAGTTCATTTACTACTCGAGTTGCTCGAGATTCGAGTACTCGAGTACTCGAGCTCGACCGTATGCTCTGCTAAATACTTATATTTATCTTTTACATGCATTCAAAAATTAAAAATTTGATTTCTGTACTACTCGAACTATTCGTTCAGCTCGAGTAGCTAATTTACTACTCGAGTACACGAGTTTGACCGAAGGTTCTAGTGATACCAAATTTCTAAACAAAAACATTAGCTTTAGGTATTTGTATTTGAAATTATTGAAAAATAGATCATTTTGAAAAAAAAAATAATACACTTTTTCCATCGGTGTTGTCCGTCGACGATTGGGTATTTTTTTCCACAAAAAAAAAAAAAAAAAAAAAAAAAAAAAATGTTCCGTACCGCTCTGGTTAGGAGGATTAAACAAATTTTTTTTTTTTTTTTTTTTTGTAAAATAATTTTTTTTCCACTGTACTTTGTGTCCATTATCTATCCATTAAGTGTCTATTTGTGGTTGAGTTCTTGATTTCAATACGATTTATTTGTACGATTTAGAATCATTCATTTGAGTTGCTTTTGTGGTAAGAGTTTAGCGGCTAATATTAAAAAAAATAAAATTATTTTCATTTATTATTACAACATAAGTGCTATTATTGTTTATTTTCGGTTAAGTGCTAAGCGAGCGATCGGTGTAAATGTTTTATTATTTTTATTTTTATGATTGTTGAGAAAATTAAAGATATTTTCGATGTTGTATACATACTTACATACATATGTACATACATATTTATCAAAAACATTATTAAATTTTTATTGATTTTTATTTTATTTTAAATCAAACAAAATTATGTGTATTTAGACTGGATTTTTTTTTATGGTTCTCGTTAATTTATTATTAATTTGTTTTTCATGTATAAATGTTTATTTAAATTTGTGTATTTATGAATGTTGGCTTATTTGCATAATAAAACAACACAAATTTGTTTTATTGGGCCTACAAATCACATTAAAAACATAAACAGGGTGATTTAGTATGAACTAGGCAGATTGTTTTTTCTTTAATGTAAACGAAAGTCAGATATTTTATTGTTTTGGAAATCGACTTGTTTGTGTTTTAAGTAAGTTAAGTGTGTGTGTTTTTTTTTTTTTTTTGAAATGTCAAAATTGATTGATAGACTTCAAGGTATAATTACCTAATAAGAAGAGATATTGCAGTTAGGTTTAATATTTACAAGAAATTCAAAAGGAAAAACTTTTACTTTAACATTAAAATTAGTTTCTTGTCTACAAGTACGCCGTGGCCATCATTCAAGCTCTAACATTAATCAAACAATTTTATTGTATGTCTTAAAAATAAATTTAAATATTTATAATTACTTACCCTGTATTAGATTTTCGGATTTTTCATTTTTAATATCTGCTATCGTATACACATATCATAATTTGTATTTATTTTTTTCAAGGTGACATGTGTGTGAACGCATATATGCGTTTCTATTTATATTTTTATAGGTATTTGTCTACTATTTTATGTATCTATCTATTGTTAAAAAAAAAAAAAAAAAAAAAAAAAAAAAAAAAAAAACTGAAGTATAATTAATAAAAAGAATTAACTTTATGCATAAACAATAAGGCAATAACCAAATTAAACACAAATGTATATGTATGCTAGTGTATTAATCCCAAAGAGCATAAAATGGTCCCAATGGGTTAACATTCATTTTACAATGTTTCTTTTGTAATTATACCCTATACCACTGTGCGGTCAGGGTATAATGACTCTGTGCTGATGTTTGTAACTATCAGAAATATTTTACCTAAACCCATCTTTTATTATACCGATCGACTCAGAATCACTTTCTCAGAATCACTTTCTGAGTCGATTTAGAGATGACCGTCCGTCCGTCTGAGTGTCCATGTAAACCTTGTAATCAAACTACAGGTCGCAAATATAAATATTTTTGATGAAATTTGGCATATAAGCTTTTATCGGATGAACACTATTAAAATTGGTGAAATTCGGTCCATATTCAGACCTAGTCCCCATACAAATGGCCTCTATGAAATCAACATAAATTGCCATAAGATCCAAATTATCATTTAGATCTCGGTCAAATTGGGTTTGTGTGTGTTTATTACATCCAATAATCAGTAGTATAAAAATAAACCCTTTAGGAAAATTCTTAGTCATAGCCCCCATATAAAGCTGCTTCCCTTTACTTAAATCTATAAAAAAAAAAAAAAAATATTGTACAGATTTTTCTTAAATTTGGTTTGTATTTGTTTTTGCAAACAATAAGTGACCTTACCAAATATGGTCAGGATCGGTCAATTTTTCGACCTAGTCCCCATATAAACCAATAAATATAGCATCCGATATGAATTTTCTCATATCCGAAGGTAAAAAAATTAATTAAAATTCCAGTCAGATGTGGTTTGTTCTTATTTCCTATACCCAATTAGTTGAACCTAAAACCAATTCTCTAAACACATGGTATAGGGTATCGCATAGTCGGTCTAGACGGACTATAATTTTCTTACTTGTTTTACACTGTAACCCGATGCGATTCGCTACACCCATGGTAACAAAATAAATAATATAATATATATAATAAATAATATAATATATATAATAAATAATATAATATATTTTGTAGAAAACTGTTTTATTTTTTTTTTTGCGATTTTTGATTTTGTCGATTTTTGTTTTTGCGATTTTAGATTTTGGGGATTTTTGTTGTTGGTGATTTTTGATTTTGGCGTTTTTTGTTATTCCCGATTTTCTGTTTTGGCGATTTTTGATTTTGGCGTTTTTATTTTTTGTGATTTTAGTTATTCGCGATTTTCGGTTTTGACAATTTTTGATGTGGGCGATTTTTGATTTTGGTGATTTTTGTTATTCGAAATTTTTTTTTTTGTTGCTATTTTTGATTTGGCGATTTTTGGTTTTAACGATTTTTAATTTGACGATTTTTAGCTTTAGCGATTTTTATTTTTTTAGGATTTTTGATTTTGGAGCTTTTTAATTGGCGATTTTTGTTATTCGCGATTTTAGGTTCTGGCAATTTCTGTTTTTGGCGATTTTTGTTTTTATTGATTATTCGGTTTTGGCGATTTTTGTTATTCGCATTTGTCGGCTTTGGCGATTTTTTTTTCGTGATTTTTGTTTTTCGCGATTTTAGGTTCTGACAGTTTCTGTTTTTGGCGATTTTTGTTTTTATCGATTTTTCGGTTTTTGGCGATTTTTGACTTTGACGAGATTTGTTTATTTTGTGATTTTTGATTTTGTCGTTTTTTGTTTTTTTTTACGATTTTTGAGTTTGGCGATTATTGATTTTTGAGATTTTTGTCATTCGCGATTTGCGGTTTTGCGATCTTTGATTTTGGCGATTCCACCCATAGTTTCCACGGCTACTTTTATACTATAAACCACAAACAAACGTACAAAAAAAAAATACAAAACTCCATTTTTATATACAAATAAGATATAGACCTCGAACTTGACTGTGCAATTATTTATAATGCCCGCTGAAAGTTGTTGCGATAAAAATCAAAGAAAATTAAAGTATATTTTAGGGGATACAAACCAGATAAATTTAAACTCTTCTATTAATTTAATAATTTGTATGTTTTATTTATTTATTTAAAACTGAAAAAATTTTAACATAAAATAGCTACAGAAAAAACAACAAAAAGTTTTAATTTTTATGCTGCTGACAAAACATTGGAAACCTTTACAATACAGTAATTGAAAACTTTACCTCTATTTTTGGTTTCACTATTTTGTTGGCTATCTATTATTTTTAAGTATTGCTTCACAACGCCGAGGCATGGAGTCAATTAAATTGTTGATGATATTCATTGAAATTTTTTGCCACTCTGAATTTACTGGCTCTATAAGATCTGTCTTGTTTGTGTAATTTCGTAACCGTATTTTTCGATCTACAATTTCCCACAGATTTTTTATGAGATCGAGATCTGGTGATTAGACTGGCCATTCCAAAACACTAGCATTAGATTATAGCCATTCGATTACAAATTTGGAGGTGTGTTTTGGGTCATTGTCATTTCGGAACTTCCACACATGGGGCATATTTACCTATACCATTTAGAATTTGCCTGTATCCAATGTCAGTTAGAGTATCTTTTGCTACGTGAATTGGACCCATTCCTTAGTCCGAAAAGCATCCTCATACCATAATATTGCCACCGCCAAACTTAACAGTTTTATTTGTATATTTTGGGTGGTAAAAACTTTCTTCCATCGTGGCCTCTTAGAATAAACTTGGAAAGTATTCTTATTCTGTCTTGACCAGTTCATGTGTTCTTTAGCTAAATTTATGCGAGCCACCCTCAATTGCTAGTCGGAAAACATTTCGAGCACGTATTTTTAGTTTCAGATTGACCTCTTTAGGTAGGATTTTTAAAAATTTGTTAAACTCTTGTTATTAAATTATCCTCTCTTTGACTCGTTTTATGGGGCCTGCTGCCTTAATGTTAAGTCGTCACCATACCTCTTTCATTCATGATTTTTTATGTTTAAGATCAGCAGTAAACTCATCTATTATTCTGGTTTTTAACTCATCATAAAATAATAATCTGGCCATTACTTTATAATTATAAGATTAAAATAACTAATTGAAAAATTCAATTTGTTTAAAAAACAGTTGAAAGAAAACGTCAAAAAATTATAAATACTGAAAGAACGGTTAAGATTTTATACATTTTCTTTCATACCATCTTCTATTTTGATTGTTTTAATCAACTCTGGCATAGAAGTTGAAAAGTTTCCATTGTTTTGCATATTTTTAAAAATAAATTAGTTATTCTTTGATAGAGAACACAGAAAAAACATATTTTTTGAGGAATTAACGCGAAATTATAAAAAAAAACAAAATTTGCAAATTTTGAATTTTGTAAAAGTTTCCAATGTATTGTCACGCACTGTGTATTACCAGTCAATCGAAGCTAATATTAATGAACCTTTAGTTTCTTCAGTTTTGTTATTATTACTTTTTTTCAATTTTGTTTCAAATGTGTTGCTTTCATGCGATTTGATTAATTGTTCAATATTGGCGATTTTGTTCTTAATTGTAAAGCTATCTCCATCGATCAATAAATATTGCTAGTGAGATCTTTTTGGCGTTTGTTTTTCTAAAATCACTATTAAAAATCGCCAAAACGCATTTTAATATACTTGTTAATCATTGAATTTAAAAATATTTATTAATCACTGCAAGCAAATAGGAATATTTTAGTTATTTTTTATATTTGTTACAACTGCGTTTTTTTTTTATTCCAATAAATTTGGTTGGATTCTAAAAATTATTTAATATTGGCGTTTTTGTTTTGTTTTTAATAATAAAGTTATCTCCATCAATCATTAAATACTTTTAGTTAGGATACTTTGGCGAATGTTCCGTCTTTATAATTGTGATTTTTAAAAATCGCTTTAATTTTTTTTGTTAACGAATTATCCAATTTAAATCATTTATAATTAAAACAAAAAATATTTCTAACTATTTTCTTTTTGTTTTGCCGGTAAAAATTTTAATATATATTTTTTATATATATATATATAATATCACTGTAAAAATCGCGAAAACGTATTTTACTGTACGATTTCCATAAGTAATTCAGTAAATTTAAAAATCATTAGCTGTTTTTTTCAACTTGTTAAATTCTATCGATACGAATAATTGGCAATATTGGCATTTTTTTGTACCTTTTAAAAATCAATTTTCATTATTCATTCTGCTTTAACAAAATCGCTAAAATTTTGCTTATGCATTATTAAATATATATGTATATTTAAATTAAAAAATAATAACAATTTTTTGTTCCTTATAAAAATTAATTTTAAAAAATCGCTAAAATTTTCCTTGCGAATTATTAAATATATATATATTTAAACTAAAATAATAAATCTTTAATCATTCTATTTTTAGAATTAAAATTTTTTAAATATCACAATTAAAATCTCTAAAACTTATATAAATAATAACACAATTTTAGCAATTTTTTAAAATTTGTTATAATTACGTTTTTTATTATTTCAAAATGTGTTGCTTCCATTGGATTAGATAATTAACAATATATGCGTTTTTTATTCCTAATAATAGAACTATCCCCATCGATCATTAAATACTGCTCAGATCTCAGATCTCTTTGGCGTTTATTTCTAATTTTTTAGGATTGGTTAAAAATCGTCAAAAAAAAAATTCGTAATTTGATGAGTTTTTTATTCCAACATATTTCCTTTGATACGATAAATTATCCAATACGGGCGTATTTATTTTTTTATTTTTAAAAATAAATATATCTCCATCGATCATAAAATACTTTTAGCAAGGTAACTTTCCGTCTTTCTAATTGTGATTTTTAAAAATTCGCTTAATTTTTGATGTGTAAACATCTATACGCTTAGGCGGGTAAATTTCTATTTCACAATACAATCACAAAAACAGCGTAACATGTGAGCCGCCGTAAGACAAAATCGGTGTGACTTATGACTGTATTGTATTATGATACGTAATAACCTGTTTGAAAATGAAAAAGAAAAAATTAAAAATGAAAAATGAAAAATTAAAAATAAAAAATGAAAAAATGAAAACTGCAAAATAAAAAATTCAAAACAAAAATTGAAAAATAAAAAATGGAAAATAAAAAATGAAAAATAAAAATGAAAAATAAAAAATGAAAAATGAAAAATAAAAAATGAAAAATCAAAAAATGGAAAATAAAAAATGAAAAATAACGAAAAATGAAAAATAAAAAATAAAAATTGAAAAATAAAAAATGAAAAATAAAAAATTAAAAATGAATAATGAAAAATGAATAATAAAAAAAGAAAAATAAAAAATGAAAAACGGAAAATTAAAAATGAAAAATGAAAAAATAAAAATGAAAAATGAAAAATAAAAAATAAAAAATAAAAAATAAAAAAATGGAAAATAAAAAAATGAAAAATAAAAATTAAAAATAAAAAATGAAAAATAAAAAATGAAAAACAAAAAATAAAAAATGGAAAATAAAAAATGGAAAATGGAAAAAAAAATTAAAAATAAAAAATGAAAAATGAAAAATGAATAATGAAAAAATTAATAATAAAAAAAGAAAAATGAAAAATAAAAAATTAAAAACGGCAAATTAAAAATTAAAAATTAAAAATAAAAAATTAAAAATTAAAAATTAAAAATTAAAAATTAAAAATTAAAAATTAAAAATTAAAAATTAAAAATTAAAAATTAAAAATTAAAAATTAAAAATTAAAAATTAAAAATTAAAAATTAAAAATTAAAAATTAAAAATTAAAAATTAAAAATTAAAAATTAAAAATTAAAAATTAAAAATTAAAAATTAAAAATTAAAAATTAAAAATTAAAAATTAAAAATTAAAAATTAAAAATTAAAAATTAAAAATTAAAAATTAAAAATTAAAAATTAAAAATTAAAAATTAAAAATTAAAAATTAAAAATTAAAAATTAAAAATTAAAAATTAAAAATTAAAAATTAAAAATTAAAAATAAAAACTTAAAAATTAAAACTTAAAACTTAAAAATTAAAAATTAAAAATTAAAAATTAAAAATTAAAAATTAAAAATTAAAAATTAAAAATTAAACATTAAAAATTAAAAATTAAAAATTAAAATTTAAAAATTAAAAATTAAAAATAAAAAATAAAAAATAGAAAAAGAAAAATTAAAAATTAAAAATTAAAAATTAAAAATTAAAAATTACAAATTAAAAATTAAAAATTGAAAATTAAAAATTTAAAATTAAAAATTAAAAATTAAAAATTAAAAAATAAAAATTAAAAATTAAAAATTAAAAATTAAAAATTAAGAATTAAAAATTAAAAATTAAAAATTAAAAATTAAAAATTAAAAATTAAAAATTAAAAATTAAAAATTAAAAATTAAAAATTAAAAATTAAAAATTAAAAATTAAAAATTAAAAATTAAAAATTAAAAATTAAAAATTAAAAATTAAAAATTAAAAATTAAAAATTAAAAATTAAAAATTAAAAATTAAAAATTAAAAATTAAAAATTAAAAATTAAAAATTAAAAATTAAAAATTAAAAATTAAAAATTAAAAATTAAAAATTAAAAATTAAAAATTAAAAATTAAAAATTAAAAATTAAAAATTAAAAATTAAAAATTAAAAATTAAAAATTAAAAATTAAAAATTAAAAATTAAAAATTAAAAATTAAAAATTAAAAATTAAAAATTAAAAATTAAAAATTAAAAATTAAAAATTAAAAATTAAAAATTAAAAATTAAAAATTAAAAATTAAAAATTAAAAATTAAAAATTAAAAATTAAAAATTAAAAATTAAAAATTAAAAATTAAAAATTAAAAATTAAAAATTAAAAATTAAAAATTAAAAATTAAAAATTAAAAATTAAAAATTAAAAATTAAAAATTAAAAATTAAAAATTAAAAATTAAAAATTAAAAATTAAAAACTAAAAATTAAAAATTAAAAATTAAAAATTAAAAATTAAAAATTAACAATTAAAAATTAAAAATTAAAAATTAAAAATTAAAAATTAAAAATTAAAAATTAAAAATTAAAAATTAAAAATTAAAAATTAAAAATTAAAAATTAAAAATTAAAAATTAAAAATTAAAAATTAAAAATTAAAAATTAAAAATTAAAAATTAAAAATTAAAAATTAAAAATTAAAAATTAAAAATTAAAAATTAAAAATTAAAAATTAAAAATTAAAAATTAAAAATTAAAAATTAAAAATTAAAAATTAAAAATTAAAAATTAAAAATTAAAAATTAAAAATTAAAAATTAAAAATTAAAAATTAAAAATTAAAATATAAAAATTAAAAATTAAAAATTAAAAATTAAAAATTAAAAATTAAAAATTAAAAATTAAAAATTAAAAATTAAAAATTAAAAATTAAAAATTAAAAATTAAAAATTAAAAATTAAAAATTAAAAATTAAAAATTAAAAATTAAAAATTAAAAATTAAAAATTAAAAATTAAAAATTAAAAATTAAAAATTAAAAATTAAAAATTAAAAATTAAAAATTAAAAATTAAAAATTAAAAATTAAAAATTAAAAATTAAAAATTAAAAATTAAAAATTAAAAATTAAAAATTAAAAATTAAAAATTAAAAATTAAAAATTAAAAATTAAAAATTAAAAATTAAAAATTAAAAATTAAAAATTAAAAATTAAAAATTAAAAATTAAAAATTAAAAATTAAAAATTAAAAATTAAAAATTAAAAATTAAAAATTAAAAATTAAAAATTAAAAATTAAAAATTAAAAATTAAAAATTAAAAATTAAAAATTAAAAATTAAAAATTAAAAATTAAAAATTAAAAATTAAAAATTAAAAATTAAAAATTAAAAATTAAAAATTAAAAATTAAAAATTAAAAATTAAAAATTAAAAATTAAAAATTAAAAATTAAAAATTAAAAATTAAAAATTAAAAATTAAAAATTAAAAATTAAAAATTAAAAATTAAAAATTAAAAATTAAAAATTAAAAATTAAAAATTAAAAATTAAAAATTAAAAATTAAAAATTAAAAATTAAAAATTAAAAATTAAAAATTAAAAATTAAAAATTAAAAATTAAAAATTAAAAATTAAAAATTAAAAATTAAAAATTAAAAATTAAAAATTAAAAATTAAAAATTAAAAATTAAAAATTAAAAATTAAAAATTAAAAATTAAAAATTAAAAATTAAAAATTAAAAATTAAAAATTAAAAATTAAAAATTAAAAATTAAAAATTAAAAATTAAAAATTAAAAATTTAAAATTTAAAATTAAAAATTAAAAATTAAAAATTAAAAATTAAAACTTAAAAATTAAAAATTAAAAATTAAAAATTAAAAATTAAAAATGAAAAATAAAAATTAAAAAATTAAAAATAAGAAATGAAAAATTAAAAATAAGAAATGAAAAATAAAAAATTAAAAATGAAAACTAAATAATGAAAAATAAAATAAATTAAAAATTAAAAATAAAAAATAAAAAATAAAAACGAAAAATGAAAAAATTAAAAATTAACCGGTTGAAATAATAAATAATAAATATCTTTATATTAGCAGAGCCCCTTCATTTGATTGCTATAAATGATACATAGATGACGCTTTCTGTTTGATTTTAAAAAGTGCCATAAATAAATCTTTAATTACTAGATGTTTACACATCTCCCCTGTGATCGTACTCACATAATTTTTTTATTAATGAATTATCCAACTTAAATCTTTTATAATTAAAAAAATATATATTTCTAATTATTTTCTTTTTGTTATGGCGATTAATTATTTAATATTTCCATCGGCCTTTAACTTTGTAGATGTGATTTATAAAAAGTCGCTTAAATTTTCCATTAAAGATTTAAAAAAAATTTAATTATTATCCTTTTGTTTTGGCTGTTAAATCTTTAATAGAGTTTATTTTTTACTTTATCACTAAAAAATCAACAAACCGCTTTTCAATGTAGGGGTCCCATAAGTAATGCAATCAACTTAAATATCGCCAAAATGATTTTTTATTTTGGATTTCCTGAAGAGAAAAAAGATCATTAAATTAAATAATCCTCATCAATCATTCGATGCTTTTATAAATTGAATCTATTTCCTTAAATCATAAATTATAACTTATTCGGTAGTGCTAATAATTTTGTTAGCAATATTAAATATTTTCAGTATTTTATATAATTGAATTTTAAATGTTATATGAATAATTAATAATGTTAGATATTTATTTTATACGATCTTTAAAAAAAAAACAAGTCGTTTAACAAAATCGCTTAAGTATTATCGGAAGTTGATTTTCATTATAATCTATAACCAAACTATGGTTTCAATTTCTAATTATAAAATAACTCAAGGTCTAGCGAAAAATATGTGTGATCACTTGATAGAGCTGATAAAGTGATTTAGGCGTTTTTATTTATTTTTCAAATAATCTGCTTAAAGAATTTAATTAAACGTAAATTAAAGTTCGAATTTGATAATTTTTTATATTGAATAATTTAAAAATGCAAAACTTTAGGTTTATCGATTAATCTCGGACTGAGTGGGTAACGCAAGCATCTCTTACAAATAAATCTCACATAATTTCGGCCGCCTTACTAACTTAGTAGTTAAACAATCGTATTTATAAAATGCTCTAACTAATGATTCCACTAATAAATAAATCACTTAACAATATTGATTACAACAATTATAAGATTTTAACTTTAAATTCCAATCAACTGTTTTCCTAATCGTTTAATACTTTTTTAAATACTTTTTAAGCGGCTCGTTTTGACTCGTTAAATTAGGTTAATTGTCATTAGCGATAATAAACATTTTTCCTATCATTTGTTCTCGTTGTCGTCTTTTGTACCTACACAGAGTGTCTGACTTGTGTGTGTATCAAATGTTCAGCTTATTTCTATTTTATCTTAATTTGCTTTTAATTTAATACACTTCAAAATACAAAAAATACTTAATATCCCACTTTTGTTACTGATGTTGTTATTGTTGTTGTTGTTGTAATTTGCTCGAGCCACATTTTTAATCAATCATCTCATACTCAATTTACTTTTTTGTGTTTAAGTCTTTTAAAATGTTTCCACGCTTTTCGTCGTTTTCGCCATTTGTATAGAGTTTTTAAAGAATTAATTCTTTAATACAATTAAAAATATAATTTGTCAGAATTCTTTTTCTTTTTTTTTTGATATTAAGACATTTTTCTTTTGAGAAACATTTTTTGATTTTATTTCCCTATACCACCACGTGGTTAGGGTATAATGACTTTGTGCTGAAATTTGTAACTACCAAAAATATTAGACCTAGACACATCTTATATTATACCGGTCGACTCAGAATCACTTTCTGAGTCGATTTAGCGATGTCCGTCCGTCTTTAATGAATTTTAATGAAATTTGGTAAATAAGCTTTCAGCGGCCATATGGCGAATGTTATTGCAATTAGTGACCTAGTCCCCATACAAATGATCCCTATGAGAACGACTTAAATTGCCATAAGATCCAAATTATCATATAGATCTCGGCCAAATTTGAGATTTGTGTGTTCATTACACTCATTAATCAGGTGTATAAAGTAAAACCCTGTAGGACAATTCTTAGTCATAGCCCCCATATAAAGCTGCTTCCCGATCTTCACTTAAACCTATCAAAAACAAAAATATTCCACAAATTTGGTTTGTATATGTTTTTTTGCCAAAAAGAAGTGACTACCAAATATGGTCAGGATCGGTCCATGTTTCGACCTAGTCCCCATATAAATATAGCATCCGATGTGAACTTTTTCAAATCTGCCGGCCAAAAAATAGATAAAAATTCCACTCAATTATGGTTTATGCTTATTTTCTATATCCAATTAGTTGGCATCGCATAATCGGTCTTTTTTTTTTCCTTGACAAAGGAAGCATATTTATTTAAATATATAAAAGATTATTAAAGTAGTAGAGATACATTTTATTACAATTAATTCAATTCAAACTCATATGCTGTCCAATTGACGTTCCTATACGGAACATAGGGCGGAAATTGTCGCACTCCATTGTTGGCGGTTTTGTGCAATACAACGAATTTTAGGCCATGAGCCTATATGTTGACTTTCGGAATGTATCGATCGAATCCAGGTTTTTCTTGGCCTTTCTCTGCGTCTTGTACCCTGCGGGTTCCATTCAAACGACATTTTAGATATATTGACATCTTCTCTTCTTAGCGTGTGACCTATCCACCGCCACTTTCTACGCTTTATTTCTGTGTCAATAGGTTCGCTTAGTGTTAACGACAGAAGGTCTTCATTTGATATGGTGTTGGGCCAAAATATGTGACAGATGCGACGAAGACATTTGTTGACGAAAACTTGTAATTTTTGGCAGATATTATTTGTCACCTTCCAAGTTTCACAGCCGTATAAAAGAATTGGTTTAATGCTGGTGTTAAAGACCTTAACCTTTGTTTTTCTGCTAATGTTGCGAGACATCCAAATTCTTTTCATTTTATGGTATGCGGCGCGTGCCTTATTTATGCGGCTTGAAACATCCGCATCTGCTCCACCATCTTTGGAGATTACACTCCCAAGGTAGCTAAAATTGGTGACATCCTTGATGACAGATGGGTTACCATTTATTGTGACTGTCAGTGGAGTTTGGTTCGCAGTCTCAACACGCATCAGTTTTGTTTTTGTCATATTGACCTTTTGTATTGTATTGTATTGTATAAAAGAGGTGACGAAAGTACCGCGACCAGTATGATCTATTGTACTGCCCTCTGCTAATAGTTGTTCCTATAAAATCTCACCCAATCCTGAAGCCCTCAGAAATTCGAGGATGTGGGTTGGTTCCAGTGATTTTACTTCGCTCCCTGGTATTTGGAAAGAACCCAGGTACTTTTTCCTCTTATGCATTAAAGCTCCACAATCCCCCAGTATGTGCTCCGCCGATTCTGCCTTCTCATCGCAAAATCTGCACATGGGGTTCGCTTCAATTCCTAACCTGCTCAGATGCTCCCTGAGCCTACAGTGACCGGTTAGAATCCCGGTTAATATTCTCAGTCCGTTCTTCGATAGTCCGATACATGACTCAAATCTCTTACCGTTGTAGTTACCTAGCAGTAGTTTTGATTGCCTTAAGCCCAAGTGGCTCGAGAAAAGCTCCTGTCTGATATGATTCTCACATTCTTTGAGTACGCCTTCCCATACTCCTTTTCCTATTCCACAAAACGGTTCCGGCCCCATTAGCTTTGTGGTAGCTCCCTTTCTGGCAAGCTCATCCGCTTGCTCATTTCCCCGAATCCCAATATGTCCTGGGACCCAACAGAGGCTGACCTTATTGTGTCTGCCTAGCTCATTCAGTCTTTGCAGACAGTCCCTTACTAACTTAGAGTTTACTACATAGGAGCCTAGTGCTCGAATAGCAGCTTGACTATCTGATAATATGGTTATGTCCTGTCTATTGTACTTTCTATTTAAGTTAATCTGTGCACATCTATCGATGGCATAAATTTCCGCCTGGAAAATACTCGTGTGCATTCCCATTGATTCGTAGTATTTGGTTCTAGGCCCAAAGACTCCCGCCCCTGTTCCATTCCCGGTCTTTGACCCGTCCGTGTACCATTTGATCGTATTCTCCTTAAGAGAATATGCTGTGCTCAAACTACTCCATTCCTTTTTGTTACTAAGTTTTGTAACAAAGTTTTTCCTGAAATCGTATTTCTTCTCCATCCTGTCCATTGGACAATCTAGGAGGGAGTAATCTTTAACCTGACTTATTTGGTTCCATTGCCCTTCATAAAGCCTGGATATAGGTTTATCCCCCTTTATCCTGATTGCCGTTGCCAGGGCTTTCTTTTGCACCACTATATGCAGTGGGCTCTGATCCAAGAGTACTTCAAGTGATGCCGTTGGGCACGTCCTCATTGCACCCGTTATTCCAATACACGCTAGTCTTTGTATTCTACTTAACTCCATTTGAGTTGATTTTAGCTCCGTCCTTTTGGCCCACGCAATAGCTCCATAGGTCACGATTGGACGGACCATCATGGAGTACATCCAGTGTAGGATGCTGGGTTTACATCCCCAGGTTCTACCCGCTACCCTTCTACATATCATTGTAGCACGCTTGGCTTTCTCTGTGATATGGTTGACGTGTGCCTTCCATGTTAACTTGCTGTCTAGTATTATGCCTAGATATTTCACTTCTGTCCTTGGTTCGATGACTTCTCCCAGAATTTGAACTGCCTTCCATCTTGGAAGTTTTCTTTTCCTGGTAAATGGTACAATAGTGGTCTTTGTCGGATTGATGTTCAGTCCTGTTGCCCTACACCATTGATTGATAATTCTCAGCCCTCTTTGGACAATGTCACAGAGGGTTTCCTCGAATTTGCCTCTTGCTATTATGACTATATCGTCCGCATAGCCTTGACATTCTATACCTGCTTCTGACAGTTCCACTAGTAGTTCGTCCACAACCAGACTCCACATTAGAGGCGAAAGAACCCCTCCCTGTGGACATCCTCTGGTTGTGTTGACGGCTAAGGTTTCCCCTTCTGCTAGTGTTTCTGCTGATCTTGTGTTGAGAACTTCTACCATCCATCTTGATATCACTGAGTGTACTCCTTTTCGGTTTAATGCCCTTTCTATTACATCATGTGAAGTATTATCAAAGGCTCCTTCTATATCTAGGAAGGCACAAACTGCTATTTCCTTCTCATCTAGTGATTTTTGAATAGTGCCCACTAGTTTGGTAAGAGCGGTCTCCGTTGATTTGCCCGCTCTATACGCATGCTGGTTTGGATGCAAAGGCAACTGTTGTAATATCCCACATCTTAAATAGTTGTCCACTGCTTTTTCAAGTGTCTTTAACATGAAAGATATTAGGCTTATTGGTCTGAAGGATTTTGGATGTGCAGTGTCTTTTTTCCCCACTTTGGGTATGAACACCACTTTTGCCCTCCTCCATGCCTCTGGTATGTACCCTAAGGCCAAGCTACTCCGCCCGATATTCATTAAGAATGGTAAAATTCCCTTTAAGCCCTTTTGTAATAAGGCAGGAAAAATACCATCCGTTCCAGGGGACTTGTAGGGTTGAAAGGTGCCTAAAGCCCATTCTAGTCTTGCCCTTGAACAAATTTCGTTTGCTATTTGTCTATTTTCCCTACTAGGGTTTCTTGGATTGTTACTTGGCCGTTCGTTGTCTACTGCCACACTTCCTGGAAAGTGTGTCTTTAATAACAACTCTGCCCTTTCTTGGCCAGTTTCCGTGTAACTACCGTCTTCTTTCCTAAGTGACATTGTTAGTTCTGGTCCGCATTTCGCAAATGTTCTATGAAGCCTTGCCGCTTCCGGAAGAGATTCCATATTTTCACAAAATTTTCTAAAGCTATTTCTTTTAGCTTTCCTTATTTCTTTGTTATATACAGTAAGTTTGGCCCTATAAAGCTCCCACTGCCCGTTACGCTTTGCCTTATTGCCGAGCATACGAACTTCGGTTCTGAGTGTGGAGAGATTTTCGTTCCACCAAACTGCGTCCTTCTCCTTGCCCCTCGGTTTCTCGGGGCAGCTACAAAAATAGGCATCCAACAGGGCCCCTTTCAATTGGGTCACACTGTCATCGAGCTCATACTGATTCCGTATGCGTTTGCTCAGTGTTATGCCTTGTAGATTGTAGCCTAGGATTTCATTATACCTCACCCAATTTGTTTTTCTTGGATTTCTATATGAAGTTGCCTGAATACTTAGGCCCTCTAGCGAAAATTCAATTATTTTATGGTCTGATAATGATTCCTCATCTGATACCTTCCAATTTCTCGTAATCCTAGCTAAGCTTGGACTGGCTACCGTAATGTCTAAGACCTCCTCTCTTACCCTTGTAACGAATGTAGGTTTATTTCCCTCATTTAGTACTTCTAGGTTGGATGTTATTAAAAATTCTAATAGGTACTCACCTCGATAGTTTGTGTTGGTGCTGCCCCATATTGTGTTATGTGCATTGGCATCGCACCCCAGTAAGAGCTGCAAGTTTTGCCTTCTGCAGAAGTCCACTAGCCGCCGTACCTCTGCCGGTGGTGTTGAAGTTTCATCTCCCGGAAAGTAAGCTGATGCCACCACTATGACCCTTTTTCTGCCCTCAATGTTGATGAGGGCTTGGATGGGGACCAAGTCCCGCGTCATGAATTCTGTAAGACAAGTGTAGTTAATATCTTTACTAATTAATATGCATGCTCTGGGTGACGTATTTCTACTGTCCCATATTACCTTGCCGCTACCGCAGCTTAGACCTCTGATTGCACCCTTATAGTGCCAGGGTTCTTGGATCAATACCATGCCCAGGTTAAATTTTGAAAATGCCCTAGCGATCGCTGCGGACGCAGCTTTTGCATGGTGGACGTTAACCTGGGCGAACTTGATATGTGATCCATTATTCGACATTATGCTACTTGTTATTGCTGCTGTCACTTAGCAGCATTTCCTCTTCTTCCTCGTCAATTGGAACATCTGAGTGGCCTGGATCCATGCCCTCCGTATCGCTTCCAATGGATGATAGCTGTTCCGTCTCCATTGGTACAGATACTTCCGGTACAGATGTGGGCTCTTTTGAGGTTGGAATCTCTGTTCCCTCTAGTGGTTTTGCGGGGTCTGGGTTGCTCTCTCTTCCTTTGCCCCTCGCTATTCCATGTACCGGAACCTCGCCAAATCTGTAGCTGATTGCATTTCCTGCTTTCTTGATGGCTTCCAGCGATTGGTCGTCTATGCCTATCGTCATCAGCTGGCCATTACCTTCTGCCCTGGTTTTTATAACCTTCCACAGGGGCGTGTTAATGCCTTCGTTCTGTGCACTTATCAGAGCTATTATTTGCTCCGTTGTCTGGCCTGCGCATCTGGGAAGGAAGATGGTGACCGCATGTGCTCTGACCTTGAGACCCATTTTACCAGCAATACGAATTAATGCCTCTAGCTTTGTCCGTGTTCCGGATAGGGTGTGGCTCAAAAAGCAAATATCGTCCTCATAATCAAGATCAGATAATCTTTGGTTCGGTCTCCATTGTATGCCATCTGGTACTTCTGAATGTGTTTTTGTTAAAATGTTGTCCAAAACCAATATAAATAAAAGGTGTGACAAAACACACCCCTGGCGAACTCCATTCTGTATTGTGAACTTGTCACTAGTCTTACCTTTGTATATAACCCTACATTCTGAATTTGTGTAAAGTTCACATATGAGGTGTACAATTTTATCAGGTACACCAAGTTCCCGAAGTGTATTCCATATAGCGTCTCTGTTAATGGTATCAAAGGCCCTCTCAAAGTCAACGAATAGAAGATATAGTGGGGATCTCCACTCGACTGACTGTTCAACCACAATGCGCAACGTGTTAATGTGATCGATACAGGATCTTTGTGGTCTGAAACCGTTTTGTTCTTGTCGAAGTTGACCATTTAATATTGGTGATATACGATTCAAGATTACGAAGGCAACAATCTTCTGGATAGTATTTAGTAATGTTATACCCCTCCAATTTCTGCAGTTGCTTAAATCTCCCTTTTTTGGAATAGTAATAATCGTTCCTTCTTTCCAGGATCTTGGTATACAGCCTGATTGCCAGACTTGGTCTATTAAGGGATAAAGGATGGGGGCCAGTATTTCTGAACCGTATTTGAAAAGTTCGGCTGGAAGGTTGTCGGGTCCGGCGGATTTGTGGGATTTGTGGGATTTTAACTGCCGTATAGCATCTGAGATTTCAATGATTGTTGGTGATATCGTAGAGATGTTACAGTTAGGGTTGGGGCGTTGACCTGTTTCAATGGGACTTTGCGATATACTGGATTGTTGGTCAGCGTCAACGAAAAATTCTTTCCATCGCGCAAGTTTTGGTCATCTGATGTGAGGTTGTTTCCGTTGTTTTCTTGTAGAGGAGGTACCGTTGATTTAGTATTGGTTAGTAGTGTAATGGCCTTATACACACCTCTCAAATTATTTCGCATGGCAGCATTTTCAGCGTCAGTAGCAATGTTGTTGATAAAATTTTCCTTGTCTTTCTTTGCCGATTTTTTTACTTGACGTTCGGTGTCGTTGTATTGCGTCTTTAACAGCTGCTTATCTTCGTCTGACTGCGAATTGAGCATTGTAGCTTTAAGTGATCTTCTTTCAAGGATGAGATCCCAAGTTGCGTCGCTAATCCATAATTTCCTGTCTCCTTTTTTGGAACCTATTTTCCTTTCAGCTGTTCTGCAGATTCTACGCACGTCTTCCCAGGTCGGCTGGTCATTAAATTCATTAAATTCAATTCTTAGACTTTCTACATAACTCTCGCGCACAAGAGGATCTTCAAATCTACAAGTATCGAATTTTCCGTTGCGATTTTTTTGGATTTGTATTGCTGCGGGTCGTAATCTAATTTGAGCTACCAATAAGCTGTGATCACTGTATACGTCAGCGCCTCTACGAGTGCGCACATCAAGAAGAGAGTTGTGGAATCTTCTGCTGATCAATATGTGGTCTATTTGATTTCTAGTTTTACCATCTGGAGATTGCCAAGTGTATTTATGTATATCGCGGTGAGGAAATCTCGTGCCTCCTATGAAGAGGTGATTGTTTTCACAAAACTCTACCAGACGAGTTCCATTTCCGTTTCTTTCCCCACCCAGGCCATGCCGCCCCAAGATATTTTGGATATTTAAGTTGTCAGTTCCGACTTTGGCATTAAAATCTCCCTGTACGACCAATATGTCACCTTCGGGGGTAGTGTTTACAGTGTTTTCTAGTAATCTATAAGACTCATCCTTAATATCATCGTCATAGGGTTCTGTGGGAGCATAACATTGTATGACCGTTATATTGCGATATCTTGATTTGAACCTAGCGGTGATGATTTGTTCAGATATTGGGTTATATCCAATCAGCGATTTCTTTGCTTTATGGGAAATGAGTAACCCCACGCCGTTAATACGGTATTGTTCATTTCCGCTGAACACAAAGTATTGACCGGATTCTGTATATTCTTTGCCTTTGCCCATTCGCCTTGTTTCTACAAGGCCCAGGATTTCAAGTTTGTACCTTTGCATTTCTTTACAGACTTGCTCCATTTTCGATACATCCGTCAAAGTTCGCACATTCCATGTTCCTATCATAGTCCTTTTACGAAAGCCAAAGGTCGTCATCTGGGTTTTCCGTTTGTTTTCATTTCCAATTTCCGTTTCTTGGGTAATCTATTTTTTTTATGGTAGGGCTACCAACCCCACGCAACCCCGTATACGTCAGTGGGATACGCACTGGTGATCTACATCTTGCGGCATCCAGTTCTACCTCCATACACATTTATATAGCGAGCCGCTTGATACAAGTTCCGACGCCCGCTCGCAGCCGCACCTAACCTGATGAAACCGACGCTGCTGTTGCTAGATTTTTGTCACCCCCGGGTATTTTATTTCCCCGGTACCCTCCATATTGAAACAATATGGCGAGCGTCCCCAATTCGCCATGGGAGGGTCCCGATGGAGGATCTAGCAAATCCCACACGGGAAAGATTATTTTTGCAAAAATGTATTTTTTCAATTATTTGAAACTATTCTAGAAATTATTTTGGAATAAATAATTTTTTTTTTTTCAAAAAAGCGTTTTTCGACCATTTTGTTCGGCGACGCTTAGTTTTGAGATGTAAGCGATTTTATATTTCCATCTGGCAGCCCTAAAAATAATATTCGAAATATAAGCGATTTTATATTTCCTGCCAAATATCCAAAGGTAGACGTATGATTCTTAATTAATCATATAATTAATCGTACTTATATGTATTCGTACAGCGTTACAGAATCAGCAAATAAGTGAGCTTAACTATTATAATGTTATAATATAAGCCACGTGCAACTAATTAGGAACAGTAGTATCCAATAATTAAATCGCCATATTAAAGGTAATATTTATGAAATAAAATGCTAAAACTTGACACTGTTCATCTAATTCATCTAAAATTCACCACTAATTTTACCGTTATTTTTTCTTTTTTTTGTGTTTTTTAAAATTTGTGAAATAAATTAATCGTGCACTAAATTAGGAACAGTGATAATCTTTTCTATACCTTTTTGAGAACGTTTTTTTTAGAATTTTTCTAAAAAAAGTCGTTAAGTATCAGTGTCTTTAGATTTCTTCTTATTGAAAAATTTAAGATTCAGAAAATTTTAAAAAAATTTCAGAATCTAATATTTTTTTATGAAAAATTTTAGCTTCTCAGCATATTTTGCCTTCAAACTTTTTTTTATAGTAAAAATTAAAATATTTAAAATTTTTAAAAAAATTTTCAGATTCTCATACTTTTTTAAATAAAAATTTCAGCTTCTCAGCATATTTTCCAATAGAACTCTTCTTCAAACTGAAAAAGTCTTAAGTACCAATGTCTTTATTTAGACTTTTTCTTTTAGAAAAATTTGAAATATTTAAAATTGTTAAAAAAAATTTTCAGGTTCTCATTTTTTTTAAATAAAAAATTTCAGCTTCTCAGCATACTTTCCAATAGAACTCGTTTTCTAAAAGAAAAAGTCTTAAGTACCAGTGTCTTTAGACTTTTTCTTATAAAAAAAATTAAGTTTTTTTTAAATATTGCAGATTCTCATATTTTTTTTAATAACAAATGTCAGCTTCTTAGCATATTTTCCAATAGAACTCTCCTTCAAACTGAAAAAGTCTTAAGTACCAATGTCATTAGCCTTTTTATTTTGGAAAAATTTGAAATATTTAAAATTGTTAAAAAAATTTTTCAGGTTCTCATATTTCTTAAATAAAAAATTTCAGCTCCTTAGCATATATTGTCTTTAGACTTTTTCTTTTAGAAAAATTAGAAATATTTTAGATTTTTTTTAAAAAAAATTGCTGATTCTCACACTTTTTTAAATAAAAAATTTGAGCTTCTCAGCATATTTTGTCTTTAAACTTTTTCTTTTAGAAAAATTAGAAATATTTTAGATTTTTAAAAAAAAATTGCAGATTCTCACACTTAAAAAAAAAAATTTCAGCTTCTCAGCATATTTTGTCTTTAGACTTTTTTTCTTTTAGAAACTTTTTAAATATTTTAGATTTAAAAAAAAAAAAAATTTCAGATTCTCATACTTTTTTAAATAAAAAATTTCACCTTCTCAGCATATTTTCCTATAGCAAAATCTTTTTCTGAAAGAAATAGTCAAAGTATTAAGTAAGACACTGTTAGACTTTTTCTTATAGAAATATAAAAAAAAAAATCAGATTCTCATATTTTTTTATTAAAATATGTCAGCTTCTCAGCATATTTTGTCTTTAGACTTTTTCTTATAGAAAAATTTGAAATATTTTAAATTTAAAAAGAAAATCAGATTTTCATATTCATTTAAGTAAAAAATTTCACCTTTTCAGCATATTTTCCAATAGAACACTTTTTCTAAAAGAAAAAGTCTTAAGTACCAGTGTCTTTAGACTTTTTCTTATAGAAAAAATAATAATTTTTTTTTAAATATTTAAGATTCCCATACATATTTTTTTTAATAAAAAATTTCAGCTTCTTAGCATATTTTGTCTAGACTTTTTCATATAGTAAAATTTGAAATATTTTTAATTTTTTTAAAAAATTTCAGATTCTCATATTTTTTTAAATAAAAAATAAAAAATGCTGAGTAATATTTTTCAATAGAACTCTTTTTTTTAAATAAATAGTCTTGAGTACCAGTGTCTTTGTACTTTTTCTTATAAAGCAATTTTAAATTAAAAAAGAAAAATTTCAGATTCTCATATTTTTTTAAATAAAAAATTTCTCAGCATATTTTGTCATTAAACTTTTTCCTTCAGAAAAAATTTGAAATATTTTAAATTTCCTATAAAAATTTCTTTTTCAAATACAAGTCTTAAGTATCAGTTTCTTTAGACCTTTTCTTATAGAAAAATTTGGATTCTGAAGATCTTGTAAAAAAATTCCAGACTCTCATATTTTTTATATAAAAAATTTCAGCTTCTCAGCGTATTTTCCAATAGAACTCTTTTTCTAAAAGAAAAAGTCTTAGTTACCAGTGTCTTTAGACTTTTTCTTATAAAAAAATAATAATTTTTTTTTTTAAATATTTCAGATTCTCATATTTTTTTTAATAACAAATGTCAGCTTCTTAGCATATTTTCCAATAGAACTCTTCTTCAAACTGAAAAAGTCTTAAGTACCAATGTCATTAGGCTTTTTATTTTGGAAAAATTTGAAATATTTAAAATTGTTAAAAAAATTTTTCAGGTTCTCATATTTTTTTAAATAAAAAATTTCAACTCCTTAGCATATTTTGTCTTTAGACTTTTTCTTTTAGAAAAATTTGAAATATATTAGATTTAAAAAAAAAAAATTGCAGATTCTCACACTTTTTTAAATAAAAAATTTCAGCTTCTCAGCATATTTTGTCTTTAGACTTTTTCTTTTAGAAAAATTAGAAATATATTAGATTTAAAAAAAAAAAATTGCAGATTCTCACACTTAAAAAAAAAAAATTGCACATTCTCACACTTTAAAAAAAAATAAAAATTTCAGCTTCTCAACATATTTTGCCTTTAGACTTTTTCTTTTAGAAAAAATAGAAATATTTAAGATTTTAAAAAAAAAATTGCAGATTCTCACACTTTTTTAAATAAAAAATTTCAGCTTCACAGCATATTTTCCTATAGCAAAATCATTTTCTGAAAGAAAAAGTCAAAGTATTAAGTAAGACACTGTTAGAATTTTTCTAATATTTTAAATTAAAAAAAAAAAAAAAAAAAAAAAAAAAAAACAGATTCTCATATTTTTTTAATAAAATATGCCAGCTTCTCAGCATATTTTGTCCTTAGACTTTTTCTTATAGAAAAATTTGAAATATTTAAAATTTAAAAAGAAAATCAGATTTTCATATTTATCTAAATAAAAAATTTCAGCTTATCAGCATATTTTCCGATAGAACTCTTTTTCTAAAAGAAAAAGTCTTAAGTACCAGTGTCTTAGGCTTTTTCTTATAGAAAAATTTTAAATATTTAAAATTGTTAAAAAAATTATTTTTATTTATTTTATTTTTTTAAATAAAAAATTTCAACTCCTTAGCATATTTTGTCTTTAGACTTTTTGTTTTGAAAAATTTGAAATATTTTATATATTTAAAAAAAAAAAAAAAATCAGATCCCATACTTTTTTAAATAAAAAATTTCAGCTTCTCAGCATATTTTGTCTTCTACCTTTTCGTATAGAAAATTTTGAGAGGTTTAAATTTTTTTTTAAACATTTTAGATTCTCATATATTTTTTAATTAAAAATTTCAGCTTCTTAGCATATTTTCCTATAGCAAAATCTTTTTCTGAAAGAAAAAGTCAAAGTATTAAGTAGCAGTGTTTTTAGACTTTTTCTTATAGAAATATTTTAAATTAAAAAAAATCAGATTTTCATATTTTTTTTTTAATAAAATATGTCAGCCTCAGCATATTTTGTCTTCAGACTTTTTCTTATAGAAAAATTTTAAATATTTTGAATTTAAAAAGAAAATCAGATTTTCATATTTTTTTAAATAAAAGATTTCAACTTCACAGCATATTTTCTAAAAGATAACACTTTCTAAAGATTTTTTCTTGTAGAAAAATTTTAGAGTTAGAAAATTTTTTAAAAACGTGTTTGATTCCCAAGAAAAAATTTCAGCTTCTTAGCATATTTTCCTGTAAAAAACTCTTTTTCTAATACAAGTCTTAAGTATCAGTTTCTTTAGACCTTTTCTTATAGAAAAATTTGGATTCTGAAGATCTTGTAAAAAAATTTCAGACTCTCATATTTTTTTTATAAAAAAAATTTCAGCTTCTCAGCTTATTTTCCTATAGAAAACTCTTATATTCGATACATAATTTGTTTACAGAATTCCCTTACGATTATGATAACTTATTATTATAAAAAAAAAATAAATTTATTAAAAAAAAAAAAAAAAAAAAGAATTCACTTCTTGAAGTTACTGCATGCCTCCAATTATGTGCCGTGTATCTTTTTCTAACACTCATTCGCCACCAAACATGAAACAAAACGTAACAACAAAACCTGCCTGCATATTTTCTTTTCTTCTTGTACGAATATTAATGCCAGTCTGTCGCTCACTTTATTTTCAATTACAGCAAATTTGTGCAAAACTTAACCACACCAAACATGGTTAAGAAAAACAAAAAGCAGTTTTGTTTTGTATAAAATAACTAACACACAAATCGCAATCGCGTACAGTTGACAAGATTAACAAGCTTTACCACCATCATCATCAACAGCCAAAGCGTAGTCGTCATCATGCACTGCACATGCAATAATCTACTACATCATACTCTAACGTTAAACATTGATACTTTTTTTTTGTATTTGTATTTTATTTTACTTTACGTTATTTATGTGTACGAGTACTTACTTGCAAAAAATGCTTGCTTGCTTGCTTATGTTTACTTTTTGCACATTTTACTTTTAGCATAGTTAGTTACTGCATATTACACTCACCACCACTACCACCACCAGCACCACTACCAACACCACCACTACCACCATGGTTGCTAGTTAGTTTGTAAGAATTTATTTTTAGTGTAACAACACGACCAGCTTAATAGTAACAACAAATAATACCACCTCCTCATACACCTCCTGATTAACTTCTTATTTTGTTGTTTTAATCTTCTCATTTTCTATTATGCCCCCCACTTTCTTAAACGTATTAGACTTATTACAAATAACACTAACAACAAAGAAATGTTTGTAAAAAAACACTCTCAGCTTAAACTACTACTTTTTTTAAGTTACATTCACTTTATTGTACTGCATAGTTTAACTTTCTTACTCCTTTAACTACACCATTTCCCAATGATATTGAGAAATTTGTAAATAATTTAGACACAAGAGAATGTTAAAAGATTTTCAATTAAAGCATTTGAAATTGTTGGAAAAAAAGAACAAAAATTGAATAGTCTTAGGTTCAAATCTCAATCTAATGAATTATAACAGGAATTATTTCAATGGGCGACAAAAAATGAAGAAATTTCTGAACTTTAAGTGTGACTATTTTTATACCCTCCACACCACTGTGCAGAGGGTATATATCAGTTTGCATTAGGTTTGTAACGCCTCGAAAATTAAATTTCCGACCCTTTAAAGTATATATATTCCTGAACCTTATAACCACTCGAGTCGATATAGCTATGTCCGTCTGTTCGTCCGTCCGTCCGTCTGTCTGTTGAAATCACGATCATTCACAAAATAAACTATTTACCTAGTTAAAATTAGGATAATATTGTTTGTCATAGTTTCGAGCAGGTTGGTATTTAAAATGGGGATAAATCGTGTATCATTGTGGCAAGATATGGCCTCAAATATGGAGACACCTCTAAAAAGATTTTGAAATGCATTGTGTCTGTTGTAACAGTTTAAGTAATATGAAGTTTATAAAATTTGTTACTTTTCAAGTATTTTGTTTACATTTGTTACAAATAGTGCAATAAGTCCAGATATTAATGTAAACGTAAAACTGAGGTGAAGGGTATCAAGGCTATGCCGACTCTTTGATACCCTTACTTATTTTTTATGTATAGTGTTCTGGTCAACATGAAAATTGCACTAAAAAAGTATTTCTGGTCAAGTTTTTATACCCTAAACCACGCTGCAGTCAGGGTATAATGAGTTTGTGCTGATGTTTGAAACTACCAAAAATATCAGTCAATGAGCCACCCCTTATTATAGCGATCGACTCAATTGATCGATAACACTGCGGAACAAAAAAAAAAAAAAAAATAAAAAATTCTGCGGCATTTATTTTGTTAATAGTTTTTGTAAACACTTGTATTAGACATACACAGTACGCATTTACTTTTTTTTAATTGACTCCGGTTTTCGCGATAAACCGCTATCCTCCTTCATTTTTTAAATAGCGGTTTATCGCCGGAACTAGAGTCAATCCACAAAAAGTGAATCCCTTGCCGCAGAATTTGTGTTTCCCTGTGTAATTGATTAAGTGATGTCCTTTCGTCCGTCCGCCCGTCCGTCCGTCTGTGTGTCCTTTTTCTTTTTTGTCGTGAACATTTCATTTCGTGGTATCTCGCATTTCTAACGACTGTTTGTCTGCCGTCTGCCTCTCTGTTTCACTGTCTATATGTATGTCTGTGTGTCTATTTAAAACTGGTAACCAAACTACAGGTCACCAATATAAATATCTATTGTGATTAAATTGTGTATATAAGCTTTTGTCAACCATAAAATTAACGGAATTGAATTTTGATGAAAATCGGTGCATGTTCAGACATAGTCTCCATACAAATAACTTGAATTGCCCTAAGATGCAAATTTTCATATAGATCTAGGTCAAATTTAGTTTATATGTGTTTATACCTTTCATTAATTAGTACTCCAAAAATAATCCCCGTATGATAATTCTTAGTCATAGTCCCCATATAAAGCTTCTGCCTGATATTCACATTCTATCAAAAAAACAAAAATGTAGCACAGATTTTTCTCAAATTTGGTTTGCAAAAAAAAGTGTCATCAAAAAATTAACAACTAGCAGATTCCAGCCCTCGAAATTCGAGTGCAAATTCTAGGAAATTTTATTTTTTCATTAACTAAAGACCCTAAAAATATGCTAATCAATTATATCCAATTCACAAATCAACACAAAAAAACAAACTGATATTTATTACAAACACATTAACAAATTTAATAACCACACACATAGCATTGTATAATTTTATGTATGTGTTAGTAGCAACTTTAAATGCAATTTACTCAAAAGAAAGGAACAAATTTAAAATCTGTAAATCTGAAAAACGGCTAAAAATAAATACCTTTCAAACAATATACGCTTGGTCAAAATCGGGATAAAACGGTAGAACAAAACATCGATCACAAAAAATCGCGTAGCCTATTAATAGATGCCACTCACATTAGGTTAGTTCTTATTCTCTATATCCAATTAGTTGAACTTAAGAGATAGGGTATTTTAACGCATGGTATAGGGTATAATCTGCTCGAGAAATAAAAATCAAAATTTTAAAAGCAGCGCATTTGTTGAAAATGAGTTCTCCGACATTTATTTCTATATGTTTTCTTTGTTAAGAAATTTCAAAATAATTGTTACGAGTATTTTCGGTCCCTGATAACACAGCGGAACAGCCATTCTGGGAAGTGAGAAATTCCAAGTCAGTGTAAAAGTACTAGTTCAGTATAGTAAAATCACCAAAGGGTTTGGCATTCTGAGGCCACACTTTTATTATGACTTTTATACTGACCTGTATGCTTAGATTTTCACTATTGATGATTTCCCATTTCATTCTTCAGCAAATAATTTCAGCAAATAAAGTTTTACTAAATTTATCGAATGAAGTCTTCAAAAAATTTAATTCTCCCCCTTTTTTTATATACATTTTTTGAATAAAAGGCCTTCGATTATCTATAATATTAATAGGATATGCGATTTCTTGTGACCGATGTTTTGTTCTACCGTTTTATCCCGATTTTGACCAAACGTATATTATTTGAACGGTATTTCTTTTTAGCCGTTTTGCAGATTTGCAGATTTTTAATTTTTTCCCTTTATTTTGAGTAAATTGCATTTAAAGTTGCTACTAACACATACATTAAATTATACAATGCTATGTGTGTGTTTATTAAATTTGTTAATGTGTTTGTAATAAAAATGAGTTTGTTTTTTGGGTTGATTTGTGAATTGGCTATAATTGATTAGGGTCTTTAATTAATTAATTAAAAAATAAAATTTCCTAGAATTTGCACTCGAATTTCGAGGGCTGGAATCTGCTAGTTATTAGGAAAGTAGAGAAGATTTATACGTATGAGTGATATTTTTAATATTAAATCAAATGTACATCTGTATCTTTATTATATTTTTTGTAAGGATATCTTAATATGATTTATTTACGCCTCGGTTACAAATTCGCTGAAGAATGAAATGAGAAATCATCAGTGGTTCCTGAGTTATAGACTAAGCAAACAAATATATGCAAACAAATATAAAAGGTCATAAAAATAAAGTTTTGTCTGAGAACGCCAGGCCAAACTGGCCTAGTACTTTCACCCTGACTTGTAATTTTCAGACCCCAGACCCTGAAAAAGTTCTGGCAGCATTCATAAGTGATTAATAATTACAACGAGGAAGAGTCAAAGAGTCAGAGATTTTACAACTTTTTAAGCCTTTTTTCATATGACCTCATAATTCGACTCGAATCTTTTCCCGCCGAGCCATTTGGGAAATTGGGAAACAAGAAAAAGTCGCTGGGTGTCAAATCTGGAGAACTAGTTTGATGCAGCAATAATTCGAATCTAAACTCGTGTATTTTAACTATCGAAACTTTACAAGTGCTCACACCAGCTTTATCTTGATGGACGAGCACTTTTTTTTTGTTAAATTGGGGCTTTTTTTCTCTTGATTTTTACTTTTTCAAGTAGTCAATGTAGATAATTCCAAAATTTTGGAGCTATTGTTATTAATTTTTTCCGTTTGCAGGTTTGAAAAAGTTAATATCGAATGCTAAATTTATATGGGGACTTGTTCGAAAAAACCACCGATATTTGGTAAATTCACTTATTTTTTGCAAAAACACATACAAACAAAATTTGATAAAAGATCGGCGAATTATTTTTGTTTTTAATAAGTTTAAGTGAATATCGGGAAGAATTGTCCTACAGGGTGTTATTTTGTACACCTGATTAATGAGTAATAAACACACACAAAACAAATTGGACCGAGATCTGTATGATAATTTGGATCTTATGGCAATTTAAGTCGATCCCATAGGGGTCATTTCTATGGGGACTAAGCCCGAACATGCACCGATTTTCATAAATTTCAATAGCGTTCGTCCTATGGCCGCTGAAACCTTATTTACCAAATTTCATATTTGTGACCTGTTGTTTGCATGGACACAGACGTACGGACATCGCTTAATCGACTCAGAAATTGAGTCTGTGTTGATCGGTAAAATATAAGGTTGTTAGGTCAAATATTTTTGGTACTTACAAACTTCAGCACAAACTCTTTATACGCTGACCACATAGTGATGTAGGGTATAATAAACATAAAGCTTAAAAAAAAATACCTAATAAAAAAGTGGCCGTTACTCGGAAACCGCTCCAATGATTTTTTTTTCACACCACTGGGCAGAGGCTATATATCAGTTTGTCATTACGTTTGTAAAGCATCGAAAAATGCATTTGCGATATCCGTCTGTCCGTCTGTCTGTTGAAATCTCATTCTAACAAAATAAACCATTTTCCTGGGTAAATGCCGTTTTCTTTTCTGACAAAAAATGTCGCCCCTTTTTTGCCCTTTTTTTGAAAAGTGTATTTTTTTTTTATATATTCTGAATTAAAAGCAACCTTATCTTATACATCAATCGAAAGGTCTCAAAGTCGAGCCCTCGTAAACCACAAAAACTTCCAGCCATTGACTTTTTTCAGGTCATAGTGTGAGAATATTTCCCCATTGTTCCCCTTTTTTGAATATTTTCACCCTATGACTTCCAAGAGGATAATAATCAAAATTTTTTTGCATTTATGAACAGAGCATTTTGAGATCTTTTGATTGATATATTATAAGGTTGCTCTTAATTCAGAATATTTAAAAAAATTCACTTTTCAAAAAAAGGACAAAAAAAGGGCGACATTTTTTGTCAGAAAAGAAAAGGGCATTAGTATAATATTGTATTTCGTTATATCGAGCAGGTTGTTACTTAAAATGGGATAAATCGAGCATCATTGTGCCAAGATATGACCTAATATATAGTGACACCTATAAAAAATTTGAAAAATTCAGTGTATTTGTTGTAATACTCGTAATTAAGTATTAAATATATCAAAATGTTTACTTTTCCAAATATTTTGTTTACATATGTTGTAAATGGAACATTAGTCCAGATATATAGTCCAGATATATATATATATATATATATATATATATATATTTGTTCCTCTTACTCCTGCTAGGAGCATAGGGTCGTCACAAGTTTATTCTAATAAGTTCGATCTGATGCACGATGTTTAATTTCATTCCAACGCAGTTGTAAACGGGATATTTCAGTTTCAATTTGCCGTCTCCAGGTCTGTGATGGTGTTCCAATACGACGACTGCCCTGCGGGTTCCAGTCCATGGCTTGTTTAGCCATGTCGTTGGTCTGTTTACTCAGTCCAAATATTAATGAAACCGTAAAACCCAGGTGGATAGTATCAAAGATTCGTCATAGCCGAGTTTAACACTCTTACTTGTTTTTCTTTCAATACGATCAAGCCCAACTTTTCTATCGAAAAAAAATTCCAAACAATGTCAAAAAAGTAAAAAAATAATACCACAAAAAAAAAAAAAAAAAAAATCGCTCAAATCGATATGGCTCAAAAATTCCGTTAGCGATTTTTTTTATATTTGAATGCGGTGATGTAGTGCTGTCAAACCCTTAACTCACTTTTTGTGTTTTTTCGTCTGACTCTCCTTTGATTTCTACAGGTATGTTTGTTGCCTTTCAAGCAGAAGTGTCTTTAATTGGTCGATTGTTAATAAAATCAAAACTAAATGACGGATTTGCCTAAAAATTTGCCAGTCGTCTTTTGTGACTTGAAATCTTTTTGAAAATCTACTTTGTTTTAAAGTCATAGTGCTCTTTGCATGATTTGTAAAGACTTATTGATTCACCCTCGTTTAATTCATTTAAAATACTCAACGAGTAGTTTTGTGATTTTTATAAAAATAAAAATTAATTTTTTCTTATTGAAAACAAATTGATATCGTTCTTTATAATAAAACATATATATATACATATATATGTATATGTATATAAAAAAAAAACTAAAAAAATAATTACCCCCTGTTTTGCACAACTCGTTTCGTTCTCTCGCCCATAAAATTTTTTTTATCAAAAAAAAAAAAAAAAAAAAAAAAAAAAAAAAAAAACAGAAATGAAATTAGAAATTAAACGAGGGTGTTACGGGGTTAGTTTTTTGTTGTATGTTTTGTTTAAGTTTTAGTGACAAATCTGTGATTAAAAAAATGTAACCTTGCTTTATGCAGCCCTCGAGAGGTCTAACAGTGTTACCCTTGTAAAGTGACAAAAATTGGGGCTATTGCCTTTCTGCAAAGTCATAGGGTGAGAATGTTACCGATTATTCTTCAGTGAGAAAATTACTCATTATTCTTCAGTGTTGGTTTATTCTCACCCTATGCCTTAAAATACGACAATAAATCCAATTTGTTGTACTTTATGAGGGTAACAATTTTAAGATTTTCGAGGGATGTATGTATAATATACATATGTAAGTATGGTTGCATTTGCGGATATTAGATAAATCGATAAACCCGCGAAGATTTAATTGAATAGTCTTCTTTTTTTATTGTTTTCTGATATTGACATTTTATTTAACTCTCTTTGTTTGTTTCTTTGTTAAAGGCGGTATCTATCTGGTATTCTGAACCTTTCAACATTTACATATTTAATCATTTTCTATAACATTTGATTATTATTTCCCGCGGTCAACCTGGCAGCGTATAAAAACATATCTTGTTTTTTTTTTCAAATTTAATGCAAGAAAAAAAAGACAAATATAATTTTAGATTTTATTTTAAATATTTTATATAAACATAAAACAACTGATTTGTTCTAAGAGCTGATAGTTAGCCGAAGAAAAAGTTTGATTAAATTCTGGTTAATCTCTCATAATTCTCTCGTAAATGCTCTCATTTATCCATATTCGAAAACGAGACTGCTTTTGTAAAGGTGAAGGTACACAACACGCTTTATATGCTTCGACACGTTTTGGAATACTGTCAAAAAAGTTGAAATAGTGTATTTACATCAACTTTAAACTTTTTCACGCGTTTTAAGCTTTTGACAGCTAAACAGCTGTCGTTGTTTTTTATGAATGTGAAAATCAATAGAAGTAAAATAAATTTCTGAAAGAATGAATGGAAATTTAATAAAAAAAAAAATAAATATAAAAAAACATAAATTTGTGTATGAAAAAGAAAATATTGAGTGCAAAAAGCGCATAAAACGTTACCATCGAAACGCGTGGTGTGTACTTCCACCTTAAGTTTGGGCCAGTCGGTTGCACACATGCAAAAATATGTTAAGTGATGCCAAGTTTCATGACATAAATCGTAGCAGTTGTAAAACGAGATCACAAAAGCCAGGAAAATATTCTATAAAATACACAGTGGGTGACAATACAATGGAAACTTTTAACAAAATATATTTTTCACGACTTGAACGGTCAATACCAAAAAAATTAAAAATTAAAAAATTAAAAACTTGTATATTTTATTACTCCCTTTATATTAACTCGTCTGCTTGCCGAAAAAACTTTGGTTCGATTTTTAACCCTTTTTCCGTGATCCAATCCAGCTGAAACTTTGCAGGCAGACTCGTTTCGACGATGAAAGAAAATACTGCAAAAAAAAAAAATAGCAAAAAAATTTTGACTTGAATTTACAATTGTCGAGTATGACTGAAACGATACGGTAAACTTAATTTACAAAGTATAATAAAAATTAGATTTTTATGGGTTAGTTTTTTTTATTTAAAAAAGAAAAAAGATATAACCATAAAATAGAAAAACTTAAAAAAATAACGAAACTTAAGTATTAATTTTTATTCTGTTTACAAAACAATGGAAATCTTTACTAGACAATATTTGAAAACTTTCCCTCTATTTTTGGTTTTAATATTTTGTTGGGTATCCATTATTTTTTTATTACTGCTTTACAACATCGAGGCATGGACTCAATTAGTGTTGATGATAGCCATTGAAATTTTTTGCCACTCTGAATTAACTACCTCTATGAGATCTGTCTTGTTTGTGTAATTTTGTCTCCATATTTTTCGATCTACAATTTCCCATATATTTTCTATGGAATTGAGATCTGGTAATTGGGCTGGCCATTTCAAAACATTAACTGCACTAGGGGCATATTTTCCTCCGCTTATCATTTAGAATTTACCTGTATCCAATTCTAGCTAGAGTATCTTTATCTGCATGAATTGGATCCATTCCTAAGTCCGCCGCCAAACTTAACAGTTTTATTTGTATATTTTGATCGTCGTACACACGTTCTTCAATCATCGCCAATGTCGACTTGACCAGATCATGTGTTCTTTACAAAAATTTATGTGAGCCAGACGATTTTTTCCTGATATCAGCGGTTAATTCACAGACCGATAACATTTCGAGCATATATTTTTAATTTCAGATTATTTATTACCTCTTTAGTTAAAATTTTTTGACATATTTTAAACTCTCTTGCTATTAAATTATTCTGCCTTTGACTCGTTTCACGGGGCCTGCCGCCTGAATCTTGAGTCGTCTTTCATGATATTTCTTAATCATTTTTGAAATGGATTTATTTATAGAATATTCCTCACAAATTTTCTTTTGCTTAAGACCAGCAGTAAAATCACATATTATTCTGGTTTTTAACTCTTCACAAAACTTAAATCTTGTCATTATTTTATAAAAATTAATTGCAAAATTAAAACATTGAATCACCGGAGCACATACTGGGGGATTGTGGAGCTTTAATGCATAAGAGGAAAAAGCACCTGGGTTCTTTACAAATACCAGGGAGCTAAATAAAATCACTGGAACCAACCAACATCCTCGAATTTCTGAGGGCTTCAGGATTGGGTGAGATTTTATAGGGACAAACTATTAGCAGAGGGCAGTACAGTAGATCATTTGGTTGCAGTACTTTCGACACCTCTTTATACAATACAATACAAAACATTGAATATTTAAATAACGGTTGGGATTTTATAAATTTTCCTTTATACAGAAGTATAAAATTTTCCATTGTATTGTCATCACAAAAAAAATATTTTTCCGTTTATTTTTTTTTATAATTATTTTTTTGTAACAAATTTGGTACCTTTCGATAGAGAACACACCAAAGAGTGATTTCGAAAAAAAAAATAAACGCATAATTTTAGGACTTAATGCGAAATTATCAAAAACAAAATTGACAAATTTAAAATATTGTAAAAGTTTCTAAAGTGTTGTCATCCATTGCATATCATAATATTTTTACGCTCATTATTAACTGATTCACTGACTATGTAACGCTGTATACGCATCTTTAATGGTTGATATATGTTGGCGCTAGCTTCGCTTAAATGGTTTATGAACTCGATAAAAAACAAAAAAGAAATGATTTATGAATTCGATAAATTAAAATACTACCACATGATGTCGGGCGACTTTGGCATCTTATAGTTCTAAATATTGTGCAAGTTATGATTTTAATTTTATCCCAAATCAGAACCGATTTTAACTTCTTTTATGATTGCTCTTGTTTATGTTAGATTTAGTTTTCTCAAAATCAAGCAAAAATATTTAAAAAAAATACAATAACAGCCAAAATAGAAAAAAAAAAAAATACTTTTTTATTTATTTTTTATTTATTTATTTACTTTTTTATTTTTTTATTTTGCCCTAGAAAAAAGCATTGAATAAAATTCAATGTAAAAAATTGTTTTCAGTCTTGAAAATTAAATCCTATTTTTTCTTTTTTTGATTTATCGTAATAAATCCTATTTTTGTGTGAACAAATGTAAATCCAATTTATTAAAAACAAGTAAGAAAATTATAGTCGGTCGAGACCGACTATATGATACCCTATACCATGCGTTTAGAGACCCTATCTCATAGGCCCAACTAACTGGAAATAGAAAATAGGCATAAACCAAATTTGAGTGGGATTTTTATTAATTTTCTTGGCTGCAGATATGAAAAAGTTCATATCGGATGCTATATCTATATGGGGACTAGGCCCAAAAATGGAACGATCCTGACTATGTTTGGTAAAGTCTCTTGTATTTTGCAAAAATATATACAAACAAAATTTGAGAAGAGTCAGTGCAATATTTTTGTTTTTTGATAGATTTAAGTGAAGATCGGGAAGCAGCTCTATATGGGGCCTATGACTAAGAGTTGTCACAGGGATCATTTTTAGACTACTCATTAATGGATGTAATAAACGCATACAAACCCAATTTGAGTAAGATCTATATAACAATTTGGATCTTATGGCAATTTATGTCGATTTCATAGGGGTCATTTGTATGGGGGCTAGGTCTGAACATGGACCGATTCTCACCAATTTCAATAGCGTTCATCCTATGGCCAATGAAAGCTTACATACAAAATTTCATCAAAATATATTCATATTTGCGACTTTCAGTTTGATTACAAGGTTTACATGGACACACAGACGGACGGACGGACGGACATCGTTTAATCGAATCAGTAAGTGATTCTGAAAAAGTGATTCTGATTCGATCGGTATAATTAAAGATGGGTCTAGGTCAAATATGTTTGGTAGTTACAAACATCAGCACAAAGTCATTATACCCAAGCCACATAGTGGTATAGGGTATAAATACGACTATTGTTTCAATTAATAACTCTTATTTCTTGCCGTGAAAAAGACCTTGTCTTAATATAAAATCTCTTTGATAGGGAACCTAAATAATATAGAAAATTTTCACTTTCAGCAAAAAGTGAAATGCACGTTTTCTTGATTTTGGTTGAAGTTTTTTCTTTTTTAATTTTCAATGAATTATTATATATATAAATATTGTAGGCTCCACGAAATATAATTTTATATAATTTTAAAAAATGTTGTTAATTTTTTTTACCCAATTCTTTGGTTCTTGCTAAAAATTTCGTAGAAAAATTAATTGTTTCCTCTCCCTTTTTTTTAACTAGCAACTAGAACACAAATTAAATAATTAATGTAAATAAAAACAAATTATTTTTATTCCTATAAATAGAACAAACAAAATATTGTATTTTCGATCTTTATTAATTTCTAAATCTATCAGCCCATTATTATAAATAAAAAATCATATAGTTCTAAAAAAAACGTCACAATTCCAAACACTGTCATTTATTTATTTTTTCTTTGGTTAATCTTAAATGGCACATGTGTTTAAGTTTTCTTAATGTGTTGGTTACATACATTTCCATACAATCCACAACTCAACTCCCCCCAATTTAAAACAAAAAAAAAAAAAAAAAAAGGAAAACAAGTTTTATTCTTCTTCACAGAGCAACACATATGTACGAATTTCTTCCTCTCTCTCTCTCTCTCTTCCAACTCACACTTTAACACATTTTTTTTTTTTTACTTTTTTTATATTATTTTTAAGTTAACACAACCACCCTATTTTACCCCAACTACACTTGAATCTTAATAAGAAATTAAAAAAAAGCACAAAAAAAAAATAAAAATTACTATATGCTTAGTCATAACATACACGCTTAAAATTGAAAAAAGAAAAAAAAAAACTAAACACGAACACATGCAAACGCACCGAAAACAATACAAATCACCAACACCATCATAAACATCAACATTATTAACACAAGCAATAATATCATTCTGAACATCATTATTTTTCATTGTTATTTTCATCGTCATTATTTTATATCCTCCATACCACTTCTATTCCCCATTTATCTTTAAATTGAGCAAACCAATCATGTACATACTTAAATACATATGTACAGATAGCTATCTTAAACATCCAACAATTTAAATATCTCAGCTATCCCATCACATCCCACATTCATCTATCCATCCTCCACCGTTTTGTTTTTTTGTTTTTTTTTTTTGGTGTAAGAAAAGACGAAATTAAAAATGAAAACTAATAAATTTTTTTGTTTCTTTTTTTCTTCTTCGTTGTGTCGATATGAATTGTTGTTGTGATTTTCTAAAACTTTTAAAGGATTTCCATAAAAATCGTCTGTACCTTTTTTTGACGAGACGCATAACGAAAAATTTCTTTTAGAACGCAAAAAGTTATACCGAATTGAAAAGAAACAACGCAAAAAAATAATGTAACGACTAGCAAAAAAAAAAAAAAGCGTCATAAAATCATTAAAATACGCAAAATATAAAAAACTACCACAGTGTAACAAAAAAAAAAAAAAACAAAAAAAAAAGGTTAAAAAGAAAAACCCATCATAAACTACAGCACCACGTCAAAGAAAATAAAAAGGCATCTTTTACATATACATAAGCAGGCTACTAACAACAAACAGCAGCAGCAAGCGCTAAACGACGAAAAATTCAACAGCAACTACACATCTATAACCATCCATAAGAAATTATAGCAATAATCACACATACACACACAAACACACACAGTCGCATACAAAAGAAAAGTTGTTTTTCTTACTTACAACACACAACAGTACATCTTACTCTTGACTAAAAACTTACAGATGGGATAATAAAGTTAAAAAACCACTTTAAAATCAAATAAACTCAAAAGAGCCAACAATTCTGTCAAAAAAAAAAAGAAAACAACAAATTGAATGTAAGTATTAAAAAAACACAACATTAAAAAACAGAGAGTAAAAAGACAGAAAGAGAGAAGATGATTTTTGAAGGAATAGAGAGAGTGAGAGCAAAAAAGAGCTTAAGCGAGAAATTGTGATAACAATAGAAAAGCACGTGCAATAAGAGGGATTTTAAAAATATATCAAATGATGTTAAAAGCGGCCGATAAAAAAGCGCCAAAAATATTTGCTCTTATGAATTAACTTATTTAGGGACTGTTAGCATAATACAAAACATCATTTACGAACAATTCTTTAGAAATCAACGACTGAAGATATAAATTACTTTCGAAATTTACGTTTAAGCTGTAAGATTCCTGTAACAAAACTTGTGAGAACAAATGCACGCACAAAATAGTTAGTCGTTGTTTTTGAAAAAAGAAACAAAAAACAAAAAATAACTGACGAAGTAGTAAAAAAACTAACATATCGTTTTTATTTAGTGACAAAATTTGAACTACAAAACCCAGTAAAATTAAATTATTTGTCGTTTTTAAAGTCTTTCTTTTAACTTATACTATCTGTCTGTCTGTCTGTCGTGGTTCAAACCCCATTCCCCCTTATCCATTTGATCTTAAACTTGGCTCATAGTCTTGTTGTGACTACAGATTAATTTTGGGGTAGTCACGCACAGTCACGGAGTGATCTAAATGTCATTTTCGCTCATCCGATCGTTCTGAAACTTTGTCCATACACTTGCTGTGAAAAAAAGATTAACTTTGACTTAGTCACGCACAGTCACGCATGGTCACGCAAAGTCACGGAGAGATTTGAAACGGATTTCCATTCATCCAATCAATCTGAAACTAGGTCGATATACTTGCTGTAAAGAAAGATTAACCTCGACATCGTCACTTACAGTCACGCACAGTCACGGAGTGATTTAAAACCCATTTCCCCTTATCCGATCGATTTGAAATTTGGTCCATAGACTTGTTGTGGCTAAAGATTAATTTTAAGATAGTCACACACACACAGTCACGTACAGTCACGGAGATATTCAAAACTCATATGCATATTGTTATTTAGACAATCTTTTTTTGCGAAAAAAAATTAAAGGAAATATTTGATTATCACAGTAGGAAATTCAATTTAGAGGACAACAATTCAGCTGTGTTAACAAAATATTTCTGTGGTTGCGAAATATTTTAACCACAGAAAATGGGATTAATCAAAAGTTTGAGAACTTAAGTTCCTTTAAAAAACAAATGTCTTTTCCATTCAATTAGAATCCTACAGCAGAACGATAAGTTTGGAAGATCGCGGATCTTTTTAAAAACCGCCACTAATATTTCCTTAACTAACTTTTAAGTGTGTTGCTTTAGTGTAACGAAGTAAAACGCATAAAACTACTGCGGTAATAATTTAAATTGACATCGCGGATTCTTCGAGAATAACGTCTATATTTCTCTCTCTCTCTCTCTGTTTTTACTAACTCACGTTTACGTGATGAAATAATTACATGTACAATTAGCTTAAATAAAGGTGTTTCTAGTTTAAGGCTTAATATCACTTACTTAACAACTACAGGAACTACAACAAACAAAATATGTAAAAGCTGAAATTGTTGACGGTGGTGGTCACGCAACATATAAACAATACAAAAGGTATTTTTTACATAAAACCAGCAGCTGCTTTACTTCAACAATAGTAACAACAATTTTACATGGCAAACAGTCACACTCAGGCACACGTACATACACACACAGGCAAGAGCTACAAAATAACAAACAATCATTGTTTTGTTGCACGTACTTTAAAGTAAAAGAGCCAGAGAACATTACAACATAACAAGAAAATGAGCCTAAGAGAATAAGAGAGAATAAAAACTGAGAATAGAGAAAACATTTATGGTCTTGATTATAAAAAAATATTCTTATGCTTGTCTTATTATCAAATTGTTGATTGTCCTCTAGAGACTAGAGTTTAGTTTGCCAAAGATTTACAAGCAACAAGGCCATACTTAAAAAAAACAGGACGTACGTGTAAATACGATTGTGTGTTTTTATACAGAAAAAAAAAAAAATACAAAAAAGAAAATAAAAACTGAAACAATAATTTTTAATATTAAAAAGAAAAATACGCGCCAAATGCAAACATTTAAATTATTATGGGTCGTTCTAAGTTTCCCGGGAAACCATCAAAATCGATTAATCGCAAAAGGATAAGTGTGTTGCAACTAGACACCAACAATACCACAGCAACATCGCCAGCGCCAACAAATACAACAACAAATGCGGCAACTACAACATCGGCGCCAAATTCTGAAGAAGACGACGAGCAAACGAAAGCGGATGAAAATGTTAATTTAGACTCGTGTGAATTGGAAAAACGTAGAAATGGTAAAAAAGAAGAAGATGAGGATGATGAAGAACCACCCGCAGTACGGGCTGGTACTAATGGGACAGCTGGTATAAATGGTAAATCATCCAACTCCTCTGCCACAACCTCAACAAATCAACAACAGCAGCAGCAACAACAACAAACAAATACAAATTCTCAACAGCAGCAACAAACAGATAAACTAGAAAAATCCAACTCCAACTCCATTTCCCCCTCTTCTGCCTTCGCGTTATTAGCAAACACAACAAGTAAACCTGATTTTTTGGATTTAGAATCAGAACTAGAACGAGAGGAAACTTCGAAAATAACATCAAATACAACAACAACAACACCAGCAACTGAAGAATGTAAAACCTTAAATACCCTTTCAACAACCACAGCAATTATCTCAAACTCTGTCGCTTCCTTAGTTACATCCCAGTTAAATTTTCCCAAACGTACAAGTAAAAAATTTAAAAATCTTAATATAAATAAACCCGAGGTAATGCTACCATCCTCTACGAAATTAAAATTACAACAAGAGCAACAACAGCATGAAACTAGTAATAGCAACAAACATAACAACAATTTAGCTTCGTTATCACCACCCGCCCTTCATGTTTCAACTACTACAGCAACGACGACGACGACAACGACGAGATCAACATTAAATGAATTACCAGAACCTGTCAACAATTCACAACAACATTCATTGCAACAACCAAATGTTCAAAATAATCAATTGTTGTCGTCGTCATTGTCTCCCCTTCGATCTTCTTCGGCACTTTCCCCCTGCAATATTAACGGATTCCATAAATCTGGTAATCACACTAATACCGAACTTCACAGTAATGATAATGATCATAATGGTGATGTTGTTGATGATGTTAATGCTGATGATCGTATTATTAAGCGGGATAATAATGTTGATGATTTCGATTTAAAGTCTCAAAATTCCTGTTCGATGTTTGCGGCCAAGAGCTCTCAAATTGAGACGGTAAGTTGTTTTATTTTTATTTTAGAAAAAAAAAAAAACAAAGAAATAAATTAAAACTTAATTATTCGTGTTAGGAGTGATGGAAATAGTCAGGGATCGGAAATAAGTTTCTTGGTTTTATAAAAAAAATTTTTTTTTTTTTAAATCAATTAATTTAATCAAATAAAAACGTGATCAAAGTGGAATGCGTTTTGGGAATCAAGACTTTATGTTGAAGAATGCTTAAAATGTATGTAACGAATTATTTTGATTCCCGAGTTGCTGGATATTTCATTACCGAGTCGGTGTGACATTGACTAACTTATTTCTACTTTTCTTTTTTTTAATGCACGAGTTGGATTCTTTTAGAAACTCTAGATAAAGTATTAAGATTCATTCGGTAAGAAATCTTTTTTGGTGTGGACGTGGCATCAACTCCTGATTTAGTGGTATCAACTCATGACAAGCGTCCTTAATCTTTCAGAATCTTATTAATAACTGTTTCCAACTTCCTAATCATTGAAGGTTTATTCCCCTGTAATAAGCAGTAATAGCTTCTGGTGTCCCTTTGAAAGACTTATTTCCTCGGGGAAATACCTTGGAAAGTGAAATTTTTTATGTGAAGTGGCTATAACTTGATTTTTCGATATGATCCTTAAATTGATATGATTTGATATGATTCTGATTGCTTAAATTACAGTTAGTAGATTCTTTAGACACCACTAAGACATCCATGACTGCCTATTAAGATAAACCGACTTTTTCTCTCACGAATGATTATGGAAATTACCGAATTTTTGTAACTCTAGAAACTGCAGGTCAATGGGATTAATTTTCACAATTGAATGCCAATATTTCAGAACTTTGTTTCTTTAAGAAGCTCTGGATTAAGTATCAGATTTATGCATTTAAGGAGTAATATCGAAATAATCTTAACATACATAATATGTAAAAATAAGGAAATCATTTTTTTATTTAATTGAAATTATATTAAATTATTAGACTTTACCGGAAACCCTTCCATTGGGGATTTTATAGTGGTTTTTGTCACTTTTTTTGGAACAGGTAGTCCACCGCCATTTAAAATCTTCTACATTTTGGGACACCTTTTTGTGCTCTTCGACTCCCTTTTCACAAGAGCATAATATCTCTCCTCTGGCCTAAGCGCCGGACGGTAGAAAACCACTTTATTGTTCTTGTACCACTCAAGAACTTTCTAGTTCTTGTGACACGATGCCAAATCTGGCCAAAAAATATGTTGCTACATTGTGTTGGCTAATTAAATGAATTAGTCTTCTTTGCAAACATTCCCTCATATAAATGTCGGTATTTATAGAGCCCGTTGTAACAAATGACTTGCCTCTTTTGCTGCAAATGCATATTGCTTGCCATACCAGGAACTTTTTTGGATATGTCATCTGCTGCCAAAAATCTGTCACTACACACGTTTGTCGTTCTGAAAAATAAGGAAAAGAGAAGTAGAAGGAATGGAACCTTGTGGTACCCCTAAATTAAGCTGAAACTCATTAGATGAGACCCCATCAATAACACCACATATTGTGCGGTCTCTAAGGAAACTCGATATAAATTGAGAGAAGTCAATACTGACCCCAAAATGCAATAAGCTTTGATAACAATACACCGTACCACACACGATCGAACACCTTGCAAAAATATCTAGAGCAACTACTTTACTTTCACCTTTGAATCGTTTTACGAGACCTGCCGCCTAATGTTGAGTCGTTTTGATGATTTTTGAAATTAATTAATAGAATATTTTCCACAAATTTTCTTTTGCTTAAGACCAAAACTAAAATCATCTATTATTCCGGTTTTTAACTCTTCACAAAACTTTGTACTGGCCATCATTTTATAATAATTAATTATAAGATGAAAACATTGCAAAATACAATTGTGTTAAGAAACAGTTGAAAGAAAACGTCAGAAACTATAAATATTTAAATAACGGTTAAAATTTTAAAATTTTCTTCTATTTTTATTCTTTTAGTCAACTGTGGTATAAAAGTTTAAAAGATTTCATTGTTTTGTCATCACTAAAAAAATTCTTGTTTTTTCGCTGATCCTTTTTTTTTAATTGGCCAAGACTGTATATTTTTATTTCTAAAATAAATTGCCAACTATAGTCACATTTCCAAATAGTAACAGTGTGATTGTTTTGTGATAATTGCGATATTTAGTCCTTCGAAATATCAAAAAGATTTTGTGAATTTCCAAATAATGTCCCATTTCCGAACACTGGCAGCAAGAGCATTTTTTTTATAATATTACATTACATTAATTTAACTTAAAATTCATATTCCAATCTCCCAACAATAACAACAACAACACCGTAAAATGATTGAATTGTTGTATACTTTTCATTAAAGTTTTTAAGCCCATTAAAAAAAAAAAACTTTTTTATTTAATTCCCTTTTTTACCTTCACTCATTTTCTTTTTTTTCATACTAAATCTCTTACTGTTTTCATACACACGAGTACGATGACGACGACGAGTATGAATATCCGTAGTGTCTACTTTACACGTACTTGACTCTTATTCGTTTGTTTGCAATGTTGTCGTTTTGCTACTGCTGCTTAAAGTTGTTTGCGTTGTTTTTCTTGTTGTTATTGTTCACATTCCTTACGCTCACTTTGCAATCTCCTTAAGCATTTGTGTGGTAGATAATTGTTTATTATTATAAAGCCTTTGCAATGCTATTGTTGCTGTTGTTGTTGTTGTTGTTGTTGTTGTTGTTGGAGCTTGAGCTGTTGTTGTTGTTGCATTTATATACTATGCCATTTTTTTTACGTTGCACCTTTTGATGGTTATTACTGGCAACAAAAAAGTCTTAATACCCTTTTTTTAAGCCAGAATTTTTCCTTAACAAAATAAATATACGAGTATGTATTATATAAAAAAAAAAAAAAAAAAAAAAAAATAAAAACAACTTATAAACTTGCTTTTTAAGTACAACAACGACAACAAGCTATGACGTTATTAATAACAACTGCACCATTTCCAATTTTCTTGGGAAATTTCAATATTTTCAAAGATCTGTGGTTTTCTGGAATAACCGCGTATGTCCATTTTTGTCTGTTTTGAGTTAATGATGCCAAATATATTAATTTTTAACGATCTTTACATGTGTTAAATTTTTTTAAAAAAAATATTGGCCATTTCTGAGTTTTTTTTCTTTAAATAACGACGTAACTTAAATGTTTATTAAATTAATTTGCAGCACTAATGTGAACCTACGTTTAATCGCTGATAAATTATTTTCTCAGAAAACGAATGAAAAAAAAAAAAAAAAAAAATTCAAAATAATTTTGGATAAGTTTTCAGTGTATAACAACTTATAAAAACTTGTGTGTTTATTTCTGTTATTTTTTTGTCACTATTATTCTTGATACGTTGTTATATTCTCATCCTAAGTCCCGTTAACTTTTTGTTGACGAACAAAAAAAAATCCATTTTTCAAGCAACAACAACTTGTATCTACATAGGTGGTTGCATTGGTAGTTTTCTTTTTCAAAGAAAACGACGTTTGTCGACATAAGTTGTTTTATCTGCACACACTTTAAGTGTAATTTACATATCGTTTTTTCGTCCTTCTCTAGGATCTATTCCTCTGAAGATTTTTGACTCAAAATTTTATATAAAGTATTTATTGCCCATATCTACAGGACTGTTAAATAAAAAGCTCTAAAATCTTTATACCGAGCCCATAATTTCAAATATAACGTTTTTTGGCTCCCCTGAACATTCTGATTTTATTCTAGAAAACCACAGAGATTTCAAGAGAAAATTGTGGGCTTTGAATACTTAAAGCTGTAATTTGTCTTAATAAAGATTTAAAGAAGGCAGTTTATCATGGTGGTTGTAAGAAGTTTGAGAATTTTTAGTTTTTCAAAATCTTGAACTCTATGGGAACTGGTTTGACTTTTTTAAACCCTCAAGACGAAATGGCGGACTTTGTATAAAAACTTTTGGTTATTTTAACATCCGACGGAAACTTTTTTTAGTTCTCAAGTTAAATCTTATCGACCCTATCCATACTAAATATAAGAAAACATACAGTGAGTGACAATGAAAACTTTTAACAAAATATATTTTTGATGACTTGAACGGTTAATACCAAAAAATCGGATCAAAAAATTAAAAACACTCTTATTAACTTAAAAAGTTGTATGTTTTATTTATTTAAAAAAGGAAAAATATTAACATAAAATAGCTTAACTTACTTTTTCTTCTTTGAGTACTTTGAGTACTAAGTACTTGAGTACTTGTTGAGTACTTTTAAGTTAAATTTTTTTTTTATCGAAAAAGAAAAAAAAAAACAAAATCATCTGAGTCCGACCACAGGGGAGATGTGTAAACATCTGGTAATAAATTAAATGCAGAAAACAGCGACAAAAAGGTTATTTCATATAATAAATTTTTCACCAAACAATCATAAGTCATACCGATTTGTCCTAATGGTCACATCTTACGCGTAAGATCTGACTCTCACATGTACGCTGTTTTTGTGATTGTATTGTGAAATAGAAATTTACCCCCCTGCGCGTATAGATGTTTACACATAAAAAAAAACAACCCAAAAAAGTAATAATCTAACCCAAACAAGTAAGAAAATTATAGTCGGTCTAGACCGACTATACGATACCCTATACCATGCGTTTAGAGACCCTATCTCTCAGGCCCAACTAACTGGATGTAGAAAATAAGCATAAACCAAATTTGAGTGGGATTTTTATTAATTTTTTCGGCTGCAGATATGAAAAAGTTCATATCGGATGCTATATCTATATGGGGACTAGGCCCAAAAATGGACCGATCCTGACCATGTTTGGTAAAGTCTCTTGTATTTTGCAAGAATATGTACAAACAAAATTTGAGAAGAATCAGTGCAATATTTTTGTTTTTTGATAGATGTAAGTGAAGATCGGGAAGCAGCTCTATATGGGGCCTATGACTAAGAGTTGTCCAATAGGGATCATTTTTGGACTACTCATTAATGGGTGTAATGAACGCATACAAACCCAATTCAAGTAAGATCGATTTCATAGGGGTCATTTGTATGGGGGCTAGGTCTGAACATGGACCGATTCTCACCAATTTCAATAGCGTTCATCCCATGGCCGATAAAAGATTAAATACCAAATTTCATCAAAATATATTCATATTTGCGACCTGCACTTTGATTACAAGCTTTACATAGACACACAGACGGACGGACGGACGGACGGACATCGTTAAATCGAATCAGATAGTGATTCTGATTCGATCGGTATAATTAAAGATGGGTGTAGGTCAAATATTTTTGGTTGTTACTAGTGGTATAGGGTATAAAAACAAAGTTTTTATTAAAACTCTTTCTTTCCTAATGCGTATGAGTTTTGAATCTCTCCGTGACTCTGCGTGACTATCTTAAAATTAATCTTTGGCCATGACAAGTCTATGAACAAAGTTTCAGATCGATCCGATGAGGGGAAGTGAGGTTTAAATCTCTCCATGACTGCGTGACTATGTCAAAGTTAATATTTTTCACAGCAAGTCTAACGATCAAGTTTCGGATCGATCGGATAAGGGGAAATGGGTTTTAAATCATTCCGTGACTATGCGTAACTGTGCGTGACTATGTCGAAGTTAATCTTTCTTTACAGCAAGTCTAACGATCAAGTTCCGGATCGATCGGATAAGGGGAAATGGGTTTTAAATCACTCCGTGACTGTGCGTGACTATGCGTGACTGTGCGTGACTATGTCGAAGTTAATCTTTCTTTACAGCAAGTATATCGACCAAGTTTCAGATTGATTGGATGAGGGGAAATCCGTTTTAAATCTCTCCGTGACTGTGCGTGTTCATGCGTGACTGTGCGTGAATAAGTCAAAGTTAATCTTTTTTCGCAGCAAGTGTATGCACCAAGTTTCAGATCGATCGGATGAGGGGTAATGCCATTTTATTGGAATGAATAAGTATATTGTAAATAGAATCTGGCAACACTAGAATATATGTGAAGTGTAAATAATGAAATGAAAGAATAAAACTTGTCATTTCTTCTTCTGTGCCTTGACTTCAAGCTGAACGATTGTGCGGTTTTTTCTTGCTCTCGAACACCTAACAATACATTTATATCACTCCGTGACTGTGCGTGACTACCTCAAAATTAATCTGTAGTCACAACAAGACTATGGGCCAAGTTTCAGATCAATTGGATAAGGGGGAATGGGGTTGCCCCACGACAGACAGACAGATAGTGTGAGTAAAAAGAAAGAGTTAAAAAAACAAAACAAAAAAAAAATCACCAAAAACTTCTTTAAGTCCGCCAAAAACCGCTTAAATCGCCATATTTCGAAAATTCACTTAGCGGTGACATAGTACTTACTATAAAACCCCATACTAACTTTTCGTGTAGTATTTTTTTTCAGCAGTTCGTGGTTTCCGCCTAGGTGTGTATTACCCTATAATTAAGTACATTCGCCCTTCCACCTTACTTATAAAAAGGTATAATAAATGATTATTTTCAGAAGTTTGCAATAGTCAGCTGAAAATACATGTTATGGATGCACTTAGAAATATAATAAATGATTATTTTAAGCAATTTGCAATAGTCAGCTGAAAATACATGTTATGGATGTACTTAGAAAATGAGCGAAAAACCACCCGGACTAGGCTTGCATAAATATTTCAGCTGAATTAGTTACCTAAAAACAGTTTCTGTAACGTTGTAGTCAGCGTTTTGAAAAAAAAAAAAAGAAAAAGAAAAAGAAAACAAAAACAAAAACAGGCATTGGCTGTTATGCCTTGCGACCACAGAATTTTGTTCAATGAAAAGTTTTTGAAATGGTGTAGTTCGAGTATACAGAGTGTATTTTGCATTTCTCCCTTTATTTTATAGTACGATATACGAGTATGTATGTATATTTTGTTTTGTTGTTCTTGTTGCCAATTGTTTCTGGCTTGTTGACCACTTTATGTTTGTCTTGGATGGTTGCTTAGCTGGTTGGCTGGCTATTTGTTGTAGTAACATTTTGTTGTTGCCGTTCTTTGACTGACAGGCCTGTTTTTCCAAAAAAAAAAAAAAAAAAAAACAGCAGCAAAAAAATGTTATCCCTTTCCACTCATTCTCCATACTTGATATTTGTTTGTTGATTTGTTCATACTTGTTCTGAAAAGTTGTTACGTTTTTTTTTTGTATTGTTGTTTTTCTTTTATCGCAATTGATTTGTTATTTGCCGTGGCATAGAATAGTGTAACATCAAGAGCCCCCAACTTGTCTTGAAGAGAAAGAAAAATCTTAGTTAAAGTGTTTGTTGGCTGTTCACGTTTGTCAATTTCCTCCTCTTTGTCGTCATATGCTTCTAAGGCTTTCTGATTGCCCTCTCTCATTGCAGACAGACATGCCGTTTACATGTCTGCTCAGTGTTAAGTAGTTTTTGTGGACGGACGTATTACTTAATTGTTGAAATCTTTTAAGTATTTCTTAGGTTTCTTATTTTTCTTTTTGTCCACTCTACTTTAAAGTTCTCATGTCTGGTTTTTCATTTTCTAGAATATTTATGAATTAATTTCAAATTTAATAACTTGCGTTTTTTAAAGCTGTGATGATGAAGTTTTGTAAACATGTTTTATGCTTTTATGAATAGATAATGTGCTGGGTACTTCCTTTAACAGATCAAGGTCGGATTTTTAATTAAATTTATTTTTTTAAAAAAGGGGGAATTGTTAGCGCGAAAACAAGACTTTTAAGACATCCATTTAAAATAATAATTACAATGCAGTTTCAAGAGAGTGTGAAACTGAAAAATTTTTAATATGTGTGAAATAATTTCCAATGTTGTAGTAAAACGATTTTGAAATTCAAACTTATACTAAGAAGACCTTAGCATGATCTTATAAGAATACTAAGTTGTATTTAGTCTAACCCTTTTAAATGTTTGAAATGCTTTAATCCAAATCCAACTTAATGCTAATACTAAATAAAGTTCATAATTCAAGTAATTTTCTTTTTAATTTATATCTCAGGAAGCAATGAAAACTCATTTTTAAAAAATATCACAATTTAAGATATTCCCTCACTAAATTGTTATCATGTGATAATGACGTTTGATCTTTCTCAAGTAAAATTTAGAAACATGTCTTTTAAGTTTTGAAAATAAACACTATTTATACCCTATACCGCTATGTGGTTAGAGTATAATGAGTTTGTGCTGATGTTTGGAACTACCAAAAATATTACACCGATTGGCTCAGAATTACTTCCTGATTCGATTTAGCGATGTCCGTTGGTCCGTCTGTCCGTCTGAAAACCTTGTAATCAAACTACAGGTCGCCAATATGAATATATTTTGATGAAATGTGGTGTATAAGCTTCTAGCGGCCATAGGACGAAAGCTATTGAAATTGATGAAAATCGGGACCTACTCCCCATACAAATGGCCTCTATGAGATCGAGTTAAATTGTCATAAGATCGAAATTATCATATAGATCTCGTTCAAATTGGGTTTGTGTGTGTGTATTAAATCCAATAATCAGTAGTCTTAAAATAAACCGTATATAAAAATTCTTAGTCATAGGCCCAATATAAAGCTGCTTCCCGATCTTCACTTAAACCTATCAAAAACAAAAATAATTCACAGATTTTTCTGAAATTTGAGGTGTATATGTTTTTACAAAAAATAAGAGACTTTACCAAATATGGTCAGGATCGGTCCATTTTTCGACTTAGTCCCCATATATGTATAGCATCCGATATGAACTTTTTCAGATCTACAGGCAAAAAATTAATAAAAATTCTACTCAAATTTTTTGAAGCCTATTTTCTTCTATACACAATTAGTTGGACCTATGACCAGTTCTCTAAACGCATGATATAGGATAGACCGACTATAATTTTCTTAATTGTTTTTTTTTTTTAAAGGTAAAAAAATTTTTCACTTTTCGCGCCGTTATATCGCAGGGCATGTTGGAACTAGAGCTCCAAAATTGAAATATTTTTAAACTTACTACGAAGGCGGTTTGATAACTCAGTGACATTTTGAGCAAAAATTTAATTTGTCGGCCTGTTTTTAGCTCAATACATTTAGTCCAGCCTTTTTTCTAATTTTTTCCTTCCTTCCAAGATCCTCCGGCGTTTGTTTCAGTGATGACCTCTTCATTTGACACATCTTTTACCGCCGAACCATTTCTTCAGGTTTGGAAACATGAAATAGCCGCAGGAAGCTAAATCTGAAGAATACATCGGCGGGCCTATTACAACCCGACCTGACATATAGATGGCGACAGTGAAAAGTGGCAACCTTAGAAAACATATATTTTAAGTTTTAAGCCATCAAAAGTAAACGATCTCAGTAAATTTGTAAACATGGAAAAAAAAATTGGTCACCGTTATGTAATGCAATACTTTCATGTGAAAGGTCTAAGCACACTCAATATTAACACCGAGCCACATTCTGCTCTGGAGTAGTCTACGCCTTCGTTTACGATCATAATATATAGGTTGGCAGAGTATAAACGAGGTTGTACGAGCTGAGAAGACGAATACCTTGACCAATTGAGGAGGCCACGCCAGAAATGGTTAAACAAAATCCACAAAATGGTATTGGATGATCGTCGGCTGATGGTGCGTGAGCTAGCTGAAATGATAGGCATTTCAAAAAGTTCTATACATCGCATATTGACCAAAAATTTGGAGATGACAAAGCCATCCGCCAGATGGGTGCCGCGTTTGCTCACAATAGAACAAAAATAGCGTCGTGAAGACGTTTTAATAGTGTTTGGCGATGTTTCACCGCAATAAAGCCAAGTTTTTGCATCGATTCGGAACCGTGGATGAGACATGGATCCACTACTTCACACCTAAGATAAAGGAACAGTTGACACAATGGACTGAAATGGGAGAATAGTGTCCAAGGAAAGCTAAGACAGTTTCATTTGCAGGCATGATTATGGTGTCTGTTTTTTGGAATGCGGGTGGAATATTTTTTATTGATTACCTGCAAAAATGAAAAACAATCAACGGAGAGCATATGCTGTTTTATTTCAGAGTTTAAGTGATGAAATTAAGGAAAAAGGCCGCATTTTGTGAGAAATGCACCAGTTCATACATCCACTATTGCTATGACCAAAATCCATGAATTAAAGTTAGAATTAATTCATCCCTCGGATTGTTTTCTATTCCCGAACTTGAAAAAATGGCACGATGGTAAAAGATTTGCCAACAATGACGAGGTGGAAAGTCAGCGGTTGGTGGCTATTTTAAGGAACTCGACAGTTCTTACTATAAACAGGGTATCAGTGTTATTGAATATCGCTTCAATAGCTTAATGGAGATTATGTTGAGATGTAAAAAAAGTTTTCCCCAAATTTCTTGTGTTTTCGTTGTCAGGTGTCTGAGTGTTCTGGGACTGCCCTCGTATTTTTATTCCTTCCAAATAATAGCTTTCCTCAAGTTCTTCAAAATAGGAATTTGTTTCAGTGATGACCTCACCATTCGACCCCAATCTCTAATGAGCTATTTTTTCAGGAAACAGAAAATTAGCAGCAGGGGACTAAATCTGAAGAATACGCTAGATTAAGTAGCAGTTCGTAGGACAACTTTTGGATTTTTGCTATGGCGTGCTCATACGTGTGCTCTGGTACGTTGTTATGCTGGATGAGTATTTTTGTCTTTGCCAAATACGGTCGTTTTTGCTTCAAATCAATATAGAATCTGTTCAACAACTGATAGTTTTACCGTTGATAGTTTTACCCTCTTCAAGGTAAACGACGTGAATGACACCGCAATAAATAAGGGCCGACAAACGCAATTTGGTGCACGTTCAGCCGGAGAAGTCCACTGTTCTAGTGCGATTAATTTTTCGTCCAAGGTGACGAAGCTGTGCAAAAACTCCTTCGGAATCCATTGAACATAACCAAACACTCCTTTGAAGTATCACACGGTTGCTCTTATGCTCTTAATGCGATTAAGTATACCCAAACACTCCTTTGAAGTAGTCACACGGTTGCGCTTCTGGAGTATGAACTATTGCGAAACCCATAACATGAATAACTTTTTCCTGTCCAAATATACATGCAATATGTGATGTGCCCGCTCAGTTGAGATGCCTACAGCCTCAGTCACACTTTCATTCTCCGATCGTCCAATATCATTTAATGGAGTTTATCGTCAATTTCTGGCATATTGACCTCTTTTGGGCTACCTGAAACCATTGAAATTGTTGGTGCAGAGTCCCTATAGTAGTTATCAAGCCTTTTCTTGGTTTTGGTGATGGTATTATTTCGCAAAAAATAATGTTTTATGAGCACTTGAAATTCACTTTTAGCAATTTTACAAAAATTCTCGAGGTTGTCTGCTTTCATTGGCTGTCAAACACAAACTAAATGACGCAGCTTGCTCAAGCTTTTACAGTAGTCTTTTAACAGATGGTAGTTAAGAGTATCAGGTTTGAGAGAAATTCAAAACGTCAAATGGCCCCCGTAGTCTTGAGGTTACAGAAGTTCTACGTCATTGTCACGAAAGTCGCTACAAGTTGATTCTCATCTTCCGTGTTCGATATTCTCATCTCCTTAAATTAAGCAGGTACGGAATAAAAAATTGGGTGCCAAAATCAGTGCTGTATTCGATGTTTATACCGGACAAATATTGAGTTCTTTGGACCTATGTGCAACATTTGCATTATCGTGGTGAAGATTGATTAGTGTCACTTTTTCAACAAATGGTTTTTTTTTACTATACGAAATGAGCGTTCTAAGATCCCGTTTTTAAATACCTTGATCATAGCTTAAAAGTTTAATTTGCAGTTTCGAGAGAGTCTCGAGTATTTATTACTCTTAACATTACCCATTTTAATAAAAAACCTTATTAATTTTTCCACATATCTCTTCATTACATTTCAGCAAACATGTCAAAATTCTATCACAGAATCAGAACACATACTTAACGAAACCAGTGAAATCCAAAAAGATGTCTCTAACGTTCGACAGAAATTAGATAATGCTAAACCAACAATAAAACCAACTCCCAGTTTAACTCCAATAAATTCTCCAACGAGAACAATGGAGACAGCAACAACAACAACAAATGGAGCGTTGCCAGTAATGCCGACTACAGCTGCAACCGGCTCAAATTCATCTTCCACAAGCAACACCATTAGCACCACCACCAACACGACCACTACCACCTCCTCCTCCTCCTCCTCCTCCAGCTTAGCAACGGCTACAACAGCGATACTGTCTTCTAATTCCAATTCATCCTCGTGCAACTCATTGTCGTCGTGCTCGTCTTCGTCAACGACAGCAAGCGATAAAAAACAAAAGAAAACAGTTACATTTAAAAATGTACTCGAAACTAGTGATGATAAAAGTGCGGTGAAAAAATTCTATAATCCGGATAATCGTAAACCTTTGATTTCGATCATCAAAAAGGAATGCTTAAATCGTCCATTAATGTATACAAGGAACAGTGAATTTATTGTACGACCATCGAGGCTAACGGAAATACTCAAAAACAATTCAAATATTGATAAATTGAATTCGTTGAAATTTCGTACAAATCATTCGTTACATTTAACGGATAGTTCTTCTTCGGTTTTAGCGGGTCCTTTGTCGCGTGTATTTGGAGCTCCTTGCGAGGAAGACGATAATAAACAGAAACAAAACATAATTAATTTTAGATTGACAAAAGAACAAAGTGACGATGACGAAGAAGATGAAGATGATGATGACGATGATGACGAAGAAGAGCAGGATGAAGAGAATGAAGCCGAAGTGGGTGGAGATCAAAAAGAAAAGACAGCCCAGAACGGAGACAATGATGCTGTGGTCAACGATAACGAAGAGCCAGAGGAAGCAGACAAACGAAACTTATTGGCCCTAAACGAGGCAATTGATACAGAGGACCAGCAAATGATTGTGGATAAACATTTTGTTTTACCTAAACGCAGTTCTCGATCTTCAAGAGTTATTAAACCCAATAAACGTTTGATTGAAGAAGGTGGTATTTGCAAGAAATCTTCATTGAAATCGTTGACCTCTTCAACAGCGAGTGCCACATTATCAGCAAATGATGATAAATTAATGAACTCCTCATCGCAACCTAACTATTTTGGTTTGGGGGACTATGATGCCAGCGAATGTAATGGTAAGTTTTTCTCCACACTCTTCTTTCATTTCATAATTTTTAATTAATTTATTTGTAATCCCTTTAGGTTTAAAATCTTCTAAAGATTTATTAACAGATACCACAAAATCATCTCCGTCTTATACCTCTACAAATTCTTTCTCGAATTTTGGCAGCAGCCCTACCACTGGCTCATTAAAGCCAGGTAGTTTTGTGTTGCGACAGCCTCGTTTACAATTTGAATCTTTATCTACCGCAACCATAACCAGTGATCGTACCTCAAGTATTGCTTCAGCAGCCGCAGCGGCCGCCCTAGCGTTATCGGCTTCATTACCAAAATCTTTGCAACAAGCCATATCTTCTTCTTCTTTGACATCAGGAAGCTTAAGTACTGCAGCTTCTTTGCTTTCGCCTACGTTTTCCTTAAATGGTACCAGTTCTCTGAAAAATAATGTTAATACATGTAAGTACAATTACATTTTTAAAATGATCTTAAGAATTAGAGTTAAATCGTTAATTTTTTAAACTAAATTACAAAATTTACTTTTAGCGTTATCAAAATTTACATTCTAATATATAGTTACGCTCATTACTGACTCGCTGATTCCATGAGTGTGTAACGCTTTAAGTATGCGTATGTGTAATTATATGATTATATATCAAGCATACGTCTACATATTAAGAACTATTTTTAGAGTGCCATATCAAAAAACGTAAAATTTTAGCGGTCGAACATGAAATCGCTTATATCTGGACAACTAAACGTTTTTAGAGCAAAATGGTTGAAATTTCGCACGCCATATGAAATGGGCGGTAAATAGTTTTACGACTGTCAGATCAAAAAACTTAACATTTTGACGGGGGAAATAGAATCGCTTAGTTCAAATCGTTGAATTGCGTGCTAACCATTTTTAGGGTTGCCAGATCTAAAAACCTTATATCGCGAAAACTAAGCGACGTAGTGCAAAATTGTTAAAATTTTGGCATCTGTGTGGAAACCCCATCCGAATTTTGGACTAACTGTACTTGGGGTTGCCAGATCGAAAAACGTACAATTTTCGCAGGAAACATAAAATCGCTCATATTTCGAAAACTAAGCGTCGCAGAGCAAAATGGTTGAAATTTTGTTGTTGAAAACTAAGTGTCGTAGTGAATTGTTGACTAAGTGTTTTTAGGGTTGCCAGGTCGAAAAACGTAAAACACAAGAAACATAAAATCGCTTATATCTCGAAAACTAAACGTCGTGCAGCAAAATGGTTGAAATATATTCCTTTTTGTAAAAAAAAAAATTATTTTTTTCAAAATTTGAATTTTCTTAAAAGATTTAATTTTTTAAAAAGTGAATTTTCCTTTAAAAAAAAAGGGTATTTTCATCATATTTCAACGAGCTCCTTAGGCGCGTTACAACTAACTAGTCTTGATCAGAACGTAATGGATTAACGTTATGTACGACGCATACATTTCATAGCAAAGAGGATAAGGAGGGCTCGTGGAACATTGAAATTTGACACAGAGCCTTTTATCAACTCAATTAATAAAAATTTTAAGTTCACGCCCATCACCCCCGCCCATATAACCCGAAAAGATTTTTACGCCCCAAATTTTTATTTCCTTACCAAAAGTTATGAAACTTGGCACAAGTCATCAGTGTTATAAAGTTGAGATGTCTGGAGAGTTTCATGGAAATCGGGCACGCCCATCGCCCACAGCCCATATACCTGAAAATGAATTTTTGGATCCAAATTTTTGTTTCTTCATTAAAAGTCTTGTAACTTACCTCAAGTTATCAGTAATATGAAGTAAAGATATATGTAAAGTTTCACAGAAATATGCCACGCCCACCGCCCATATAACCCCAAAAAAGATTTTTATTTAAAAATTTTTTTTTTAAACAGACTGAAAAATAGAAAATGCCAAATAAAAAATGAAAAATAAAAATTAAAAATAAGTAATGAAAAATAAAAAATTAAAAATAAAAAATTAAAAATAAAAAATTAAAAATAAAAACGAAAAATTAAAAATAAAAACGAAAAATGAAAAATAAAAAATGAAAAACTAAAAATTAAAAATGAAAAATAAAAAATGAAAAATAAAAAATTAAAAATTAAACATGAAAAACAAAAATGAAAAATTAAAAATAAAAAATGAAAATAGAAAATGAAAAACGAAAAATTAAAAATTAAAAATGAAAAATAAAAAATGGAAAAAAAATAAAAAATGAAAAAAGAAAAATTAAAAATTAACCGGTTTATGTAATAAATAATAATATATGTTTTTAGATTAGCAGAGCCCCTGCAGTTGTTTGCTGTATGCGATACATAGATGACGCTTTCTGTTTGATTTTAAAAAAACTGCGATAAAAATCTTTAATTACTAGATGTTTACACATCTGCCCTGTGATCGGACTCACTTGATTTTTTAAAATCTGCGGAAGTATCCTTTCTTTGCATTGTACTGGTCGAAGGCTCTGTCTGAGTCTTCCAAACTCTTTTTCAATCACAATCCTACAAATGAATCCATGCACATATCTGTGTTATATACTGATGGCTTGTATTGTTTTTATCCAGAAGAAACATCACACTCCCCCATTTGCAAAAATTGCAGTTTCAATATTCCTTCAACTTATTTCCTTTAAATGATTGTAGCGTTGGGCAGTGTGATCAGGTATAGCTTGAAGTTATACCTCGGAGTGATTTAAATAGTGTCGTTCGATGGAAGCAGTTATTTTTAGTAGCAGTTATGTGATGATATGAGGGATTTAGATTTGAGCTTTTTTCAATCGCGCGCAATCTGAGCTGAGTATGTTGCTGAACAAGCTACACGTTAATACACATCTACACAAAAGCCTTTTTTGTACAATGCGTTTCTATGTACAATAAACATGAAGAATAAAAAGCGCTATAAAAACTAAAAAGGGATAAAAAAGCTTCAAACCTTGCAAAACTTGTAAATTATATGTTTTAAAAGAAATTAAAAATTTTTTACACTATTTCTAATCGGAAGAAAATTAGTGCCATTTATATAATAATAATTCTTGAGTAATATTAGTAAATTAAAAAAATATTCTACGGACGGGTCCAGACGGGAACAAAAGTATATATAGGGTTAAAGACCACACTTTCACCTTTCCATAGGTGGTTTAAATTCCTTGATCCCTTTTGATCACCAAATTTCATAACACACCACGCTACAGTGGTCAAAGATACAACAAAGACCTTAGGCTTAGCCCATTGCCGCTGACAGTTTGTAGGAAGTGATAATTTACTTTTGATCAAATTTAAGAAATCAAATTTTTTCTTTAATTCTATAAAAAGTTTGTATTCACGGCCGCAATTATCATAATTTTGATCCAATTTTGTGGTTGCCTTATGTGTGATGTGTTTGCTTTTAAATGGCTATAAAATTTTCATAATCGGTGACAACAAAAAAATTAGATTTTGTCTAACGAATTCCATTCTTGAGCCACTGTGCGTCGTAGAGTAAAATGTTCAATAAAATTTTAATTTTCTTAAAAAATTTAAACTTCTTAAGAAATTGAATTTGCCAAAAAAAAAGTATATGCCTCATTTTTCAACGGGCGCCTTAGGCGCGTTACAACCAACTAGTCTTAATGTCTTGACCAGATCGTTATGCATCACTGTACTGTTATGGTCCTTCGAATCTCCACAAAAATTAAGTAATTTTTTTTTAATAGTGCATGGTAGAGAAGTAGAAAGCATAAACATATTTCTAAAAATCATAACAAACTATATTCTTATGAAATTTATTCTATATGAAATTTTTTTACTTAAGGCGGCCGTGAGTTTTGAACCTGCGTCAATCTCACATACATTTTTTGGTCACCTAAAGTCAGGCCTACGAGCAGTGTGGTTAAAAATCCGTTTTCATGCCATACAGCTATATTTCGTATTAATATCAGAAGCTACAATATACAAAAACATACAATCGTTATTTTTGAATTTTTTAGATTATTTTTTCTGCATTTATACTTCTATTTCTTAATTTCGTAAGAGTTGCCATATGTACATTCTATAATTTCAAGTTCTTTAATTCAATTAGTTTTCGTATTCTCAATGTGTAGTAAAATTTTATTTAATTATTATATTTTTTTAGCTTCCGCTCTATCACCCTCCCAGGCGACAGCTGCTACTAATCAGTGTGCTGTTTGTTCTTCCATAATACATACAAAAAATTTGCCACAAGCCAATAAATATGTTGAACCAAGCTGTGAATATTGCCGTAAATTCATATCGAAGATTGCTAAAAAATCTCTTGCCATGAAAAATTCACCCACTATAAAATCGATACAACTGCAGTGCAAAGCAGATGGAAGTTGTTTGATTTCGCCACTCAACAATAATAAAGCGGGTCATATGAAAAACTTTAAAAAAGTTTATAAAGAACGTTGTGGTTATTGTTGGCTGAAAAAGTGTTTACATACATTACAGTTGCCAAAAGTGAGGCTTAATGTATTGTTGCCGGCTTTGGCCAATAATAGTCCAACCATGAACAACAGCAAATCTTCTATACAGGATACTAAAATACGAAAAGAATCGTTAGATGATAATACCAAATTAACAACGGCTATTAAATGGAAACCTTTAGTTGATCTTTTAACTGCTGCTACTTCCTCGGCAACTACTTTATCCGAACACATCAAATTGAATCTTAAATCAAATCCTTTGGTAGAAAATAATGTTACTTTTGGCAGTGTGCCTTTATTGAGGCCGGCCGTTTTAGAAAAGCCCTTATTTTTGAAAACTTCTAATGTGGAAACTAAACAGGAAAAGCAGGATAGGAAGCCGTCAATGGATTTATTAAAAGATTTAAAAACCGAACCTATAAATGTGGAAACTACTTCGTTGGCTGCGAAATCTAAGAAGGAAAGGAAATCCTTAGAAAAGGAACGAAAGGAGGTGAGGTTGAATGAATTACATTCACCTAAACACGAGGAAAAGTCGAAGGATGCCAAAGAAAAACTGGAGGTTTCAACAACAAGTTCCACACAACTAATGGAAAGTAAAGGCGATTTGGCTGCAAAAAATAATTTAGCTTCTCCTTTGATAAATACTTGCTCAGCGGCCACTTGTACCACTACATCACCTCCGGTTTCTAATGGTGTCGCTTTAGCCGGCTCTGATAAACGTCAACGTATTGACTTAAAGGGTCCTAGAGTTAAACATGTTTGTCGTAGTGCTTCTATTGTGTTGGGCCAGCCCTTAGCTATGTTTGGTGAAGATGGTGAGGAGACTACCCTAACTGAAGAACAAATACAACAAACTTTAGAGATAACCGAGCAAAAGCTTCCGCTTACCGATGAAAACGATAATTGCGCCTCATGTAAAACTCAACAAGTAGTACAGGAAGAAACTACAATTTCTGAACCACCTTTAAAGGCCGCTAAAATCGAAAACACCTCAAAAGCCGTGGTCGCTGTATCGAAGTTATCGCAACGTCCTCATCATTACAATACCCAATTGACAACGTATAAAAAACAATTCAATTCCCATATAAACCAATCGTTGTTACCTTCGCGAACGCGCAAGGAGCCTCAATTGAAGTGTAAACTTATGATTTCTATAGATTTTTGGGAAAATTATGATCCAGCTGAAGTATGCCAAACTGGTTTTGGTTTAATTATCACAGAAACGGTGGCGCAGCGCGCTTTGTGTTTTCTGTGCGGTTCGGCTGGTCAAGAGCCTTTAATATTTTGCTCCTGCTGCTGTGAACCCTATCATCAGTATTGTGTCCAGGATGAATTTAATCTGAAACATGGTTCCATGGATGATACATTGTTATTGAATGAAAGTTGTTTGAGCGTTACTGGCTTGAATAGCAATGCGAATACAGCTATAGCTAAACTAAATTGGCTTTGCCCTAGATGTACCGTGTGTTACACCTGTAATATGTCTTCCGGTGCTAAGGTGAAATGTCAGAAATGTCAGAAGAATTATCACTCTACTTGTTTGGGTACTAGTAAACGTTTACTGGGAGCTGATCGCCCTTTAATCTGTGTTAATTGTTTGAAGTGCCGATCCTGCTCTACCACAAAAGTTACCAAATTTGTAGGTAATTTACCGATGTGTACCAATTGTTTTAAATTGCGCAAGAAAGGCAACTATTGTCCAGTATGTCAAAAATGTTATGATGATCAAGATTTTGATTTGAAAATGATGGAATGTGGTGATTGCCGTCAATGGGTTCATGCCAAATGTGAGGCCTTGACAGATGAACAGTATAACTTGCTAAGCACTTTACCGGAATCGATAGAATTTATCTGTAAAAGATGCAGCCGTAAATCACAAGATGCTAAACAGAGAGCTTGTGAGTGGAGGGAGGCCGTAAAGGAAGAGTTCAAGTCCAGTTTAATGAGTGTTTTGAAACTTCTTAGTAAATCTAGACAGGCTTGTGCTTTACTTAAGCTTAGTCCTCGTAAACAAATGAAATGTTCATGTGCTCCTAATACTAACTCGAATAATTCCTCCTCCCTCAACAATAGATATCAACCCAAATCCTTACAGTTTAATAGCTACCAACCCAATCCCTTTAATATAGAACCGGAGTCTCCAAATCCTATCAATAATATAGATGTTTACGAATTTGATGATCGTGAAAGGGATCAAGAATCTCTATTATCTTCCAATTTGGATTTGAAAGCTAAAAAATGTATTTGTCAGCCTCAGATAAACTCGGCCCAAAGCCATCTAACACTGGTGGAGATAAAACATAAAATTTGGAATGGTTCCTATATATCCTTGGCCGAATTTAACTATGACATGAATATGGTTATACAACAGGCTTACTGTGATGATTTAATTATTGTGTATAAGGAGATATTAAGTGAACAGTTTCCTTGGTTTCAAAATGAAACCCAAGCATGTACAGATGCTTTGGAAGAAGATATGTACGAGTCTTCGGGTGGAGCCTATGGCATCAATAATTCTTTAGAAACTGAATCAGACTTTAATATGGATTGTTTGCCCACGGCTCAAGACCAACAAGGTGATCAAGATCGCTCTTCATTACTGGCAGAGCTCCCAGCAGATTTGGAAGATCTTTTATACAATATTAAATCACGATCGGATTCGCGTATTTGCCTATTTTGTAGACGTACTGGCGAGGGTTTGCCAGGCGAAGAAGCTAGGCTGTTATACTGTGGCCATGATTGTTGGGTACATACAAACTGTGCTTTATGGTCGGCTGAGGTCTTCGAAGAAATTGATGGCTCCCTACAGAATGTTCACTCTGCTGTAGCCCGGGGACGCATGATAAAATGTTCGGTATGTGGTAATCGCGGTGCAACTGTGGGCTGTAACATCAAATCCTGTGGCGAGCACTATCATTACCCTTGTGCTAGATCCAAAAATTGTGCCTTTCTAGCTGATAAGTCGATGTTTTGCCCTCAGCACTCACCTTCTACAACTAATTCGAATATAAGCTTTGAAACCCAATTTGAGGTTACACGACCAGTGTATGTGGAATTGGAGAGAAAACGTAAGAAGCTACAAGAACCTTCAAAAGTACAATTTCATATTGGTTCGTTGGAGGTGAAACAATTGGGCCATATTATGCCTAGATTTTCCGATACATATGAGGCTTTAGTGCCGGTTAATTTTCTATGCTCCAGACTATATTGGTCTTCTAAGGAGCCGTGGAAGATAGTAGAATATACTGTAAGAACCTATATCTATAATGCTTCCTCATCGTCACTACATAATGGCTCTATAGATTTGGGTAAAAATTTTACCGTTGATCATTCTCAAGCCAACTCAAGTCTCATACAATTGGGTCTGACACAAATACAACAATGGCATTCGAGTTTAGCCAAAGGAGACTACGAGACGGCCGAAGAATATGATTATTTAAATAATTTTCCACAACATTCTTCCTGTTCGGCCAATAATACACAAGAAACAACAGCTACCAATGATGAAGAGCCTCAAACAAATGGTGATTTATTGCCGCCCGAAATAAAAGATGCCATATTCGAGGATTTACCGGGAGACCTGCTGGAAGGAATCTCTATGTTGGACATATTCACTAAATGTATGACTTATGAGGACTTGGCTCAAGGTGAACAATCTAAAGATGGTGTTTCTTCTCAACAACAATTATCAGATGAGGATACTATGGCTTCCTTTACTAAACAATTAACGGCCGAATTAAATGGCAATTGGTCATCAACAGCCAATCACATGGAAGAAGCTCTACTCACGACCACCACAGGAGCAACAGCTCAGGCGGTTAAACTGCAAAAACTAAAGAAATCCTCTTCGCCCAGCATTAATTGTGATGTCAATACTAAAAATGCCATTAAGCGCCGGAAAATATCCGAAAATATGTTATTTTCCATAAATCAACATCAACGAACACAGAAAAAGGAAGTGTCATCCTCGGTGGTCAGAAGAATCGATCTGGAGGCCACCAATAAAAGAACGTTCACTTGGAGTGCCGAAAAAAGATACAATCTGGATTCCACGCAAACAGATAATAAAATCAAACTTATGCAAGTGGATGGTGTAGATGATTCCATAACCGAATATCGTTTTATTACCCAGGACGCCAGCCAGACGGTGGTGAAATGCGAACGTTGCCAATGTACCTATCGTAATATAGAATCTTTTCAACGACATTTAAACAACTGTGAACCAATGTCGGCGTCTACCAGTGAATCGGAATCGGACCATAATACGGACCAAACGGCACAAGCGATGACCCTGGAACAGCTGCACGACTTAAATAATAAACTACAGCAACAACAACAGAGAACTACACAAATGCCTTTTATACAAACGATACCCACACAAACACTTAACCAATTGCAAGGTCTACAAACTTTGCCCCTACAACTGCAAGGAGTACAAAATCTGCAAAATTTACAACAACTACATAATATACAACAGCTAACACAACCCCAGACTCTGGGCGGAAACTTTTTTATATCCACAACTCCGACAGACCTGAATAACACGACGAATGATCTGCAATTATATGCCAATGCCATACAGGGACTGACGGCCAATCTAAATGGAACCTTCACCTTGCAACCAGCTAATAATGGTTTTACTAATACACATCAATTGCAACAGCAACAACAACCTCAACTAATTGCGGTCCAAACGAATGCCGACGGCAGCCAACAAATCATACAATTACCCACACAAACACAAACCACACATCCGGCTACATATCAAACTTTACACGCCACAAACTCCGATAAGAAAATAGTGCTACCAGTGCAACAGGGCAAACCCTTAAAAACTATGGCTACCAAGGCGGCCCAGCAGGCGCAGGCCAAGAATAAATTAAAGGCTACTACAATAGTAAAACCCATACAATCCAAAATTAATGTTAACACGGCTACAACGACCAATCATCTGCAGCCACAAACCGTAAATGCTACACAACTACTTAATCAACAATTGTTGCAGCAGCTACAACAGGCGCAACAACAAAATCAACAACCACAACTAATATTTCAAACGGCCACCCAGGCACAACAACCGCAACTAATAATGCAACAACCACAAAATATTATCTCATTTGTAACAACCACAAATGATGGCTCGCAACAACCACAAATACAATACGTTACATTGCCCACGGCTCAACAAGCTGCCGAATATAAACCACAGACGCAGGCTTCTCTCTTTACGGCAGCCAACAATCAACCTCTAATGCAATCGGCCTATTTACAAACAGATGCCAGTGGTAATTTGGTTTTAACTCAAGGACCGCCGCAAACATCAACACCTTTACAGTTGTTAACAGCACCACAACAGCCGCAGGTGATAGGAACACTTATACAACCGCAAACACTACAGTTACAGGGCGGAAATGTCATAACCACCACTACTACCACTGCAGAAGGCGGCATACCTCAACAAGGTTCCACACAAGCCCAGCAACAACAGGTTATCATTAGTGGACCTAATGGAACGACAACAAATGGTTTGGAAATGCTAACGGCAGCCACAACACCCCAAATTGTCTTGGCCACTACTACCCAACCTATGTATTATGGTTTGGAGACAATAGTACAAAATACAGTCATGTCTTCACAGCAATTTGTGTCTACAGCCATGCCGGGTGTCTTAAGTCAAAATGCCAGTTTTTCGGCCACTACAACACAAGTTTTCCAGGCCAGTAAAATAGAACCTTTGGTAGATATTCCGGCAGGATATGTGTTGCTCAACAATGTAGATGCCAATAATGCTTTAATGCAACAGCAGCAACAACAAGCCACAAATGCTGCGAATACGGCACAGCAACAGGCCAATCAAAATAATTTCATACAAGCGGCACTGCAACAACAGGCACAGGCAATGGCTGAGCAGCAACAGCAGCAGGCTCAGAATAATGTTTATCGCATACAGACGCCGCCGATAACAACACAACAGCAGAGTTATCAATTACATACACCACAACCACAAATACTGGTCACACAAAACCAGTCACCACAACAACAACAACAACATTTTGTGGATGCAGCTCAGCAACAAAATATACAATTGTTAAGTGCTAAAGTACAACCAACCGTTACAACTCAGGTTAAACGAACTAAAGCAACAACGCCACAAGCCACCATAACCAAAGTACAGCCACAGGTGGTCAATAAAGTTATGCCAAGTGTACAACTACAAAATGGGCTAACCGAGCAAAAACCACAACTACAGCAGCAACAAATACAAAAACTAAAACTACAAACGCCTGTAGCAAACATTAAAGTAGCTACACAAGCTGCTGTTAACACTACTGAACAGCCAATCACAACAACAGCTTCAGTCGTACAGGTACATCTAAAGCAACAACCAACAATACCAGTACAGGTAGCATCAACAACAACTCCGGCTACAGTTACCATAAGTTGTAGTAAGAAAACAAATATGATCAGACCTCTGCATAAAGTTGAAGTTAAACCGAAAGTCCTGAAAACGGCCACAGCCACAGTAGTGACAAAAGCCAACAGCAACAGTAAAATACAACTGCAAACAGCAACTCAAAACGACAACAACAAAATGATAGTCCTTAAGCCACAACAGCAACTACAAACTCAATCACAACAGCAGCCGCCGCCGCAGCAGCAGCAGCAGCAGCAACAAATAATTAATCAAAATACAATGACAATAGAAGATCCAATTACACAGTCCTTAACAAGCACAGTGTCAGAAACTCCTGAAACTGGAGAGTTTATCAACTTGCAACATGTGGCTAACACACATCAGCAACATTATAATGTTGCCGATGCACTACTGCTAGACGACAACCCTCAAATCACACAACAAACTCTGTCTCACTGTAGTTTTTCAAATACAACGAATCAGTTTGAAGCCACTCAGCCGCTACAAGCAACACAAAATCAAGTCGAAAATGTCAGCAACATATTGCCGACAATACAACGGATGCCTCAGTATACCAATATCAATATTGTAAACCCATTGCAACAATATACGGCCACCAGTAGCAATACACTAACATCAACGTCTAGCAGCACGCCCTCGACAACAATAACAAGACCAACAAATCGAGTTCTGCCCATGCAACAAAGGCAATATGAACAACATTCGCAAGCAACATGTACCGCAACATGTACGGCCACCTCTGCAGCCGCACAATTCACACAAGCACTTACAACAAACTCACAGATCTCACAAAATAATACAACAGCTTCGATTGAGGGGTCACAGCAAATAATTAAAACGAATATAAATAAAATGGCCTATGAGGCTGAAGTGAAACAACTGATGCTGCACTCACCCAATCCGCAACATGATGTACAAATGCAGCAACATGTTATGCATATGCAACAGCAAACACTTCAGCATAATCTAGCGAAATCTTCTCCTCCCCCTTTATCATATAATATTAACACAAAAGTGGAGGAACCACAAAAACTATGTCTGCATGACATGAACTATGTTCAAAACAATATGCCCGAATTTGTGGATCCAACAAGCCCCGAAGCCTGTCTCATAACAGATCCTAAATTTCCACCAGAGGGTGAAGTTATTTTGGGTTCTGATTGCTGCAATGAAAACGACGAAGATGCCTTAAATTCATTGAATCCCGAAGAAGACGAAGAAGACGAAGAAGAGGAGGAGGAGGAAGAGGATGGTGATGAAGAAGGAGAAGAAGAAGAAGATGATGATGGTTTTTCATTAAAAATGCCCTCCAATAATGGCTCTGATATTCTTTCCATGGACAGTGATGAACCTGCAGTTAAAGAGAAAATTAGCAAGATATTAGATAATCTAACCAATGAGGAATGTAATGATTCTTTGAATACCGCTACTACGCTGGAGGCTCGGGCAGAGATCAGCTGCAATAATCAATATATTGTCTCACAAGTAACCCAGGATAATCCAAATAATCTGGAAAGTAGCCATCAGCCCTTGGATACAAATACACAAGAACAACAACATATGTCAACGACTGAAGCTAATGAATACTATACTCCCACTTCAGAAGAGACTTCGGCATTTATAGCAGCTCAATTGGAAGCCGAAACTATGAAAGAGCAACAAGAGCAAGACCAATCTGACAATTTCCGAATGGTAGAAAATGAGCCTTCGCCTAAAATACAACAACATCACATTGAAGATCCTCTAACAACCAACTTCATACGGAATTGTCAAAATGTTCTACAAGAGCCCTCGGAGTTAAACGGCATGGAATCTCAGCAGCCTGCCGATCAAACTGCCAACTTAACATCCGCCCTAACCATGTCTTCAAATCAAGTTCCATCACATCCCTCACGAGATCCTAAATGCGTAACGGGACCTCATCTTCTATATGAGATACAAAGTGAAGATGGTTTCACCTATAAATCATCTTCAATATCGGAAGTATGGGAAAAGGTATTTGAATCAGTTCAAGTAGCACGACGAGCAAATGGTTTGGCTCTCCTACCCGAGGGTCCGCTGGCCGATATGAGTGGTGTACAAATGATTGGTCTCAAAACAAATGCTCTAAAATATCTCATAGAACAATTGCCGGGCGTGGAAAGATGTACCAAGTATACACCCAAATATCATAGGCGTACCTCAACTTATACATCCTCCTCCACCACATCGGGCTCATCTTCATCGTCTATGAATGGCAATGCTTCAGTGTCAGCTTCCATGGATAACGACAGCAATAGTATGGATTATACGTCAGATCATGAAGATCTAGCGGAGAATCTCTATGACTGTGCGCGTTTTGAACCATATTCAAAACGTTCCGAATACGATATGTTCAGTTGGTTGGCATCAAGACATCGAAAACAACCAGTACAAGTGTTTGTACAACCCTCAGACACGGAATTGGTACCAAGGTAGTTTTTTTTTATTTTGTTTTTGTTTGTTTTCTATAAACCACTCGAATGTTAAACATAAATATACGCCTGCCTGATTGATTGTTTTATATTCTCTCTAAACCTATATAGACGTGGTACTGGCAGTAATTTACCCATGGCTATGAAATATCGTACCTTAAAGGAAACCTACAAAGATTATGTTGGTGTATTTCGTTCTCATATCCATGGACGTGGCTTATATTGTACAAAGGACATTGAAAATGGTAAGTTGTCCACATTAGCGTCTCTAAAATTGCCTGGTGACAGTTTTTAGAAATAAATACAAAACAATTTTTTTCACTCAAATTGGAAGATTGAAAATTGTTTTTCTCAAAAAAAAAAAAAAAAAAAAAATTTAACAAAAATTTAATATTGAAAACCAATTAAAAATTATTTTTTTATTGAAAACTAAAAACAGACTTCGTAATATACATATATATTCATAGTAGTTTCATTACAAGGTTAAGATGAACACACAGACGGACGGACATCAGAAAATGATTCTGATTCGATCGGCATAATAAAGCATGAGGTTTGGTAGAGATAAACATCATCACAAACTCATTATACCCTCACCATAGGGTATAGCGTATAAATATCAGAGTTCAGAAAAAAACACACACTGAATAAAAAACATATGTTTATGACTTAATTTCGTTTTTTTTTTCGATTGCGAGTAGATAATGTTTTAATTTTTAGATGTACACGTTGAAGAACATGTTCTGTTTTTATAGCAGTACACGTGCAAGAAAACGAACTTAAAATAAAGCTACACTCGAATCTGGGTGGTTTATGTGTATTCGAAACAAAAAATACGTGATAGAAAAATGTTCGTGTACATAACGAAATATTAAAACGAAACACAGTCATGATGTGTTCGGCACCGTACAAAATTTAGAAACACACATAATTGATATAAAAATATGTGTTGGCTACTTTAGTACAGAACATTGTGTGTTTCATGTGTGTATTTTCTGAACCTTTATAAATATATACACTTGTTAGAAAAAGTATTCGTAGACCTACAATTAAAACTGTATGACGAAAAAATAAGAAAAAATTATTGCCTTTAACAAATTTTATGCATGTAAAAAACGTAAGAAAAGGAAAACAATCAAGCAGCCAATATTTAGCAGTATCTTAGCAAGTGTGTTATTTATAATGCACTTGTTAAATTTATTCTAAAGAACTTTCAAACACTTGCTAAACATAAGATGAAATGCCAACCTATTTGCCTAAAAATAAATGGAGTCACAAAATTCAGAGTTGATATTTTAACTTTTAGTTGACAGAATAAAATTAGTTATGGATAAACTCTGTGCTAATTTACTGCTTGGCTTAATCGGTATTCTAGTCAGCTCGTTGTGTGCGATGTATATGCGGCTGCTAAAATTTGGTTATGAATTCGGCTGTAAATTTACATTAAATATTGCTTTATTTCGTAACTTGTAGGATAACCTTTGCGCTTTAGGACCTCTGTGAGTCGATTTGGCATCGACTTAACTAACTTTAATATATCCTCTTTACATATTTTACCCCACTCATCCAAAGTGACGCTTTCTAACATTTCCTTTGAAGTTTTTTATGATGACGTATTCTGCGCTACCGTAAATGCTCCATAGAATTTAGATCGGATGATTGAGGCGGTGGTATCAATTGATTTTTGTATCGCAAAGCAACCGTATATTTTAAATCATTATCCTGTTGGAACCAAAAGTCTTCTCCAAGACCCAGTTGTTATGAGCTTTGTTTTCAATTTTATTTTTAAATATATATGCATCTAAATTGATCCATTCTATACTCAATATATACGAGTTTGCCCACCCCATTGCCTGACATACAACCTCAAACCATAATGCCACCTACACCATCTTGCTTATTTAATGAATGCCGAAACTAAATTTTTTCATTTCATAACGAAAATGCAAAACTTTCTTTTTGTGAAAATAAAGAACGTACCCAAAATTCTCGAGTCTTGTTTACATACTCAATTGTAAAGTCTATACGTTTTTTTTCTATTGAAATTGGAAATTAATAGCTGTCTACGTGCTACAAGACCATGATTGTCAGATTTTTTTAAATATTTTGCTAACTCTGTTTTACTGATGCCAAAATAGTTCGCTTTTCGCGCTCAGTTTATTTTCAGAGGCGACCAGAACATCGAGTTTAAAAAACATAAACCGAACAAACAATGGTTAGAAAGTGAAACTAATCTGATTGTATGTTATTTAAAAGATAATACGATTATGTTTAATTGATTGATGGTCCTTCGAACCGAAAATTTCCTCTAAATTACCAATTTAATCAATTTAATCCATTAAACCAAAAGCTGATACGAATTGAAATACAAAACTCATTCAAGATATTTAACATCACAATTAGACATACACTTAAACGCATAGAAAAAAATCAAGATTTTCAGAAAGTCATTCCACGTGAAAATGCATAAAAAATGTTTAACAATTTGACACTTCACAGCCAATTTTTTTTTTAGATTTTTTTTATTAAAGAAAATTTTTAACATCACAATTAGCCATACACTTAAACGCATAGATAAAAATCAAGATTTTCAGAAAGTCATTCCACGTGAAAATGCATAAAAAATGTTTAACAATTTGACACTTCATAGCCAATTTTTTTTTAGATTTTTTTTTTTTATTAAAGAAAATTTTTTTTTTAAATATTTTGATTAAATTTTTTACGGAACAATATTCTGAGATAAGTGTATATTGTGGTAGGCAACATGCAAAAAAATACGAAAAATCACTCAAAATGTTTTCATAGAATTTCATATGAATAATGAGCCAAATATTTTGGGTGATATTTCACTTTAGGGTTAATTTTTGTTTATAAAAAGTTATATGTTAAATGTTAAATGTTCTCCTTTATATATAAAATCCATTGTATGTAATCGATTCAGGCCTAAACTACATGGCCAAACTTAACCATATTCACATCCACACACAGTTCGTTCGGTGTTCCACATAGTGTATCTACTTTGTGGACTTGGGGGTTGTGCTGTAGTTAAGGTATATCTAAAAATTTTATTTAATGTTGATAATTTAGATTTTTGTTGACCTTAAAGGGTGAATATACTTCGGCTTGAGGTCATCGGTTGTTATCATCTTTGTTATATGAACATTTTTGTTAAAAATAAATATAACACAAGTTTTTTTAATTTTTAAACAATATTTATAACAATATTTTCTCCAATATATTTCCATCAACTTTGTTGATCATCATCAGGGATTATCTGATAAATAACAACAAAAACACAAATAATTTTGAATTAATCATTAACAAAAAACATTAAAAACATTTTAAAATTATATTTACTTTAAAACAAATTTTTAATTTATTTGAGTTACAACTTTTCTTCACATTGTGTAATTGTCAACTAACTTTTATTTTAATCGTTTGTGTTTGTCAACCGTATGTCTTAGATCTTAGCGACGTTTTCCGTATCTCTCTTATAATTAAGAACTTTGTCCTTGGGAACATTCATTATATGAAGCATTTCCAGCATAAATCTTTTCCTATAATTATTTTCCTCTTGTAAAATTTTTGTGGAATCAAAGTTTGGTTTATAGTTGTTTATTGAACAATGGGCAGCGAGTGCGGTTTTTTTGCTCTGTTGGTCTGTTAATGGCTTTTAAATCCGATCGATGTGAGGATAATCTAATTTTTAGTTTGGTTTTGGTTGTACAACATTAACTTTGTTGCATGATTCTTTTTCATTACCGTCACAACTAATTTCATATATATAAGATTATATTTATCATCTTTATCTACTTTTGTTTTGGTTTTGCGAAATAATTTTCCAATTGTATTGCCTGTTTTAAATGCTAACTCGTATTTATCGCGTTTGTAAATATTGGTATTCTTTATTCTCTCAGACAACCCCGGTATGTATCTTATTTTTAAATTTTACATGTTCGATTAGATCTCGAATAGTTTTCTTGGGAAATTCGTTTTTGCGCAATGCATCTTCGATAATAATAATGTTCTCCTTATAAAATTCTTCATCACTTATGTCCAAAACCATTTATATCAAATTTGTAGCCGTATTTATTATAACTAGCAGATTCCAGCACTCGTTATTTGAGTGCAATTCTAGGAAATATTATTTTTTCATTTAAGAAAGACCCTAAAGGTATGCTTCACAATTCAACTCATTTTAAATGAAGAAAACAAACTCAACGAATTAACGCAAACACATTAACAAATTTAATAAACACACACATAGCATTGTAAATTTTTATTTATGTGTTAGTAGCAATTTTTAACGATCATAAGTCCAAAAAATATTCCAGACGATGAAAATCTGTAAATCTGGGTAACAGCGAAAAAGAAATACCTTTCAAATGATAAATTTTTTGTCAAAATCGTGGTAAAACTGTGAAACTTACATCGGTCACAAGAAATCGCCTTGCCTATTAATATTATAGATCCTCCGAGGATGTTTCGAAAATAAATTAATCAATCTTCCCGAAGCTGTAGTTTTCTGATGTCAATTTACCTTAGAGGCCAGTCCGGTTCTAATAACTACCGAGTTTAAGTATGATAGTTGGCCATCTACATCTTGTTCCTTCGTAAACTGAATACATCGGTTGTAAGAGTTTATCACTCTTAGGATTTCGTTGACTGCGTGTCGCTTTTTATAATGGCGAAGATGTCATCAATGTATTTGGTTAAAATCCTGGGTTTTGGTTCCACTAACTCCTTTGACCAATCTAGCAGCTCTTCCATAACTATATCAGCAATTACAGGCGGCGAAGCTGGTGACCCCATAGGTATTCCCTTCCGTTGCTCATATATATACTTTTCATATTTAAAATATCTTGTATCTTTTATGCAAAAAGCTAAAATATTATAATATTAATAGGCTAGGCGATTTCTTGTGACCGATGTTTTGTTCTACCGTCTTATCCCGATTTTGGTCAAACGTATATTATTTGAAAGATATTTCTTTTTAGCCGTTTTGCAGATTTACAGATTTTTAAATTTTTTCCTTTATTTTGAGTAAATTGCATTTAAAGTTGCTACTAACACATACATAAAATTATACAATGCTATGTGTGTATTTATTAAATTTGTTGATGTGCTTGTAATAAAAATGAGCTTGTTTTTTGTGTTGATTTGTGAATCGGCTATAATTGATTAGCATATTTAATAAAAAAATTTCCTAAAATTTGCACTCGAATTTCGAGGGCTGGAAAAGGTCATAAAAAGGTCTTTTGGTATTTTGATATAATTTTCTAAAATGTCCCATTTATATTTAATGTCAGTTTTTGTACTTATTCATGAGAAAAAAATGTATGTATGGTACCCATTAGGTGGCGCTGATATCGGTATATTTTTGAAAATCTCTATTCTCGGTTCGGGTGCAGAGGGTATATATCATTTTGTCATTCCGTTTGTAACACACCGAAAAATGAATTTGCGATCCCATAATATATATGTTTACATTCTTTATCCTTGTAACAACTTGAGTCGATATAGCGATGTCCTCCGATCCGTCTGTCTGTCTGTCTGTCTGTTGAAATCACACTCATTTACAAAATAAACCATTTACCTTGGTAATCTTAGGATAATATTGTTTGTCATTATTTCGAGCAGGTTGTTATTTCAAATGGGGTAAATCGGGAATAATTGTGGTTTGATACGGGCTAATAACGGGTGATTTTTTTGAGGTTAGGATTTTCATGCATTAGTATTTGACAGATCACGTGGGATTTCAGACATGGTGTCAAAGAGAAAGATGCTCAGTATGCTTTGACATTTCATCATGAATAGACTTACTAACGAGCAACGCTTGCAAATCATTGAATTTTATTACCAAAATCAGTGTTCGGTTCGAAATGTGTTTCGCGCTTTACGTCCGATTTATGGTCTACATAATCGACCAAGTGAGCAAACAATTAATGCGATTGTGACCAAGTTTCGCACTCAGTTTACTTTATTGGACATTAAACCAACCACACGAATGCGTACAGTGCGTACAGAAGAGAATATTGCGTCTGTTTCTGAGAGTGTTACTGAAGACCGTGAAATGTCGATTCGTCGCCGTTCGCAGCAATTGGGTTTGTGTTATTCGACCACATGGAAGATTTTACGCAAAGATCTTGGTGTAAAACCGTATAAAATACAGCTCGTGCAAGAACTGAAGCCGAACGATCTGCCACAACGTCTAATTTTCAGTGAATGGGCCCTAGAAAAGTTGGCAGAAAATCCGCTTTTTTATCGACAAATTTTGTTCAGCGATGAGGCTCATTTCTGGTTGAATGGCTTCGTAAATAAGCAAAATTGCCGTATTTGGAGTGAAGAGCAACCAGAAGCCGTTCAAGAACTGCCCATGCATCCCGAAAAATGCACTGTTTGGTGTGGTTTGTACGCTGGTGGAATCATTGGACCGTATTTTTTCAAAGATGCTGTTGGACGCAACGTTACGGTGAATGGCGATCGCTATCGTTCGATGCTAACAAACTTTTTGTTGCCAAAAATGGAAGAACTGAACTTGGTTGACATGTGGTTTCAACAAGATGGCGCTACATGCCACACAGCTCGCGATTCTATGGCCATTTTGAGGGAAAACTTCGGAGAACAATTCATCTCAAGAAATGGACCGGTAAGTTGGCCACCAAGATCATGCGATTTGACGCCTTTAGACTATTTTTTGTGGGGCTACGTCAAGTCTAAAGTCTACAGAAATAAGCCAGCAACTATTCCAGCTTTGGAAGACAACATTTCCGAAGAAATTCGGGCTATTCCGGCCGAAATGCTCGAAAAAGTTGCCCAAAATTGGACTTTCCGAATGGACCACCTAAGACGCAGCCGCGGTCAACATTTAAATGAAATTATCTTCAAAAAGTAAATGTCATGGACCAATCTAACGTTTCAAATAAAGAACCGATGAGATTTTGCAAATTTTATGCGTTTTTTTTTAAAAAAAAGTTATCAAGCTCTTAAAAAATCACCCGTTATATGGAGACATCTCTTAAAAAAAAAAAAATTAATATAAATGAAAAAATTAATGAGTGGAAGTATAACTGCTTTGAGCTAGACTTTTATAAACTTTTTCAGATATTGTCTCTAAAAATATTATATAGTTGAAAATCAAAAGAAAATTAGATTTCATTAGATTTCTTTTTTCCCCACAGGCGAAATGGTTATTGAATATGCTGGTGAATTAATACGTTCCACATTAACTGATCAACGTGAACGTTACTACAATAGTCGAGGAATTGGCTGCTATATGTTTAAGATAGATGATCATTTAGTGGTAGATGCAACAATGCGCGGCAATGCAGCTAGATTTATAAATCATTCTTGTGAGGTAAGTGTAAATAATAAAGAAAATTAATTTTTTTTTTGGGATTTCTTTACAATTTGTTTTTATTATCTGTTTTTAGCCTAATTGTTATTCCAAAGTTGTTGACATATTGGGTCATAAACACATTATAATATTTGCCTTAAGGCGCATTGTACAAGGTGAGGAATTGACATATGATTACAAATTTCCCTTTGAGGATGAAAAAATTCCCTGTTCGTGTGGTTCAAGAAGATGTCGAAAGTACTTAAATTGAAAACTGTGTAAAACAAATAAGCGTGAAGTGATTTAAATGGAAAGTGATTTATTTATTTTCTTTTTTTAATTTTGGAGCCCAAAATTTTTGTGTAATTATACATATACTCATAGTTTAAAACGTTATTTAAACAAAGTTAAAGTTAAAGTTTTTTTTATTGAGTCTTAAAGAAAAATTTCATTGAATTAAACTAATGAAAAAGAGAGAACCTTTGAACTTTATTGTAATATTCTAATACGATTGAATGGTGAGGTGCTACCTGCCGAAGTGTAGTGGTTTCCATTTTGCTCCCGATAAATTATTTTATTTAAAAAAAAAGAAAAAAAAACACTAAAAATATAATTTCATAAGAAATGAAAATCCAGTAATAAAATAAGTAAAAATCTTTATTAAAACAAAAAGAAGCTAAAGCAAGAAAATGAAAATATATCAACGAATACATTAAAAAATAATAATTTTTTTTTAAAGGGGAATTTTATTTTTAGTCAAAATTGTATAATTTAAAAGATTTATGCTCTCAAAATTTAAATTTTTTTTTTTTATAAATATCGAAACAAATTTCGATTTAAATTTAAATTAAAGACTAAATTCTATTCAAAATTCCTATATATCGCGTATCATTTTTAAGCAAGTTAAAACGATTTTTTTTTATATATTTCATCTGAAAACTTAAATTTTCCCTTTTTAAAGAAAGTTGTTTTCTTGTCTTAATTTTTATTATTAATAAAATAACACAACAACACTATATAAACGTGATGATATTATAAAAACAATTTTGTTAAGTACATATTTAAAAACAGTATTCATTTGATTCTGAAAGTATGCAACTTTAATTTTTTATTAGTTTTATTAAAAATCAAAACAAACAAAATACTATAAATTTACTTAAGCTTATTATGGGAAAAAAACGTAGCTTATAAAAATCTCTTTTTTAAAACAAGAAACATAAAATAAATATTTATTATTGATAGAACTAGAAAATAAAAATAATTGTTATTAAGTTTCAATATTTTATGTTTAGTATAAAATAAGATATAAATCATTACTATTATAAATATATTTTAACATTCTAAAATGTATAATGTTTTCAATATAATTTAATAAAATAATAAAATAATAACAATAATATATAATAATAATATTAATAATAAATCAAAAAAGTGCAAATTATAAAATGCTTTCACTTTTATTTTTATATTAATTATTATTAAATATAAAATAATGTAATTAATTTTTATTTTATTTTATTTGTTTTTAATTTAAAATTAAGCGTAAAATTTTTACAGGGTTTTTAAAAAAAAATTTAAAAATAATTGCTTGTATATATTTAAAAAAAAAAAAAAAAAAAAATTATCATTATGTATTAACATTATTTTTTATATTTTAATCATGTATAATCTTAAAAGTACATTTTTTTTTTAACTGAAAAACAAAATAACACAATTCAAAAAAATATATAAAGTCTTTATATCAACATCACATTATTTTTAAACTTATATTAAATTTTTATAAAACAAACAAACATCAATATTTGTTTTTTTCTCTATGGAATTTTTTTATTTGAAAATTTTTATTCCCTAAAGAAAAATATATAATTTTATTAACATTTATATTTTTGTCCCTCTTGTCCTGTTTTGAAAAAAAAAAAAAAAAAATTAATTTATTTTTTTAATATAAACTAAAACTTTGGTATTATTTTAAATTTGTAAGTAAAAATCAATTAGAAATATATTTTTTTATTTTTTCTAAATTGTATAAAATTGATAAAAATATTCGTAAATTACAAAAATTATAACTAAAATTAAAAAAAAAAAAGAAAAAAATATTACTATACTAATAAAAAAAAAAAAAAAAAAAAAAAACACAACTAAAAATTAAAAACATTATTCTTTAATAAAAAAAAAAAATATAAATTATCAATGTAATACAACAACAATAAAAGTAAAGAAAATATTTTTCTTTTTCCAAAACGAGAAATTAAAATAAAAAAGTGCTGTTTTCTTTCAAAACATAAGATTTACTTATATTTGGTTTGGTCGATTGAATAGTTTTTATTATTAGTGAGTTTTTACTTAAAATAAATAAATTGAATAACTAGTAAGAGTGTCAAATTCGGTGGTGCCGAATCTTAGATACCCTCCACCTTCGTTTTAAAATCAATATTGCAACCAATGTTGGATACGGTTATCACTTTAAGACTGTTGCCGATACTGAATTTTAAGTTAATTGCTTTCCTTTTTGGCCAGTTTCTATCGTAATTTCTTGTTATAAAAAACTATTATAGCGTCTTCTATAGTAAGAATTTATTACTATCTGAAAAATTTAATTTTTTTCTCTTACTAGAGTAGAAAAAATATAAGCTCCCTAGTTCTTCATAGCACACCAAAGAAAAATATGTTATTTAATGCAGTCAGTGTTTGAACCCTATAAGAATGGTTTGAGACTTAAGAAGTCGTACGATAATTAAAAAAAGAATTAAATGTATCCAGACTAAAAATTTCTAGATATTAATATTAAATTTTTTTTTTTTTTTGAAATTTGAGGATGCATTTAATGCAGAAAAACAAACAGAAAAAACAATAAAAACAGGTAAGTAAATAAAATCTCTAAAAAATATACCCTGCTTATATACTAGACCTCTGCACGAATGCATTTGATTCTCGTACACAGTTCCCACAGCAAGTTATTGTTGTGTGTTCAACTGTATTGTTTTTTTTTTTCAATCAGTTCGAATTATACATTATGAAAAACCAAATCATCTTAAAGCAGTAGTCAGTTTCAAACGAATCAATGTCAAGCAGTAGTTTGATTCAAACGAATCAACGCAATGCATAATTTGATGTGTTCGAAATCACAGCTAACAACAATTATGAATCTATAACACAGTCATGTACGGTAAACTGTTCAATGATTGAGTTAGAAAAAATTGTCTAGCACAAAATCATAAAAAAGTGTTTTTAAGCCAGAAGGAAAAAAAATTAAGAAAAGGTAAATTAATGTACAAACAAGTAAGAGTGTTAAATTCGGCTGATACCCTCCACCTGCATCTTAAACTCAATATAACAACCAATATTGGGTACGGCTACCACTTTAAAACTGTTGTCGGTACTGAAATTTAAATTTCGAATACCAATTAAATTTAAAGTTAATTTCTTTTCCTGTTGGCCACTTTCTATTATAATTTCTTGTTATAAAAAACAATGATCGTGTCTTCTTTAAAAAGAATTCGTAACTATTGGAAAAATGGCATTGTTTTTCTTTTACTAGAGTAGAAAACCCCTAATGAAATTCATTATATAACGCAGCCAGCGTTATAACACCCAAAGTTTGATCCCTATAAGAAAGTTGACATAATTCATGATAATTAAAAAAAAATCAACTGATTCTTGCCCAAAAATTTTCAGAGATTAATATTAAAAAAAAGCAAATTTTAAAAAACTTTATCTGAATTAGCTAGCAATTTTTAAGTTTTAATTATTAATTTAAAATTTTTCATTTTTAATCTTTAATTGATAAATTTTCATTTTTATTTTTTAATTTTTAAATTTTAATTTTTTATTTTTTATTATTCATTTTTCACTTTAATTTATAATTTTTCGTTTTTCATTTTTCATTTCCCATTTTTAATTTTTTAATTTTTCATGTTCTTTCAATTTTCATTTTAATTTTCCATTTTTCAATTTTCATTTTCCATTTTCCATTTTCCATTTTTCATTTTTAATTTTTATACTTTATTTTCCATTTTTAATTTTTTATTTTTCAATTTTCATTTTTCATTTTCCACTTTTCAATTTTCATTTTCCTTTTTCAGTTTTAGTTTTCCATTTTCCATGTTTAATTTTTCATTTTCCATTTTACATTTTTTTTTTCTGATTTTTCGTTATTCATTTTTATTTTTTATGATTCATTTTTCAATTTTCATTTTTCATATTTCATTTTACATTTTCCATGTTTCAATTTTCATTTTTCATTTTCATTTTCCATTTTTCATTTTTAGTTTTTCATTTTCCATTTTCCATGTTTAATTTTTAATTTTTCATATTCCATTTTTCATTTTTAATTTTCCATTTTTGATTTTTCATTTTTAGTTTTTCATTTTTATTTTTTATGATTAATTTTTTCTGAACTCTTCTAAATCTGAAGAACGGTCAAATTTTTCTACCTCCTTTAATGCGTGGTAAAAAAAAATTATTTTAAATGTAGCTAATACTGTTGGGGTTTCTGTGTCTCCGCTACTTTCTACTAAATTAAGGCGACAACACTTGGACTGCTCCTGCTCGTCAATTCTCTTTTATATTATTTAATTTAAATACTTGAATGAAACAAAATAAAATCTACTTATTTATAGTTTTCTGTAAAATATTACGCCGCTAATTTCGAATAATTCTTTTTTTTTTTGCAAGCATTTTAAAATTTACTAGCAGATTCCAGCCGTCGAAATTCGAGTGGAAATTCATTTAATAAATTATTGACCCCAAAGATATGCTAATCGATTTTAGACAACACTTTCAATACAACTTTTTTCAATTCAACACAGTTATTATTGCAAACACATTAACAAGTTTAATAAACACACACATAGCATTGTATAGTTTTACGTATGTGTTAGTAGCAGTTTTAAATGAGCATAACTCCAAAAAAAATTAAAAATTTAAAAATCTGTAAGGCTGGTGGACAGCTAAAAAGAAGTACCTCTCAAATAATATACGTTTGGTCAAAATCGGGATAAATCGGTAAAACAAAACTTCGGTCACAAGAAATCGCCTAGCCTATTAATATTGTAGATTATTACTATATATTTGAATTTTTCATGCACGTGCAATAACGAAAAATTTTGGAGTCGTAGTCGCGAGTTCCGATTCCGCTACAACACCGTGACTCCGACTCCACAACTCCGACTCCGAATCCATAGCCCTGCCTAGTCCCCATACAAAGAGAGATCGACTTAAATTGCCATAATATCCAAATTATCATAAAGATCTCGGTCAAATTGGGCTTGTGTATGTTTCTTACATTCATTTATCAGTAGTTCAAAATTAAACCCTATAGGATAATTCTTAGTCACAGCACCCATATGAAGCTGATTCCCGATCTTCATGTAAGTCTATGAAAAAACAAGAAAATTGCACAAATTTTTCTCAAATATGGTTTGTATATATTTTTGAAAAAATAAGTGATAAGTCAGGATGTGTCCATTTTTCGACCTAGCCCCCATATAAATATAGCATCCAATATGAACTTTTTCATATCCGAAGGCAAAAAAAAAAATTAATAACAATGCCACTCAAATTTGGTTTATGCTTATTTTCTATACCTAATTAGTCGGTCTGGACCGACTATAATTTTCTTACTTGTTTTTTATAAAACGTGTTATTTAAAATGTCGCCACTGTTTAGATATCGATAAAATTTGATGTATGATTGTGTATTACATCATTGGTCTAAAACCAATCCATTAAGACTATTTTCAGTAATAGTCCCCATATAAAGCTGGGGCCAAATCACCGCATTCGATATCGAAATTTTTCGATCGAAATTATTTTTTTATTTTCCAAAATAAAATACTAAAAATAATTTTACTATGTCACAGTTAACGAATTATGGCTTCTAATTAAGAGTAAAAATGAAACGAGGTCTGATGTTTGTCCGTCTTCTTTAAATAATAAACCAAAATATGGAATTTCGATCGATTTTACTCGATATCGAATGCGGTGATTTGGCCCCTGATTTCCGATCTTCATTTATCTATCAAAAAACAAAAATACTACATATCTAAAATTTGAGTTTATATATGTTTTCAAGAAAAGCAAGTGACTTTACTAAATATGGTCAGAATCGGTATATTTTTTGACCTAGTTCTCACATAAAAATTTTATCAGTTTTAAACTTTTTTATATCATCAGGCCACAAATTAATAACAATAAAATTTAGTTTATGCTTATTTTGTATATGCAGTTATTGTCTTATCGGAAATAATAGCTGGGTAACTGTAAATAAATCGCCCTCGTCTAAAGGTACTCTTAGAACAATTCGGTTTCCGTTTTTTTTTTCTCTGAGTGTATAAAAAGTCAAATTTCTAAACAATGAAACAATGTACAAACGGGCTTATTTCATTTTTAAAATCAAAAAATACTTCAAAATTGTCAACAAACTCACAATGCGCTGCATCATATTTTTAATATTTTACCTAACAACGATTTTAATATCAATTAGCCAAGGCTATAATACAAATATGGTATACTTTTAGAAGTTAAAAAACAATTCCATATAAATTTCTGCTAAAAATAGTGTCGTTTCAGAAACATGCAAAACGTATGACACCATCTCTGTACACCGATTTAGCCTTTGCTGAGAATGAGGGTGGCGAGGGAGGTGATGGTGGTGGTAAAGGCTGTGGGAGTGATCAATGCAATGCTGCTTCTCTGACACAAGGCAATCCAAAACAAAAGGCATCGAATATAGCACAGAAAGCGGCTCTAGAAGCTAAAGCTGCCTCAGAGGCTCAAAATGCGGCCGGTCAGGCAGCGTCTCATCAAGTTAAAATGCAATTAGCTGAGAGAGCCTTTCAAGCCGCTAAAGCAGCCGAGGCGGCCCTAGCGGGAAAACAGCAAATGGTTGAACAGCTACAACAAGAAGTCCATGAAGCAGAAGCTGTTGTTCAAGAAGAATCATCCTCTCTACAAAATGCTGAACAAAATGTCCAGGCTGCCGTTCAGGCGGCCAAACAAGCTCAAGCCCAATTAAAAACTCTAACAGCAGCTGTTCAAGTAGCTCAAGCAAATGTTGGTAATTCTGAACAAGTCGCCAACGGTGCTCAACAAGAATTGACTGAAAAAAATCAGCTAACGGAAGCGGCCAAAAGTCGTGTTGAACAGCTGTTGCGTCAGTTGGGCATTGCCAGGGATGATTTTGCCAACACTAAACAGGCAGCCTACAAGGCCGCCTGTTCGGCTCACGAGGCTAAAGTCAATGCTCAACGTGCACGACGTCAATTAGCGAAAAGATATTTAAATCCTTTGCAATTGCAACATGTTCAACACGTGCACCAGCAACGTCAAATTGCGGCTCGTCACCCTGTCTATTGAACAATATGTATCAACTGTAGGTGTCTCGTATGGTTAGAAAATGTTTTAAGATTTATTTTTATGCAGCGATTTTATTTTTAAACATGTTCGATACATTATTTTTTGTCGAACTTCTAGAGTCCCCTCCTAATATATTTGTCGAATTTACTATTTAACCTGTGCTATAATTATATTGTTATTCATAAATTATTAAAAAAATTATCTTTTAATTTTAAAGTTTTCATGAAGTTTACAGTTGCTAAGTGGTTTTAAAGGATAAAGTGCATTTTGGGAGAGGAATCAACAAATGTTTCAAAAATTGCCGAAAAAAATTAAAATTGTGGCTGGAATTCGTAGGTCCCCGGAAGTGTTAGTATATCTCCCGCAACCACTTTCAATGGAATTTTGAAAAAAATTTACGAAAATGTTGCACTTTTACGAAGAAGTGTAAATAAAATATTCTAAATAAAATGCAATCTTGTTTTGCTTCGCTTATATGGGCCAAAAGTGTTACCCACGTAAAGAGCAAAAGTTAGGGATAATGCCTTCTTGTAGGTCATTACCCCTTTATTACCTTGTTAGGCAATATTCTCACGCTTTGACTTAAAAGAAGGAAATAAATCAAATTTTGCTCTTCCGAGAGATGCATAAAAGATGCTTGCAGTTTATATAGAATATATAAATAGAAACTATGTGAGTCCGATCACAGGGGAGATGTGTAAACATCTATTTACACATCAATTAAAATCAAACAGTAAGCGCCATCTATGTATAGCTGTTATACTTGGTGGTTGCAGTTGTTTGCTATACATGAATGTTTGCTATACATGAATGTATAGCAAGCAACTGCTATGGCTGTTATACTTAATGGTTGCAGTTGTTTGCTATACATTCATGGCGCTTTCTGTTGGTTGTTGAATCAGCTAAATAAATTTAAATCATAATCTTTGCACCAATACACTTACAATGCCTCACACTGATTTTCCCTTACGCTGTTTTTGTGATTGTATTACGAAATAGATTTTTACCCCCCTGAGCGCATAGATGTTTACATATCAAAAATAGAATGCGATCTTAGTATCTGAAAATAAAACGGCAATAGTTTAATTAGAAAAGTAATATTGTTAATTAATATGTAATAACACCAAAACAAAATTTTACCTAAGTTAATGAGAATTTTATACAATTTTGATTTAGGCAATGTTGCGGTTAATGCAAGGGAGGTTATAAACGGGTACATCAACTGGTACATCCGAATACTTTTTATTATGTTGTATTTTATATATTACTTGACAATATTTAGTTCTAAATTATAACGCATTTAAAATATGTTTTGAGATTTGCATTGCTATTTTTTGTATCATATAAGATTTGTGTCTTTTCTTTTTTATTTTTAAATTATTATTGAAAAAAGAAATTAACAAAATAAAACAATAAACGAATATTATGTTTTTCTAAATCTACCGCAGTTATGTTTTGAAAATAGTCTACACCGAAAAATGGTTGTTACAATCTGTTTAAACACAAATTCATAAAACGTACTTATTAAATTGTATTTGCCCTTTGCAAACCCTAACCCATACAATCACAAAAATAGCGTAAGAAGTAAGACAAAAACGGTGTGAAGTATGAGTGTATTGATGCAAAGACTACACAAGGCAAGAAAATTGAACTTTTTTGGGTTTTACTGGAACTTTATTGCAATTTTTTACTAATTTGAGGCTGCTGATTTCAAATCTGCACTAGGTTTTTGATGTGTAATAATCTATATACGCCGGGGGGTAAATTTCTATTTCACAATACAATCACAAAAACAGCGTAACATGTGAGCCGTAAGACAAAATCGGTGTGACATGATTGAATTGGTGAACAAATTATTATATGTAATAAACTGTTTGAAAATGAAAAATAATAAATGAAAAATAAAAAATGAAAAATAAAAAATGAAAAATAAAAAATTAAAAATGAAAAGTAAAAAGTAAAATATCAAAAATGAAAACTGAAAAATAAAAAATAAAAAATTAAAATGAAAACTAAAAATTGAAAAATAAAATATGAAAAATTAAAATTAAAAATAAAAAGCGATAAATTAAAAATGAAAAATAAAAAATGAGAAATTAAAAATGAAAAATAAAATATGAAAAATAAAAAATTAAAAATTAAAAATAAAAAATGTAAAATAAAAAATGAAAAATTAAAAATAAAAAAAGAAAACTAAAACATTAAAAATGAGAAATAAAGAATGAAAAATAAGAAAAATAAAAAATGAGAAAAATAAAAAATGAGAAAAATAAAAAATGAGAAATGAAAAATAAAAAATTAAAAATTGAAAACGAAAAACGTAAAATGAAAAAATTAAAAATAAAAAAATAAAAAATGACAAATGAAAAATTAAAAACGAGAAATGAAAAATGAAAAAGGAAAAATAAAAAATAAAAAATGAAAAATAAATAATTAAAAATTAAAAATGAGAAATTAAAATTGAAAAATAAAAACTGAAAAACAAAAAATGAAAACTAAAATATGAAAAATGAAAGATAAAAAATAAAAAATGAAAAATAGAAATTAAAAATAAAAAATGAAAAATGAAAAATAAAAAATGGAAAATAAAAAATGAAAAACGAGAAATTAAAAATGAAATATTTATTTATTTATTTATTTATTTATTCGTATATTGGTCCATGGAATTAATCCTTACAGACTATTTACAAAGAAAAACATTTTGAAATTAATTTTAGTACATACATAGCTATTCATGAATTTAGAAAGCATATTATTTTACTTTTAATTAGATTAGTATTTAATGAGAAATCAATAAATCAATAAAGTTCATTAAATTGAATACACATTCTCCTGAGAGGGTCTGCATTTGCATAATTAGCTCTATAGAACTCTACAGATAAATGTGAGAAGTAACGTGTTGGACGTTGAGAAATGTTGAATGATATATTGTTAATCAGGAAACCAGAACAAACATCACCATTAATTATATTAAGAAGAAATGAAACATTTAGCATAGTTCTCCGGCTTTTTAAAGTTGGTAGCTTAATAAGCGCAAGTCCGCTAGTATAGGATGGAAGATTACTTGGATTGAAGTTTAAACTCCGAAGACAAAACAAAAGGAATTGTTTCTGCACAGATTCCAGACTGTCGGCATGAGTTTGGTAGATTGGGTCCAAAATTATAGAAGCATATTCCAGGATAGGTCTCACAAGTGACGTATATAAAGTTTTGGTGACATAGGAATCATTAAACTCTTTAGCTCAACGTTTTATGAACACAAGTACACCTCTGGCTTTGTTGACAGTAATTGTTATATGAGGAATAAAGCTCAGTTTATGATCCAATAAAACACCAAGATCTAAAAGTTATCTACTTTATTGAGACAATAATCACCCAGCACATAGGCCGATATCTGTGGCCTCTTTCTGACGAAACGCATATGTTTACAATTTTGAAGGTTTAGCTCCATTAAATTTAAACATGATCAGAGTGTTGATTATAACAGAAGAAAATTTTGACATCATCCGCATACATCAAGATGTTTGAAAAACGAATAACATTCGGAAGATCGTTTATAAACAAAGAAAAAAGAAGCGGTCCAAGATGGCTGCCTTGTGGTACTCCCGACATTACATCTATCGGCTTTGAAGTAACATTTTTAAAACATACTTTTTGTGTTCTATTGGTTAAATAAGAATATATCCACTTTGCGCAAAGATTTGAAAATCCCATCATATGTAATTTCTTAAGAAGAAGTTTATGATTGACTTTATCAAAAGCCTTGCTGAAGTTAGTATAAATTGCATCTGTTTGTTTGCGTTCAAGAAAACCACGGTTGACAATTGTAGTAAATTGTAATAGATTTGTAGAGGTTGAACATCTTTTTTGGAAACCATGTTGGAAGGGAGATATTAACGTATTTACTTGATGGCATAGATAATCCGTTATAATTTTTTCAAAAATTTTAGGTATAATACTTAATTTAGCAATTCCACGATAATTAGTAATATCAGCCTTGTTACCAGATTTGAATAGCGGAATAATGAATGAATCCTTCCACATAATGGGAAAATAACCGTATTTAATTGAGGTATTAAACATGAGTGTTAATGCTACAGCTAAAACATCAACACATTTTATTAATATACAGGACGGAATTTTATCTGGACTACTGTTGCAGGAAAATTTAAGTTTTTCAATTCATTAGAAACCACAGATATAGCAAGAGAAGGAATGGATATAATTTGAGTAGCAGTCAGTGCAAAAATTAAAAATGAAAAGTGAAAAACGAGAAACTAAAAATGAAAACCTAAAATAAAAAATGAAAACTGAAAAATAAAAAATGAAAAATAAAAAATTCAAAATGAAAAATAAAAAATTAAAAATAAAAAATGAAAAACTAAAAATGAAAACTAAAAAATTAAAAATTGAAAACGAAAAACGTAAAATGAAAAATGAAAAAATTAAAAATAAAAAAAAATAAAAAATGACAAATGAAAAATTAAAAACGAGTAATGAAAAATGAAAAAGGAAAAATAAAAAATAAAAAATTAAAAATAAATAATTAAAAATTAAAAATGAGAAATTAAAATTGAAAAATAAAAACTGAATAACAAAAAATTAAAAATAAAATATGAAAAATGAAAAATGAAAAATAAAAATGAAGAATAAAAAATGAAAAATAAGAAATTAAAAATAAAAAATGAAAAATAAAAAATGGAAAATAAAAAATGAAAAACGAGAAATTAAAAATGAAATATTAAAAATAAAAAATGAAAAGTGAAAAGTGAAAAATAATAAATGAAAAATAAAAAATAAAAAATAAAAAATAAAAAATGAGAAATGAAAAATAAAAAATTTAAAATGAAAAATGATAAATAAAAAATGACAAATGAAAAATGAAAAATAAGAAACGAAAAATTAAATATGAACCGGTTGAAATAATAAATAATAATAAATATTTTTATATTAGCAGAGCTACTGCCGTTGATTGCTATAAGTGATAGATGACGCTTTCTGTTTGATTTTAAAAAAGTGCCATAAAAAAATCTTTAATTACTAGCGCCCGTATTCATAATCAAATTCCAGCAGTTGGCTAACTTTTTTTCATACGAAAATTTCAAAATTTGTATGAAAAAAAGTTAGCCAACTGCTGGAATTTGATTATGAATACGGGCGTAGATGTTTACACATATCCCATGTGATCGGACTCACATGGAGTTCATGGGCCATACAGCAAAACGGTTGTTGGAGAGTCTTCCTGAAAATGAGGTGAAAATTCTTCCTGAGAAACTGACATTGATCAGCAAATGGGGCTGCGATGGATCATCCGGACAAAGCGTTTATAAGCAAAGGATATCTTCCGATGACGCTACAATATCGGACGGAAATATGTTTATGGCATCTGTTGTTCCTTTGCGGCTAAAATCTGATGTTTCCCTACACTGGAAAAATACACGTCCGTCATCAGTGCATTATTGCTGACCAATAATGTTTCAGTTTGCAAGGGAATCGGCAGAACTCATATGGACCACGGTGAAGGACATTGAAGAACAAATAAGCAAGATTAAGCCTACAAAGCTGCAAATTGGAGAAGGAAAATATATTGAATGCAATTACGAGTTCCACCTGACCATGGTTGACGGAAAAGTCGTAAACGAACTGACAGGAACAACCTCAACATTGTCATGCCCGATTTGCAAAAAGAGTCAGAAGAACTTTGGTAATTTAAACGATTCTACAAACGAGGAGAATTACGAATATGGAATGTCACCATTGCACGCAAGGATAAAGTGTATGGAGTTCTTGCTAAAACTGGCGTATACCCTACCACAAGAGGAGGAAAACTTCGATGAAAATACATCAATAAAGGATAAGGAAAAGATCAGAAAGAAGCAAATACAGGATGCTTTTTTTAAACAAATTGGACTAAAAGTAGAATGTCCCAAGCACGGATACGGTAACTCAAACGATGGAAACACTTCTAGGAGATATTTTGAAAATGATGAGGCAGTAACTAGAATCACTGGAATTGACAATCAAATCGTGAAAAGATTGGGAACGATCTTGAATGTTTTAAACTGCAAAACAAAATGTCAATTCTACAAAATATGGAGAATATGCATCGAAAATTGCATCTCTTTTAGCAGAAATGTATCCACAGAAGAAGTTGACCCAGACCTTCCATAAAATATTGGTGCATGGCAAAGATATAATTGAGTACCAATCTTTGCCAATTGGAGAGCTTTCTGAAGAAGCACAGGAGTCTCTTAACAAATTTTATAAAAAATATAGATTGTAGAACACATTCAAAGCATCAAGGGTAAGGCAAAATGAGGACCTCTTCAATATGTTGGCAGCATCTTCCGATCCACTTATTTCTTCCCTGCGGCATGTGTAGTCACGAATAGAGTTAGAAAATAATTATAGTTTAGAAATGATTAGTCTTTTAGATATACCTTCTCTTACGAATTGTGATGAATATTTTACAGAAAATTGAAAAAATAAATTTAAAAAAGAAGTAATTTTTTTTAATTTGTTGGGTAATAATTTAAAACATAAAACCCTAAAAAAAAAAAATAAAAACAATCTAACAATGTAAAAATAATTTTTTTTAGTTACCATAAAATTGATTTTTCTACAAATTTTAACTTTGATAATCCATAAGTAGGACCCTACGGCTGAACAGTTATCTATCATATGCTGTTTAAACTGTTCAATTATGTTATTCGGTTCAAAAGATATGATTTTTGCAACGAAAAAACTCAACTGTGCGTTGGGCACTAATATTATGTAGTTATATATACATATACTATCAAGAATAATAGTACAGAACGCTGACGCATTATCACGTCTACCATATAAAGGAGAAGCTGATTTCGACAATTCAATAGAAATTAATGAAGTTAATATAGAAGAACAATTTCACAGCTTTCCTATAGCTTTCAAAAATATTGCAGAATTATTCAAAAGAGTTGACGATTTAGTACAAGTCTTAGATCTCATTAAAAAAGGTTGGCCAGATAAAAGTAGTTCCTTGCCTGCAAATTTATTACCGTGTTAACGTCATTGAAATAATCTGACATTTAACGGTAATGTCATAATCCCACAAAACAATTTTCATCGTATTGTGATTCCTAAAAAGTTGACAACATATTTTACGGATGATACATCAAGGACGTTGGGGTATCATTGAAATTAAACAAATTGCGAGACGTTATTGTTGGTGGCCAAATATTGATAAAGATATTTCCAACATTGTTTCATCATGCCAGGCTTGTTATTCACATTCAACGCATCCTAGCAATCTTCATCTTGGCCAAAAGCTAGTACTACTTGGCAATGTATTCATTTAGACTATGCAGGTCCATTTGAAAAATATGTTTCGTTGATAATTGTAGACTCATTTTCACAATTCCCATACGTGATAAAGATGGAAAATAGTGCTACAATGTCTACTATTAAAGCACTACAGAATGAATTTTCAATACAAGGATTACCTGAAACTATAGTAACAGATAACGGGTCATAATTTACATTCAATGACTTCAAGGTATTTGGTAAAGTACATGGTATTCAGCATCTGACTACAACATCTTTTCATCCCTCTTTAAATGGTAATGCAGAACGGTTTGTACGTACATTTAAAATTTCTATGGAAAAACAATTATCGGATGGTTCCAGTTTGCAAGCTTCAGTACTTGCATATTTAACAACATACAGAACAAGTTCAAGGATGGCTGATGAAAGCCGCTATAAAAAAAATTTAATAACTTTTTTCTACTTTTCTCTCCCTCTTCCACATACACACTCAACGGTCCCGCAGATTGGGAACCTATGTATGCAACGCGCTTGTACTGAAAAAGTGGTCTCGTACCCGCATATACATACTACTGTAATCAAATAATATTGATAACAAGATATTATCCGAATGCGCATAATATGAGTTATCTGTAATTACTTGATTGACAATTCTGCGTAAACGAGTTTCGAGAAATCGTGACCAACTAATGAACTTGAATAATAATGCACTACCGTACACGACAGAGCTGTAATACTCGATACTGAAGTACATTAGCACATAACATTTAATTATAAATTCAACCAGAATTCTTAAATTCTCATCTAGATTTTCCATTGTCACATATAATCGTAATAATCTAGCGGCCTTGGTGAGCCACCGAGAATGTACAATTTTCTCTGGTTTGATGTTAGCCAGATCCACCGAAACTACGCTGCTAGAAATTGCATGGGCCATGTCGTATAAGTACTTCGAATCGGTGGAAAATTCAATTTTTTCTGGAGCAGGGGGCATCACAAATGCAACCACTGTTAGTCTTCTCTGATTATGTTGATCGTACATAAACTCTTTGAGGCGTTCTGGAACCAAGCCGCATGTACATGGAGCTGCCTTCAAATCGCATTTACAAGTTCCAATTTAAAAATGGTTTCCAGAGATTTTTCTAACTCTGCAAATTTTGGGTTTTTCTTTTTGCTCTTGATTTGGTCTTGATATTTGTCTAGACCAATTTTTTTGTAGATTGATCTTTAGATTTAACAAAAATGGATAACTGGGACTGTCCGCTGCTATCACGCACTGGAGTTCGTAGTTTCGCTTCAAAGAGAGTATAGGGGCACGTTTGGCGGCGATCCTCCGAGCAGATGGACCATAATGAGACTTGTTTACAATTTTGCCGAGCATGGGACAGTGGAAAGAAGACGTTACCATCGAATTTTGCCAGAAAATGCTTCAAATGGTAAAAGAGGACGGAAACATGTTGAACTGTCTTTTTATGTCTGACGAGGCCCATTTCAATTTAAACGGCAACATAAACAAACAAAATTGTCGAATATGGAGTAGTTCCAACGCACAGATACTCCATGAGACGATATGTATCCACTTCGTGTCACAGTGTGATGTGCAGTTTCATCACGCTGCATTGTCGGGCCCTACTTCTTCGAAAAAAAGGGTCACACCGTTACGGTTACTGGAGACTGTTACTTGAGCATGTTGAGAGAGTTTTTCTATCCAGAATTACGCCGAAAGAGAATTTCTTTAAACTTTGTGTGGTTTCAGCAAGATGGTGCAACTCCTCACATAGCCCAGCCTGTTCTGACAGAATTGCAACGAAAATTCCCCGTTGGCCCCCAAGGTCGCCTGACCTTACTGTACCTGACTTTTTCTTGTGGGGTTATTGCAAACAGGAAGTCTACAAATCAAAACCGACAAATTTGAATGAATTAAAGCAATCCATTCGAGCAACAATTGCGGCTATTCCCGTCTCAACTCTCCAAGCAGTAATGAACAACTTTTTGATAAGATACCGCACATACATCAACGATCAGGGGGCATTTAAATTCCATTATTTTTAAAACTGATTAAGCTATATGAATTCCATACACTGAAAAAAAAAGTAATTGAGTTTCTTAATGTAGCAATATTTATCAGTCACCCTTTACCTCAGGAAAGTCTCCAGCTGAACTTTTACATGGTCAACAACCTCGTACATTGCAATCTGTATTAAGTTCTACTAGTAATCACACATCACGGACTTCAAATTTACAACCAAGCTTTCAGGTGAAAGATAAAGTTTTATGTCGAAATTTTTCAGAAGGGGATAAATGGGTTCCAGGAAAAATTACAAAACTTCTTGGCAGCATGATTTTGTAAATAAAATTTGGATCAAATTCGATTTAATAAAACAATTAATAATTCTTGTTTTGAAAATACTTCCCAATTAGCTCTCTCTTTACTAGAATCGTTGGGAAACCAACAGCCATACATGGGAAATACATCAAATGTCCATTTATAAAAAGAATCTCCGATCGCAGATCTTCTCGGCTCAAAGCAAAACCTGATCGATTTTCACCTCATGTACCATGCAATAAATTGACGAGGATGAATTGATATGTTTTAACTTTGTAAATTTAATTATTATAGTTTCAATTATTTCTATTAAAACAATATTTCTTTGAATTCCTAATTTTGTTTTGTCAATTTGTATTTAATATTTTTATCATTAAAAAATTTAATTTTAATAAAATATTGTGAAAACATTTTAGAACTATTTAAAAGTAACTAGCATAGCCCAACACTCGAAATTCGAGTGCAAATTCTAGGAAATATTACTTTTCATTCAATTTTTGTCTTCCAATGTTTTTTAAAGTTATTATAAAGGAACTTATAAGTCTGGAGCATGCCGAAAAGTTTAGCCAACGTCTCATGAAAATTAAACCTGGTCCTACAGCCTTTAAGGAAATTTTTAGAATCACCGGCAATAGGAAAACACCATTTTGCAACAGCCTTACAATCGGCAACAAAACCGTTACAGATGACAAAGAAAAGTGTGAGCTTTTTAAAGAATTTTATTCGAACATTTACAAAGTATTACCTGAAAATCCTCCAAATGATCTTGAATGCTGTCTACCATTATATATTTCCAATGTAGCACCTTCAATTTATTCTTTTGATGGCTCTTTCAGTGCTCTAGATAATGAAGACTCTTTACATTTTGTAAATTTGGATACAGTAAAACACATTGTAAAGAACATTAAGAACAAACACTCATCTGGTCTGGATGGCATCTCCAATTTCCTAATAAGAAAATTCCCCGATAAATCTTTGGAATTCTTAACAATTATATTCAATAACTGTCTAAATAACGGATATTTTCCGAAAAAATGGAAATTAGGAAAAATCCTACCATTGAAAAAAAAGGAAAAAAGTCAGCGTCTTGATGATTTCAGACCTATTTCTCTGCTTTCTAACTTAGGAAAAATATTTGAACACATCATTAAACAAAAACTTGAAGATCAGCTGATAATTGACCCCCATATCTTGTTTCCAATTCGGGTTTAGACAGTCTCACTCAACAAAGCATGCACTTTTGAAATTTCATGCAGATGTAACAAACAGCCTTAGGAACCAAAAGTGTACAGTAGCGGTATCCTTAGACATCCAGAAAGCATTCGACACTGCATGTCATAAGGGCATTTTATATAAACTTGTAGGCCTGGGCGTTGACCCCTATCTCGTTTCTTTTTCGAACGTAAATTCTGCATCCAGATAAACAAAGCTTGCTCAGGTATGGGTTCTGTTTGCAGTGGCGTCCCCCAAGGAAGTGTACCGGCTCCTTTTCTCTTCAATCTATATCTTCATGATTTCCCACACGAGGTTCAGGATTCTAAAGCTTTGCTCTATGCTGATGACTGCTTAATATTTTCTCATGACGAATCACCCAGTGCGGCTCTGAATAAATCGGCATCCCATCTCTCAGTAATATATGAATATTATAAAACCTGCATAAATTCAAATAAATCAGAAGCTATCTGCATAAGAAACGCTTCTGGTAAATGCTCAAGATTTGTTGTTCCCGAAAGCAAACGTCTTCATCTTTTTCTCAATGGAACGGAGATTCCATTCTGATCCAACATCAAATACCTTGGAGTTACATTTGAGAAGCTGTTGAAATTTAATAAACATGGCAGAGCCATATTAGCCAAAAGTAAACGTATTGCTGGAATGTTTTCACGACTGCTGAATAGCAACCATCTTCCCCAAAATACAAACTCCTCATTTATAAAGTTGCCATAAGGTCTGTACTTTCCTAGGCTTTTCCAATTTGGTTCACCATTTCCCCATCAGTTGCCAAAGATATAGAAATTTTCGAAAGGCGAATCCTGCGACGGTGCATTAATAGGAACTTCGAAACCTACACCAAACGTTATTCCAATAAATTTATCTACAAGAAAGCAGCTGTAACACCTTTTTGTCAGTATGCGTTTTCTCTACAGAAAAAGTTTGTTGAAAAATTGGCTAATCGTGACAACGTTTTATTGAACGAGATTTACGACCTTGAGGCGGATTTTAATTGGTCAGATACAAATTACTTGTCCCCAGTGGGCATAATTTTATATGGCACAAGCTCACCGAATCCAGACTCATGTCAACTACCAGAGTTTTACCAGAAAACTTCCACCGGGTATGCAGTCGGTATAATTAAAACTTTCATCTGCACCCATCTTTTTTTTTTAATCTAATTTTTACCAATATTTTGTGATTTAATTTAACCCATTAATTGTTAAAATTCTGTGATAGCTTCTCTTTTTTATATACAACATTCTGTTCAACAGCTGTGTATAAGTATTGTTAATTTTATTAATTTTATTGTTAGTTTTAGGAATTTTATTTTTTTTTTGTTATTGTTATCAGATCTACTCTGAAAGATACTGTCAATGTCGGGAGCAAACATTGTAATCTATATATTTGAAAGATACAGCAGTATATTCGAAATTATGTTATTTTTAATTAGCAAGTAGCATTTTCATTTAATGTGTATTAGAGTAAAACATTTATAACTCTAAGAATTCCTATGTGATTTTGACTATTGTATCCTTCGTTATCGAAAAAAAGGCTCAATAGCATAGCCCAGCACTCGAAATTCGAGTGAAAATTCTAGGAAATATTACTTTTCATTCAATTTTTGTCTTCCAATGTTTTTTAATCTATATATTGCACCTGTACCTCTAAAGTGAGTCAACTCAAAATTTTTCAACTTTCACTTTTTGCAGAAAACGATACACAGTGGTCATATCTATCCACTGTAAAAATCTGACATCGGTTTTTCTAGTCTTTCGTAAAAAAAATACAGTTGTAAACCTCTTTGTGTTATAAGAGTAGCTTCTTTAGAATCCACTAAAAAGACATAAATTGAGTTGCACCCAAAAAACTTGCTATGTTTGATGATCACTGAAAAATCGCTACTACTACTATTGTTGTATACTTATTATTCGCAATTCTTTACAATGAAACAACTGTTTTTAAATTTTATAGTAAATATTAAAAAAAAAACCGTTTTTTGCCTCTACTGAAAATTTGTGAATTTTGAGTTGACTCACTTTAGCGGTACAGGTGCGATATATAAAAAATTTATGAATATTTAAATGAGCCTAAAGATATGTTAATCCATTTAAACAATTCACAATTCAACACAGAGCGTCTGATATAATATTTTAAATCATTCGCATTAACAGGGTATAACGAATTATTATAAATATTTTATTTTATTTAATTTAATATATTTCTAAGGCAGATTAAACATAAATTTTATCATTCTCAGCTTCTCCTCCATATGAACTATAACTATGCCAATTTTCACACTCCTCCGTGCCCGCATATTGCTTAAAAAGGGGACTAAAAATTTACCTTCATGTATAAATATATAGATATTATTTTGTACTTATCACTATCTCATTAAACGAGTATTTTGACTAAAGGAGTTCGTGACAATAATAAGCAATTTTATATATTTAATAAATAAACGAAAAATTTACTTAATATATTCAGTGAAGACTTTTCTTAAAAACAAAATGTTTACTTGCTTACATACGAACAAAACAAAAATAAAAAATAAATAAAAAATTACATAATTTAATAAAAGATTATAAAGAAAAGGAATACAAACAAAAATAAAAAACCCAAAATAACAACAACCAATTGTTTGTTTAAAGCCAAAGACGATTATTGCTTTCTGACCTTTTCGTTGTTATGACGTCTTTTAACAACATCGTGTGCAATATCACTTTGATCTTCCAAATGCGCCAGCGACGATGACGATAGCGATGGTGATAAGGCCGCCGATGATTCACTTTGTAATTCAACGTTCGCATGTAGTGCTGCATCATTCGCATTGATTTGAGCCTCTTGTGCCGACAGAGTGGCTTTCTGTGCTGACTCTTTTGTTTCCTCATAGTCTAAGCGTGCCGTATACAAATGTGTTTCTATTTGTTCCAACTTTCCCTTTGCTTGCGCAACCATATCGATCTGTGACGACAATTCAGCAGCTGCCTCAGATGCAGATTTCTGTGCCAACTCTGAAGCTGCCTGCGCATTGTTCAATGCTGCCGTTAAAACAGAAACGTGATTGAGAGCTTGTTGTGCGGAGTGTTGTGCAGCTTTGGCGGAACGTTTAGCTTGTTGTAGTTGTTGCAATTCTGCTTGTAGGGCCTTTTGTGTTTCAGCACTTTGTTCCTCTAAACGCTGCAATAGCACTTCCTTACCTTTCAGTACCGCTACAGCTGTACCAGCTGCTTGTGTGGCAGCCTGAGCCAAAGTATGTTTCGCCACATATGCGGCTTGTTTACCAGCAGCATTTTGAGAGGCTACTGCCGAGTTGGCTTGATCGGCGGACCCTTGTGCAATACTCCTTAGACCGTTATCGATTAAGAATTTGCCACTAATAGCTGAATGACCATAATGATCTTGTTGTCCGTAGCGTTCATGGCCGTAGTGTTCTTGTTGATAGGCCGGTATATGATGTGAGTTGCCATAATTATCTAAGCTAATTTCTTCAAATTGATATGGTTCTGCGGGTGCTGATGGCTGTGTTTGTGGTTGTGGCTGTGGTGCCGGCGGAGGAGCCTGAGGATGATAAAGACCTTTTCTTTTTACTTTGCGAGCGGTACAAAAAGCAGCTGCTAGATAAGAGAGAATTATTATTTTTGATTATTTATCCAAGTTTATTCAATTTCGATAGTTAAAGTGTGACTTACGTATCAATAAGATTAAGAGCATGTAACGTAAATAGGACATTTTTAAATTGTTGTATTCTGTAAAGAAGAGAAGCCATAATTTATCTGGTAAATTTTTAATATTTTTATTTAAAACGTTCGATATCATCGTAAAGTCCATCTTATTTTTGAGGCGGTCTTTCTTCGGAATCTTACTGATTCATCTTTAAAAAAAAAACAAGTAAGAAACTTATATTCGGTCTAGACCGACTATACGATACCCTATACCATGCTTTTAGAAGCTCTATCTCTTAGGCCCAACTAACTGGACATAGAAAATAAGCAAAAACCAAATTTGAGTGGGATTTTTATTATTTTTTTTGGCTGCAGATATGAAAAAGTTCATATCGGATGATATATCTATATGGGGACTAGGTCCAAAAATTGACCTATCCTGATCATGTTTGGTGAAGTCTATTTTATTTTGCAAAAATATATACAAACAAAATTTGAGAAGAATCAGTGCAATATTTTTGTTTTTTAATTGATTTATGGGAAGATCGGGAAGCAGCTCTATATGGACCCAAAGGTATCATTTTTATACCACTCATTAATGGATGTAATGAACGCATACAAACCCAATTTGAATAAGATCTATATGACAATTTGGATCATATGGCAAAATATGTCGATTTCATATGGGCAATTTGTATGGGAGCTAGGTCTGAACATGGACCGATTCTCACCAATTTCAATAGCGATAAAATGGCCGATAAAAGCTTACGTACCAAATTTCATCAAAATATATTCATATTTGCGACCTGCAGTTTGATTACAAGGTTTACATGGACACACAGACGGACGGACGGACGGACGGACGGACGGACATTGTTAAATCAATTCAGAAAGTGATTCTGATTCGATCGGTATAATTAAAGATGGGTCTAGGTCAAATATTTTTGGTTGTTACAAACAGCAGCACAAAGTCATTATACCCAAACCACATAGTGGTATAGGGTATAAAAAACAAAACATCAAGCTTGCCAACTAAGAAAGGATTTTTATACCCTAGACCACTATGTGGTTTGGGTATAATGACTTTGTGCTGCTGTTTGTAACTACCAAAAATATTTGACCTAGACCCATCTTTTATTATACCGTTCGACTCAGAATCACTATCTGATTCGATTTAAAGATGTCCGTCCGTCCGTCCGTCCGTCTGTGTGTCCATGTAAAGTTTGTAATCAAACTGCAGATCGCAAATACGAATATATTTTGATGAAATTTGGTATATAAGCTTTTATCGGCCATTTTATCGCTATTGAAATTGGTGAGAATCGGTCCATGTTCAGACCTAGCCCCCATACAAATGACCCTTATGAAATCGACTTAAATTGCCATAAGATCCAAATTATCACATAAATCTTAGTCAAATTGGGTCTGTATGTGTTTATTACATCCATTAATCAGTAGTCCAAAAATGATCCCTATGGGACAACTCTTAGTCATAGGCCCCATATAGAGCTGCTTCCCGATCTTCACTTAAATCTTTTAAAAAACAAAAATATTGCACTGATTCTTGTCAAATTTTGTTTGTATCTATTTTTGCAAAACACAAGAGACCTTACCAAACATGGTCAGGATCGGTCCATTTTTGGGCCTGGTCCCCATATAGATATAGCATCCGATATGAACTTTTTCATATCTGCAGCCAAAAAAATTAATAAAAATCACACTCAAATTTGGTTTATGCTTATTTTTTATATGCAGTTAGTTGGGCCTGAGAGATAAGGTCTCTAAACGCATGGTATAGGGTATCGTATAGTCGGTCTAGACCGACCATAATTTTCTTACTAGTTTTATATCCAGTTAGTTGGGCCTGAGAGATAGGGTCTCTAAACGCATGGTATAGGGTATCGTACAGTCTAGACCGACTATAAATTTTTTACTTGTTATATATGAATTGTATAAAATTTGTGGTCAAAGGATAAAAATCAAATCGAATCTTAAAAAAAATTATTTTTTTAATTTTATATGGAAATTTTTGATTTTCATATGAAATTTTTATGCAATTTTATTCAGGTATGTAATAAAAATCGATTTAGACACTAAAACGATTTAAATTCAATTAAGTTGTGATGCGTTTATATTTTTCATTTTATAGTGTCGATTTCAAATTCCATTTTATTCTGCGGATCCGAGTTGTCACGTAAATGTTTCCTATTTATGTTTTCTTTTTCATTATCCTCTTCTAATAACAAATAGGATGCTGCCAAAATAATCGTTTCACTTTTGAAATCGATCGATTTCCAACACATACCTGATTATTTCTGGAATACCAAGTGGGATTTATTAAATTTTTGAATTTCAAATTAAATATTTTGAATTGCAATTGTTATTTTTGGAGCTTCAAATAGTTCAAGTCAAATTTTTACGAATTTGAAATGGATTTTGTATACCCTATGTATACCCTTTTATTATACAGATAGACTCAGACTCATTTTCTGAATCGATTTAGCCATATCCATCCGTCTGTGTCCATGTAAACTTTGTAATCAAGCCATAGGTAGCAACTATGAATATATTTGGATGAAATTTATATAACAAACTATAGAACAAACTTCAATTATATGCAAGCAATAACCCCAGACATCGAATATGTTCGATAGCAACAACAGCAGCTCATGTGTGAGAGAGCTTACGGCGCTCGGTGGACGATTTTTCCAATCTAGGAGGACTTAATTCAATTGAAATTTGGTACATAGGCTCTAAATATGACTGCGGAGGTTCAAACCTAAGATGAGAAGCATTGGGCGAAAACTACTCCCCCTCCTATATTAACTCCCCTTTTTTTAGTTTCAATGGCGTTTTTTAAACTATAGCTCGAGCACTATAAGAGTTATTAACGTAATTTTTTTACAAATGAAATATTGCATAAAACAGTGGCGTAGCATAGGAGAATGAAACACGTTTTGGGAATGAAACACCCCAAAAAAAATTTTTTTCTTCGAAGGAAATTCAACTTTGATATTCGGGCCTATTCCCATTGGCGTTGTCGTTTGAAAACAAAATAAAAACGATAGTTTGGCATTACTGTTAGCGTTATCGACATGTATCGAAAATATATTGGTATTCTCCATTTTGAAACGAACATAATAACGACAAAGAAACGTTTTTTCTGTCGTCGCCATTGTTAGTATCGAAGTTGAAACGACTACAAAAAATTAAATTAAAAATGAAAATAACGACAGTGCAGCAATTTGAAAAACTAGTGTCCGCAATAACTTCTGTCCGAACTTTTCTTCGTTTCAATATATGTATTTCAAGAATGCCAATTTATGAACAAAGCGATGATAAAAACGACAACCACATAGAAACTACAATTACAACGACAACGCCAACGGGAATAGGCCCGATTATAACTTATTTCGTTGTTTAAGTGCAACCCCCCCACCCGCTCCTCCATCGAAGTTTTTTCACGGTACGCCACTGGCATAATATGAAATAAAAAATATTTGTTATTTCCATGGTGGTATTTAATATTAGTTATTATCATTGACAAGGGAAAAAAAACAATTGTAAATTTCATCAACTTAACCTAAATCGGAGCTTTCTTGTAAAGTATGATGGTCCAACAATAACGCAAGGACTTCTACAGGTAAGGCTCTCCACTTAGTTTTTTGAGTTTTTCGTAAACTCGGTCAGATGAAATAAGAAGCCTGTGCAATAAATCAGTATTCGTGTCAACTCATGATATTTTCCCGTAAATAATTGTCGGTAACTTCTTGAATCTTTATTTCTCTTGCGCTTCTTCGGAACAATTGCCAATTGGGAGAATGCAGGGGCCAAATAACAACACTTAGGCGACGGCCGTGAAATGAGTCAAAGACAGGATAATTGAATAGGCTGGAACTTTAAAAGATCTCAAAAAAAAATCTACCTAAAGAGGTCATTAACAATCTGAAACTAAAACAAGTAAGAAAATTATAGTCGGTCTAGACCGACTATACGATACCCTATACCATGCGTTTAGAAACCCTATCTCTTAGGCCCAACTAACTGGACATAGAAAATAAGCAAAAACCAATTCTGAGTGGGATTTTTATTAATTTTTTTGGCTGCAGATATGAAAAAGTTCATATCGGATGCTATATCTATATGGGGACTAGGTCCAAAAATGGACCTATCCTGATCATGTTTGGTAAAGTCTCTTGTATTTTGCAAAAATATATACAAACAAAATCTGAGAAGAATCAGTGCAATATTTTTGTTTTTTAATAGATTTAAGTGAAGATCGGGAAGCAGCTCTATATGGGGTCAAAGGGATCATTTTTGGACTACTCATTAGTGGATGTAATGAAGGCATACAAACCCAATTTGAGTAAGATATATATGACAATTTGGATCTTATGGCAATTTATGTCGATTTCATATGGGTAATTTGTATGGGGGCTAGGTCTGAACATGGACCGATTCTCACCAATTTCAATAGCGTTCATCCCATGGCCGATAAAAGCTTATATACCAAATTTCATGAAAATATATTCATATTTGCGACCTGCAGTTTGATTACAAGCTTTACATGGACACACAGACGGACGGACGGACGGACGGACGGACGGACGGACGGACGGACGGACGGACATTGTTAAATCAACTCAGAAAGTGATTCTGATTCGATCGGTATAATTAAAGATGGGTCTAGGTCAAATATTTTTGGTTGTTACAAACAGCAGCACAAAGTCATTATACCCAAACCACATAGTGGTATAGGGTATAAATATATGCTCGATTTATTTCCCGAGCAATTGAGGCTAATCTTGGCTGATATGGTCCTGTGAAGAAACTACAGATATCCGAGAAAAATCATGTGGATCCCATAAATTTTGCTACAGAACACATGAAGAGGTCAAGAATTGGAATAATGGAAGAACATTTCTATGACGTCCAAACTGAAAAACACTGCAAACAAAATATAAAAGGTGTTTTTTTTTTGCTTAGATGAAGGTTTATATTTATTCCTTTCACTCCTATGAGGAGCATAGGGCCACAACAAAAGTTTTGAATCGTACTGTGTTTGATGATAAACTTTTAATTTCGCTCCAGCTCTTTCCGCTTTTCTCAATGTCCTTTACGAGCTGTCTTCTCCAAGTGTGCGCCGGACGACCCCTTCTACGACTGCCCAGCGGATTCCACTCAATGGCTTGCCTAATGATGTCGTTTGGTTGTTTCCTCAAAGTATGGCCTATCCAGTTCCACTTGCGTTCCATAATGTTTAAGTGGATTGGTGTTTGGTTTGTCAGTGACCATAAGCTAGCATTCGCGATTGTGTTTGGCCAGTATATCCTTAGCAAGTGTCTAAGGCAGCGGTTGATGAAGGTTTGTATACGTTAAAGGAGTTTCGGGGCCGCGTTCCATGTTTCACAGTAGTACTGAAGTGACGTTGGGTTTAAAAACTCGTAGTTTTGTACTGCGTGAGATTGAAGAGGAGTTCCATATGTTCTTAAGTTGGCCGAAAACTTGCTGTGCTTTTTTGATTCGGTTTTCGATATCCTCTGCGCTCCCACCGGTACATGAGATTATGCAGCCTAAGTAAGGGAAGGCTTGTACATCTTCCAGAGGAGTGCCAGCTAACTGAAACGGACGGTTGTTTATTCGGGTTTATTCGCATAGTTTTTGTTTTGTCACCGTTTATGCAGAGCCCTGCTCTAGCCGCGACCGTAGCAACCGAGTTGAGTTTTAGGGCCATATCCTTGTAATTATGCGCAAGCAGGCAGATATCGTCCGCATAGTCGAGGTCATGTAAAACCCCTGCAGCCCCCAAGTTATACCTCTTTGATTTTCGAGAGCATGATTCATAACGAAATCAAGCACGATGTTAAAGAGCGTTGGGGAGAGTATGCAGCCCTGCCGCACTCCTATTTTAACATTTATACTGTCGCTTAGCTCACCTTCATGCAGTATACGGCAACTCGCTTCGCGGTGTAGGCTTTTTATTAAATCAATATTTTTTTCGGGGAAGCCTTTGCAACGAAGAGCAGTCCAGATTGCATCGTGGCGTAGTTTATCGAATGCTTTTACGAAGTCGATGAATATTAAGTACAAAGGCGATCGGTATTCCACACTTTGCTCCACTATTTCGCGCAGGCTGTTGATATGGTCTACGCATGCTTGTTCTTCGTGAAGTAAAGATGGGTAAGCGTTGTTAATTCTGTTATTGATGACATAAGCTATTATTTTATTGACGCTGCATAGTGTTATGCCTCGCCAATTGGAGCAATCTGAGAGGTCACCTTTCTTTGGTAATTTAACTATGACTCCTTCCTTCAGCTCGCTAGGGAGATATCCACTTTCCCAAAAACTTATGATAATGGGATGAAGAAGCTTAGCGCTGGTTATGGGGACTGCTTTCAACAATTCTGGGGCGATGTTGTCGGTGCCAGGCGCTTTGTTAGACTTTAGGGCCTTTATGGCGTCAGCTATTTCTTGTATTGGAGGAAACTGCGTTTGTAGATTTATATTAACAACATGGGTGCCGCAGTTACACTGCAATCCATCGTGTGTATCTTCGTTGGAGAGGAGGTTTGTGTAGAACCTTTTCCATCTCCATAGCATTTTCAAAAACCGGATACAAAAGGTCGGTTTTTGCTTAGATAGAACTTACGAAAGGGTTAGCTTTCAAACAAGCTATTGTACTGCTCTCACTTTTTGGCATTTATAATCAGTATACTCTGGCAAGTCATCATGAATAAATTGACGCTACTAAATTATCCAAATTTACTTTAAAAATCAGTCATCGATTCTCGCAACTTATAGACGACTTCGTGATTTTTGTGACGCATATAATCGTCCATCTGACCAAGCCACCAGTCGAACTGTGTATAGAAAATATATCATATACTTTCTAAATTATCTAATAATACCAAAACGGCGAAGGAATGTGCGTACTGAAGAGAATATCGCCGATGTAAACGAAAGTGTGGATGAAGATCCAAATTTATCTATTTGTCGCCGGTCGCAGGAATTGGGGCTTTGTCCGTCCAATACGTGGAAAATTTTGCACAAAAATCTTGACCTACACCCCTATAAAATCCAGCTGGTACAGTAATTAAAGTCACAAGAACATCATATGCTTTGCTCTTTCATCGATTGGGCTTTAGAGTAGTTCGAAACTGACTCGATGTTTTATCGCAAAATCGTGTTCAGCGGTGCGGTTCATTTTTTGCTTAATGCGTTTGTTAGTAAACAAAATTGTCGCATATAGAGTCAGACCAATCCACAATAGACTCTAGAAAAATGCACCGTCTGGTGCGGTTTACACGCTGGTGTCATTGCCGGACCTTATTTCTTCAAAAATGAAGCCAGAGCTCGCGTTACGGTTAATCGAGATCGTGATTTTTGTTTGAAAAGGGATGGCGCTACGTGCCATACGGCGATCGCAACCATCGACTTTTTGAAATCAAAATTTGACAATAAGTTGATTTCGAGATATCACCAACCGATTATTTGCTGTGGGGCTACGAGAAGTCACTGGTATATGCTGATAAACCAGAAACAACGAACTCCTTGAGGGCCAACAGTGTTCGTTTTATTCGTGACATACGGTCAGCAATTCTCGAGAAGAAGGCCATGTATTGATTTTTCGAATAAAAATTTTTTTTTATTAAAAATTAATTTTTTGTGTCACTTTTTACAATTCAAAGTTCTATTGGGCTTAAAAAAACACCCTTACAAAAGAAACTAAGTTTGGTGGTGACAACATTATGTTATGGGGTTGCTTTTGGGACCAAGGAATAGATGAAATTCTAAATGAGGAAAATATGTCCCTGGTCTGGAAGTACCAATATGACAATGACCCAAAAAACACACCTCCAAAATAGTAACCGAATGGGTATTTTGGAATGGCCTGCACAATCAGTGTTTTGGAATGGCCTGCACAATCACCAGATCTCAATCCCATAGAAAATCTATGGGAAATTATAGATCGAAAAATACGAACACGAAATTACGCAGTTAATTCAGAATGGCAACAAATTTCAATGAATATTATCAACAATTTATTTGACACCATGCCTCGGCGTTGTGTATCAGTTCCAAAAAAATTAAGGAAGCCCAACAAAATATTGAAACATTCAATGTTTTGTCAACAGCATAAAAATTAATACTTTTAAATTTTTTTTTTTCTGAAGTTAAACTATGTTATGTTATGTTAATATTTTTTCGTTTTTAAATAAATAAAACAAACAAACGTTTAAATTAATAAAAGAGTTTTTAATTTTATGTTAAAATTTTTGGGTATTGATTGTGCAAGTCGTCAAAAATATATTTTTCTAAAAGTTTCCATTGTATTGTCACTCACTGTATATAGATTATGGCCTTGTATGTCTTTTTTACAGCTTGTTAGATTTATGTATCAGTTCAATTTACCACTTCAGTTTAGAGTGTTTGTTCTCTTTCACTTTTTTGGTTTGGGTTGATTTGTTTTTCACTTTATTCCGAACCAACTTTTCGCAAATCCAGAAATAACTTCAAAACGTCCTTTCAGCTTGGCATACAAACAACTTCTGAAATGTTAATATGTTGCATATGACTCAATATAACAGTAGTTGGACACATTAACCAACAGGTTGTCATTGGGGGAAAATAAATTTTTTCACGAAAAATTCAATGTCAGTAAACACAAATTTCAAGTAGCAGTGGCGGCAGATAGACAATTATAGAAAATTGCATTAACAACAACATCAAACATGAAAAAATTGCAAAACGCTTTTACTTTTAATTTTCACGTAATGTTCATAAATGATACCGGAAAAACCGGCCTTAAATAAATACCAAAGCAAACAAAGACAAACCAGAGACACTTGTAGCGGATCAATACCGGATATTAGAAAAACATTAACTTAAAAACAAGCTCCATCAACCATTACATATGTACATACTTACACTATGTATGTGTACCATTTACCATCAACTCAAGAGATTTCCACAGTATTGAAATAAGTTTTCAATAGTTGAAATGCGTCTGTCTGCATGTTTATGGCAAACATACTCGTAGAAAGCAACAACCAAGCACAGATTCGGTGAATTCACTAACAAATGTATAATCGAAAATAATTTAAGTGCTGCATTTAATAACGGCTTCCATTGTGATGTTGTGTATTGTAACTTATGCTCAAACGATTTAAATTTGCAGCAGTATTGAAAACTTGAGATATTAAATAGCACTGAAGATGAACTAACAGAAAAGTACCATTCAACCACATGATGATACTAAATTTAGAGAAATAAAATAAAACTGCGTAAGACCATTTTTTGTCAAAGTCCCCAAATAAAAATTCTTCCCGAAAAACACTTAAATCCATCAAAAGACAACAAAAAATGGAAAATATTTATTTTACATAAATTTAGTTTGTATAAAAAAACTTGACCTTATTAATAACAATATCATTCAAATTTCGTTCATGCTTACTTTTCTACGTCTATGTACTAATGACTGCAGTACCATTGAATTGAACCTCAGAATTTTTTCAAGGTTAATTACAACTGGAGCCTACAGTCAAGCTCGAGTAGTAAAATCTAACATTTTTCATGTTTGAAAGTATGTAAAAAGATAAATATAGTTATTGATGTGTAAACAAACATCTATACGCGAAGGGGGGTAAAAATGTATTTCACATTATAATCACAAAAACTGCGTAAGACGTAAGACAAAAGCGGTATGACTTATGATTTTAATTGGTCAAGAAATTATGATATGATATGTAATATGGAAATGAAAAATGAAAAATGAAAAATGAAAAATAAAAAATGAAAAACGAAAAATGAAAAATAAAAAATGAAACATAAAAAATGAAAAGTAAAAAATGAAAAATAAAAAATGAAAAATAAAAATTTAAAATTAATAATAAAAAATGAAAAATGAGAAAAGGAAAATGAAAATGAAAAACGAAAAATGAAAAATGAAAAATAAAAAAAGATAAATGAAAACTGAAAAATCGAAAATTAAAAAAAAATTTTAAATTAAAAATAAAAAATTTAAAACGAAAATTGAAAAATAAACCATAAAAAAATTAAAACGAAAAGTAGAAAATGAAAAAAAAAATGAAAAAAAAAAATTAAAAATAAAAAATTAAAACTAAAAATTAAAAATGAAAAATGAGAAAAGAAAAACAAAAAATTAAAAACGAAAAATTAATAGTAAGAAATAAGGAATGAAAAATAAAAAATTAAAAATAAAAAATGAAAAATTAAAAAAGAAAAATAAAAAATGAAAAATTAAAAAAAAATGAAAAATTAAAAATAAAAAAAGATAAATGAAAACTGAAAAACAAAAATTAAAAAAAATTTTTAAATTAAAAATAAGAAATTAAAAACGAAAATTGAAAAATAAAACATAAAAAAATTAAAATGAAAAGTAGAAAATGAAAAAAAAAATGAAAAATAAAAAATTAAAAATAAAAAATGAAAACTAAAAATTAAAAATGAAAAATGAGAAAAGAAAAACAAAAAATTAAAAACGAAAAATTAAAAATAAGGAATGAAAAATAAAAAATGAAAATTAAAAATTAAAAATAAAAAATGAAAAATTAAAAAAGAAAAATAAAAAATGAAAAATGAAAAATTAAAAATAATAAATTAAAAACGAAAAATTAAAAATGAAAAATTATAAATTAACCAGTTGAAATAATAAATAATAAATATTTTTATATTAGCAGAGCACCTGCAATTGATTGCTATAAGTGATACATAGATACATTTTCTGTCTGATTTTTAAAAAGTGCCATAAAAAATCTTTAATTACTAGATGTTTACACATGTCCCCTGTGATCGGACTCCCAAATGTATACTTTTTGGAATTAAACAAGTATCAGCAATATCATCCTCAATTTTCACTTGAATCACACTGTCCTACTGGTGCCGCGCAGTGGCGTCTTTCCCCAAATAGCGTGGCAAAAATCAAAAATTTGTTAGAAGCATTTAGTAAAATCAATAAATGTATAGGATAGAAGATTTCTAACATATTAAGAATCAAATAAACGGTGGATGGTAGATCTTCGCAAAGTCGGAATTTTTTTAGCTTTTAGAAAAAGGCGCAAAATTTTTTGAAAAATAGAGGAATGAAAAATGAAAAATAAAAAATGAAACATAAAAAATGAAAAATGAAAAGTAAATAATGAAAAATAAAAAATTAAAAATAAAAAATTAAAATTAAAAATGAAAAATGAGAAAAGAAAAAGGAAAATGAAAAATGAAAAATGAAAAACGAAAAATTAAAAATTAAATATAAAAAAGATAAATGAAAACTGAAAAATCAAAAATGGAACAAAATTAAAAATTAAAAATAAAAAATTAAAAACGAAAATTGAAAAATAAAACATTAAAAAATTAAAATGAAAAGTAGAAAATGAAAAATGAAAAATAAAAAATAAAAAATGAAAACTAAAAATTAAAAACGAAAAATGAGATAAGAAAAATAAAAAATGAAAAACTAAAAATTAAAAATAAAAAATAAGTAATGAAAAATGAAAAATAAAAAATGAAAATTAAAAATAAAAAATGAAAAATGAAAAAAGAAAAATAAAAAATTAAAAATGAAAAAAAAATGAAAAATTAAAAATAATAAATTAAAAACGAAAAATTAAAAATGAAAAATTATAAATTAACCAATTGAAATAATAAATAATAAATATTTTTATATTAGCAGAGCACCTGCAGTTGATTGCAATAAGTGATACATAGATACGTTTTCTGTCTGATTTTTAAAAAGTGCCATAAAAAATCTTTAATTACTAGATGTTTACACATGTCCCCTGTGATCGGACTCCCAAATGTATACTTTTTGGAATAAAACAAGTATCAGCAATATCATCCTCAATTTTCACTTGAATCACACTGTCTTACTGGCGCCGCGCAGTGGCGTCTTTCCCCAAATAGCGTGGCAAAAATCAAAAATTTGTTAGAAGCATTTAGTAAAATCAATAAATGTATAGGATAGAAGATTTCTAACATATTAAGAATCAATTAAACGGTGGATGGTAGATCTTCGCAAAGTCGGAATTTATTAGCTTTTAGAAAAAGGCGCAAAATTTTTTGAAAAATAGAGGAATGAAAAATGAAAAATAAAAAATGAAACATAAAAAATGAAAAATGAAAAGTAAAAAATGAAAAATAAAAAATTAAAAATAAAAAAATAAAATTAAAAATAAAAAACGAAAAATGAGAAAAGAAAAAGGAAAATGAAAAATGAAAACTGAAAAATCAAAAATGGAAAAAAATTAAAAATTAAAAATAAAAAATTAAAAACGAAAATTGAAAAATAAAACAAAAAAATTAAAATGAAAAGTAGAAAATGAAAAATGAAAAATAAAAAATGAAAAATAAAAAATGAAAACTAAAAATTAAAAATGAAAAATGAGAAAAGAAAAATAAAAAATGAAAAACGAAAAATTAAAAATAAAAAATAAGTAATGAAAAATGAAAAATAAGAAATGAAAAATAAAAAATGAAAATTAAAAATAACAAATGAAAAATGAAAAAAAAAAAATGAAAAATTAAAAATAATAAATTAAAAACGAAAAATTAAAAATGAAAAATTATAAATTAACCAGTTGAAATAATAAATAATAAATATTTTTATATTAGCAGAGCACCTGCAGTTGATTGCTATAAGTGATACATAGATACGTTTTCTGTCTGATTTTTAAAAAGTGCCATAAAAAAATCTTTAATTACTAGATGTTTACACATGTCCCCTGTGATCGGACTCCCAAATGTATACTCACTTGAATCACACTGTCCTACTGGCGCTGCGCAGTGACGTCTTTCCCCAAATAGCGTGGCAAAAATCAAAAATTTGTTAGGAGCATTTAGTAAAATCAATAAATGTTTAGGATAGAAGATTTCTAACAGATTAAGAATCAATTAAACGGCGGATGATAGAGCTCCGCAAAGTCGGAATTTTTTTAGCTTTCAGAAAAAAGCGCAACATTTTTTGAAAAATAGAGGATATTTTCAAATCAGATTGTAGGCAAACTAATGAACCGATTATAACGCTTTTGGTGTCGTTTGCAAGTTTTTTTAGTTTCTTTAAAATAAAATGAAAATGATGTTATTTGGTCATTTACTTTTTTTCTACAGTCTCATTTATTCAAATGTACTATATTTTGGTAGTTTTTTATAGTTTGATAGAATAGAACTAAAAATGTTTAAATATGTTTACTTAGATATTACCTAAAATGGATTACTAATACAATACTATAACTAGTTAAAGTGAACTTGGCTGCATATACTTGCCTGTCTGCACGCAACTTACACTGGATAGATGGGTAGACTGTTTTGCCATAAATCTGTGAAAAGTTAATCGATTTGAAAGTAATATGGCTTATTTTAAAGGCTATACAATACCAAATATTATAAAATTTTTGCAGAATTTTATCTTATTTTTTACGATATTTTTTTGGTGCTTGAAACGGAAACGGCGAAGTGTTTTTTGTTAATGTTTTGTAATTTTTATGTATTGGCAATAATAAAAACTGCAAATATATTAAAGAATTCAGCACAATAAAAAATTCGCTTGCGCTACCTGAATTATTTTTAAGCAACCCAAAATTTTCAGTGTTCAAATTTTGTTTATGAATTCAATATAAGACATTCGAAAAAAAATAATAATAAAACAAAATTTAGATTATTTTTTAAAGGTCGAAAATTAACAATGTATGTATTTTGCAACAATTAAAAACTTTTGACCTATTGCTAGCTCAAAAAATGAAAATTTAAAACAACGAAATTTAAAAAAACGAATAATGGGGACCTTTTCAAGTCTATTAGATATCGCTCCCAATGTTAATGACTATTTTAAAGAGAACTAACTAATAAAAAAATTATATAGTAGTTTAAAAAAAAATATACTAAATAACTCATAAGTTGTAATAACTTATATAACTGTGTATCTGCAATATTAATATCAAAGTTAATATTAGTTCAACATGTTATATTAGAGTGATATTTTTTTCTAGACTTTCGGATTTAAACAATATGTATTGTCAAATTATAAGTCTTTTGAGTGGTTAATTAACAAAATTTCAATGTGAAATTTGGAATTTTGTGAACTTTGGGTGTTTTTCTTTATAAAAATAAATCGGGAAAATAGGTCCAAAATAGGTCCGACAGCATTAAAATTTTAGTGTTTTTTTGCACTATTTTTGTAAATTTTTTAAATATAATACAGAAATTAGCAAATTTGTCATCTTTTGTGTCATTTTAACCAAATTTTGAAGAAAATTTGTACGGGGACTAGGTCCAAACGTGGACCGATTTCAAAGATTTGTCATAGATCTCGTCACTGACCTAATAAACCCTTATGATCCAAATTTCATCGCAATAGAATAACATTTGCTAAATTCAGTGGCATTAAAACCAATTTTAAAGGAAAATTTGTATGGGGACTAGGTCCAAACATGGGCCGGTTCCAACAAATTTTAGTAGGGTTCGTCTTTGGGTCAAAAACACTTTAAGTTCCAAATTTCAGCACATTATCTTTATATTTGCAACTTGTAATATTAGCACCAAAATAATATTGAATTTCGATAGGATATACTGGACCTACCACCCTCCAGCACTCATTTTAAAGGTAAGGAAGTCATCTTTCAAAACCATTTATAATTTTTTAAATTCCTTGATTTGTTTTAAAGTTATGATTTTTGCAACGAAAAAAGTCAAAAGGCCCCTCTGTGCGCCGGTATAATACTACTCGAAAATGTATGATAATATAGAAGTTTGACATTATTTTACATTAAATTTTTCAAAAACTTTTCATTCTATGATTAGATATATTTTTGAGACAGTTAAATCCATAGATTACTTTTCTCAAATAAAACTGTGGAATGGGTTAAACTACTGGAAAAAGATCAGACACTTTCCACTTATATGTATGAAAATATCTTCTTCGTATATGTTTGACATCTAAAGGGTGTTTTTTTAAGTCCAAAACACTTGACATTCTAAAAAATAACCCAAACAATTAAATTTTAATCAATTGACCCGGCTAATGATTATGGTCACTGTCGTATATTCTTTTAAAACTTATGTAAAAAAAAAATCGGCCATATAGCTATCACGGCTGTTCTTGGCGAAGCACATTCATCCATATTTAAAAAAAAATCATAGATCTTGTGGTAACGATCTCCATTGACCGTAACGCGGGCTCCGGCTTCATTTTTGAAGAAATAAGGTCCCATGCCACCAGCGTGTAGACCGCACCAAACGGTGCATTTTTCTAGATGTAATGTAGTCTCACTCTCTATGCGGGAATTTTGTTTACTAACAAAACCCATTAAGCCCAAAATGAGCCGCATCGCTGAACACAATTTTGCATTAAAAAATCGGGTTAGTTTTAAACTACTCTAGAGCGCAATCGGTGAAAGAACGACGCATATGATGGTCTCCTAGCTTTAATTCCTGCACCAGCTGGATCTTATATGGGTGTAGGCTAAGATCTTTGCGTAGTGGACGGACAGAGCTCCAATTTCTGCGACCGACAACGACCGATAAATTTGGATCTTCTTCCACACTTTACAGTGGCGATATTCTCTTCAGGACGCACATTCCTTCGTGTTGGTATATATGGTATGAAATCTATCCACAGTTCAACGGATGGCTTGCTCAAATGGACGATTATGTGTGCCATAAAAATCACGAAGTCATCTATAAGTTGCGCGAATCCATGACTAATTTTAAAATTTCAATAATTTGCCAGAGTATAAATGTCATAAAGTGAAAGCAGTATGATAGTTCGTTTGACAGCTAATTCTTTCGTTCTATCTAGGGAAAAAGGACACCCTCTATTTTCAAAAAAAAATTTCAAGACCACTTGAAATATATGTGGAGATTAGGGTTTCAAAATTTCAAAGCAGCTACTCAACAAAGATCAGAAATTTTGCAGTGTAATTTTATTTTTTTTTAATTTTTACACTGTTTGTAATCGACTACATTCATAGATCACTAATTAAAATTTTTTTAACTATTCCGACCAAAATTGTGACTTTTGTATATCACTACTGAACTGATATTGACTACTTTCTATACAAATGTGTGAATATGTATATGCTCCCACTTGAAGTTTGATGATATTTTCCAGAAAATTTTCCACCATGACTTAATACAAATTTATATTCTTTATTCATAAAAAATTTTTATATTTTTCATTGTCAGATTCTCATTTAAAAAATTAAGCTAATCTAAATAAAATTGTGCCGTTGGCGAACTACTAATCGAAAAAGCTCGACAACTTTCTATATAAAACTAGTATAGCCCAGCACTCGAATTTCGAGTGTAAATTCTAGGAAATATTATTTATACCCTATACCACTATGTGGTTTGGGTATAATGACTTTGTGCTGCTGTTTGTAACAACCAAAAATATTTGACCTAGACCCATCTTTAATTATACCGATCGAATCAGAATCACTTTCTGAGTTGATTTAACAGTGTCCGTCCGTCCGTCCGTCCGTCCGTCCGTCCGTCTGTGTGTCCATGTAAACCTTGTAATCAAACTGCAGGTCGCAAATATGAATGTATTTTGATGAAATTTGGTATATAAGCTTTTATCGGCCATGGGATGAACGCTATTGAAATTGGTGAGAATCGGTCCATGTTCAGACCTAGCCCCCATACAAATTACCCATATGAAATCGACATAAATTGCCATAAGATCCAAATTGTCATATAGATCTTACTCAAATTAGGTTTGTAGGCGTTCATTACATCCATTAATGAGTAGTCCAAAAATGATCCCTTTGACCCCATATAGAGCTGCTTCCCGATCTTCACTTAAATCTATTAAAAAACAAAAATATTGCACTGATTCTTCTCAAATTTTGTTTGTATATATTTTTGCAAAATACAAGAGACTTTACCAAACATGATCAGGATCGGTCCATTTTTGGACCAAGTCCCTATATAGATGTAGTATCCGATATGAACTTTTTCATATCTGCAGCCAAAAAAATTAGTAAAAATCCCACTCAAATTTGGTTTTTGCTTATTTTCTATGTCCAGTTAGTTGGGCCTAAGAGATAGGGTCTCTAAACGCATGGTATAGGGTATCGTATAGTCGGTCTAGACCGACTATAATTTTCTTACTTGTTTTCAATTTTTGTCTTCCAATGTTTTTTAGTCCATATACAAAAAATTTATGAATATTTAATTGAGCCTAAAGGAATGTTAATCAATTTTAGCAATTCACAATTCTACACAGAGCGTCTGATATATAATTTATATCATTCGTATTAACAGGACTTAACGAATTATTATAAACATTTTATTTTATTTTATCTGTTATTTTTTAAGACAGATTAAACATAAAATTTATCTTTCTCAGCTTCTCCTCCATATGAACTATAACTATGCAAATTTTCACACTCCTCCGTGCCCGGATATTGCTTAAAAAGAGAACTAAAAATTTACCTTCATATACAGATTTGTATGCAAATATGCCCCCGAATTCATAATGAAAAGTTAGCTGCTGCTTACATGTCGCGCTCAACGAGGTTCTTACTAGTCAGCCGATTAGCCTTAGTTTTTAGTTAGCACATAGTTTATTTATAATCAATTTTTTGTTGTCATCTAATAGGTTTAAAAACAACTCTGAAATTTGTAATGCCAACATATTTACTGCATTAATGCCATCTGATATAGTGAAAATCAACTCATTTTCATTTTTTTAAATTTATATTACAAGTGTTAAGTTTACGATAAAATTATTTTAATTTGAAAATTATGTAAAAAAAAATGATTAAAAGATCCGCAAAGTAAAAATATTTGTTTGCACTTAAAAATAATTTATATATTTTGTTTTGCTTAGTTTCACACACATCAGCTGTTTTAACATATTTAGTCAGTGTTTGAAATGTTGATCTGAGTTTAGCAAACGCAGCAGCAAGTGCATTATAAATAATAGGCATGCTAGATACTGCATAAGTTTTCATTATAAATACGGCCGATGGAATATAATATTCCTGGTAATTGTACGATTCCAGGAAGTATATATGAATTTATAATACTTAGTTCTTATATAAATATATCTTTTTACATGCTTTCAAATATGAAAAATGTTGTTTTAACTACTCGAACTGCTCGTTCGGCTTGGTTAGCTCTATAATCGAATAATGGGTAGCTCTGCTTATAACTGCTGCTTAAACTTTTTATAAAAATTTTACGGTTAAATTTTGAGTGAAAAAGTACCAACAACTGAATTTTCCATCTCTAATACGCAGCCTGTTTTTTCTTTGTTGTTGTTTAAGAGATCAAGCTATTAGTGCTAGTTTTAACGATTTAATTGTATATAAAGTGTTAATACGTATATTTTGTATTTAGTGAATTTGTTTCATACCCTACTGTGGTCAGGGTCTTATGGGTTTGTGCTGATGTTTGTAACTTCGTTAAATATTTTCAATCGACTTACTTCCTTGGGATGAAATTTGATACATAAGCTTTGATTCAAGGAAGATTGCTGTGAAAATTGATGCATGTCCAGACCTATCCCATAGAAATATACCCCGTAAGATAGACGCATATAGCGTTTTTTAAACATATAAGTGACCTCAACAAATTTAGTTGTTATAGTAGTATTGATGGACCTAGCACACTCAGAAAACGGTTTCGTTGTGGCAAACAAATATGTTGTCAATCAAATTTTGACAGTCCCATTCTTCTGTTATGATAACTTAACTATAATTTTAAAATAACCATTTAGATTTTCGAATTTAGTTTTATTTACACCATTTATTGGTGTAAACCATTTTAAAGCATGATTGCAGTAATTATAACTACACTTTAAAATAATTTTATTATTCGATATTATTTACTTATTTTACTGTTATAAATTAAAAAGAAATAAAGTAAAAATAAAAAAAAGAAGGACTCGTTTGTTCCTGTTTGTGTGTAAATATTTGAAGTGATAAAAAAATTACAATTATTCACAGGTAGTTACTGAAAACTGTCGAATTGGTGCGATTATGAAATATGCTTTATTATTTAACCATACAATTCCCCAGCCGAGGCAGGTGAACTTTTCCAACACTGACCGTCCCACAAACGGTTAAATGCAGGGATCTGGAGTCGTCAAAAAAAAGTTCCGACTCCGATTCCATCCGTTGAAATTTTTAAGGTCCGACTCCAACTGATTCCGATGCTATATGTATATAATGGCCGACAAAAGTCTACATACGACCGCTATTTTCGAAACTTGAGCATTTCGAAATCATAATGAAGGAAAATAATGTTACAGGGCATGGTAGAGCAGCCCATCTTTGACAATTTGAGCTGTGTGCTTCGGATCATTATCTTGCTGGAAAATCCAACTCGGCCCAAGATTTAAAATATCAACCGATGGTTTTAGATTTTGTTCCAAAATGGATTTGTACTGATAGCGATCCATATTACCCTCAATAAACACTAACTTTCCTACTCCAGAAGCAGCGACAGCACCCCAAACCAAAATTAATTTTTAATTTTTAATTTTTAATTTTTAAATTTTAATTTGTGTAAGTTTTAATTTTTAATTTTTAATTTTTAATTTTTAATTTTTAATTTTTAATTTTAATTTTTAATTTTTAATTTTTAATTTTTAATTTTTAATTTTTAATTTTTAATTTTTAATTTTTAATTTTTAATTTTTAATTTTTAAGTTTTAATTTTTAATTTTTAAATTTTAATTTTTAATTTTTAATTTTTAATTTTTAATTTTTAATTTTTAATTTTTAATTTTTAATTTTTAATTTTTAATTTTTAATTTTTAATTTTTAATTTTTAATTTTTAATTTTTAATTTTTAATTTTTAATTTTTAATTTTTAATTTTTAATTTTTAATTTTTAATTTTTAATTTTTAATTTTTAATTTTTAATTTTTAATTTTTAATTTTTAATTTTTAATTTTTAATTTTTAATTTTTAATTTTTAATTTTTAATTTTTAATTTTTAATTTTTAATTTTTAATTTTTAATTTTTAATTTTTAATTTTTAATTTTTAATTTTTAATTTTTAATTTTTAATTTTAAATTTTTAATTTTTAATTTTTAATTTTTAATTTTTAATTTTTAATTTTTAATTTTTAATTTTTAATTTTTAATTTTTAATTTTTAATTTTTAATTTTTAATTTTTAATTTTTAATTTTTAATTTTTAATTTTTAATTTTTAATTTTTAGTTTTTAATTTTTAATTTTTAATTTTTAATTTTTAATTTTTAATTTTTAATTTTTAATTTTTAATTTTTAATTTTTAAATTTTAATTTTTAATTTTTAATTTTTAATTTTTAATTTTTAATTTTTAATTTTTAATTTTTAATTTTTAATTTTTAATTTTTAATTTTTAATTTTTAATTATTAATTAATTTTTAATTTTTAATTTTTAATTTTTAATTTTTAATTTTCAATTTTTAATTCTTAATTTTCAATTTTTAATTCTTAATTTTTAATTTTTAAATTTGAATTTTGAATTTTTATTCTTTAATTTCAATTTTTCATTTTTAATTTATAAATTTGAATTTTGTATTTTTCATTTTTAATTTTTAATTTTTAATTTTTAATTTTTAATTTTTAATTTTTAATTTTTAATTTTTAATTTTTAATTTTTAATTTTTAATTTTTAATTTTTAATTTTTAATTTTTAATTTTTAATTTTTAATTTTTAATTTTTAATTTTTAATTTTTAATTTTTAATTTTTAATTTTTAATTTTTAATTTTTAATTTTTAATTTTTAATTTTTAATTTTTAATTTTTAATTTTTAATTTTTAATTTTTAATTTTTAATTTTTAATTTTTAATTTTTAATTTTTAATTTTTAATTTTTAATTTTTAATTTTTAATTTTTAATTTTTAATTTTTAATTTTTAATTTTTAATTTTTAATTTTTAATTTTTAATTTTTAATTTTTAATTTTTAATTTTTAATTTTTAATTTTTAATTTTTAATTTTTAATTTTTAATTTTTAATTTTTAATTTTTAATTTTTAATTTTTAATTTTTAATTTTTAATTTTTAATTTTTAATTTTTAATTTTTAATTTTTAATTTTTAATTTTTAATTTTTAATTTTTAATTTTTAATTTTTAATTTTTAATTTTTAATTTTAATTTTTAATTTTTAATTTTTAATTTTTAATTTTTAATTTTTAATTTTTAATTTTTAATTTTTAATTTTTAATTTTTAATTTTTAATTTTTAATTTTTAATTTTTAATTTTTAATTTTTAATTTTTAATTTTTAATTTTTAATTTTTAATTTTTAATTTTTAATTTTTAATTTTTAATTTTTAATTTTTAATTTTTAATTTTTAATTTTTAATTTTTAATTTTTAATTTTTAATTTTTAATTTTTAATTTTTAATTTTTAATTTTTAAATTTTTAATTTTTAATTTTTAATTTTTAATTTTTAATTTTTAATTTTTAATTTTTAATTTTTAATTTTTAATTTTTAATTTTTAATTTTTAATTTTTAATTTTTAATTTTTAATTTTTAATTTTTAATTTTTAATTTTTAATTTTTAATTTTTAATTTTTAATTTTTAATTTTTAATTTTTAATTTTTAATTTTTAATTTTTAATTTTTAATTTTTAATTTTTAATTTTTAATTTTTAATTTTTAATTTTTAATTTTTAATTTTTAATTTTTAATTTTTAATTTTTAATTTTTAATTTTTAATTTTTAATTTTTAATTTTTAATTTTTAATTTTTAATTTTTAATTTTTAATTTTTAATTTTTAATTTTAATTTTTAATTTTTAATTTTTAATTTTTAATTTTTAATTTTTAATTTTTAATTTTTAATTTTTAATTTTTAATTTTTAATTTTTAATTTTTAATATTTAATTTTTAATTTTTAATTTTTAATTTTTAATTTTTAATTTTTAATTTTTTAATTTTTAATTTTTAATTTTTAATTTTTAAATTTTTAATTTTTATTTTTAATTTTTAATTTCCAATTTTTAATTTTTTATTTTTAATTTTTGACTTTTAGTTTTTAATTTTTAATTTTTAATTTTTAATTTTTAATTTTTATTTTTAATTTTTAATTTCCAATTTTCAATTTTTAATTTTTTATTTTTAATGTGTAATTTTTAATTTTTAAATGTCTTTCCAAATTTCCAGCATGCTTTCTTAAGATTTACCCATTGCAATTTCCATTTCTACACACTATGTAATTGCGGAATTAATTTCAAAAAGTCCACATAAAACGTCAATTTGTGGTTGCGGCATACTTATTGTTATTTTTATTTTTAGAGTTCGATTTAAACCAGAAAACCGTTAAACAAACAAAACTAAAAATTAGATGTTTATTGTTGCAATAATTTTCTTCGAGTGATAAAATAATTTTCTTTTTGGAAAATTTTAAAAACAATGTTCACAAAGGCAATATATAATTTAAATTTCAACAAAGTTCATGAAACAAACAAGTAACCAAACAATAAAGATCGCTAAAATAATTATTCATTCAGGCATGTCACAGAAACAAATTCCGATCGAAAGTGGAATTGAAACCGTATTTGGCTTCTTCAGAAAACGTAAACCGACAAATGTTATCGATATGAAACCACTTTTAATTTCTTAAGTGGAATTGATATTTTAAGTAGCATAGATACCAAAAAACTATCCAGAACAACTTAAAATTAATAAAAAAAACTATTGGTTTATTTATTTTAGCAAAATATAGACATTTCAATCTTTAAAATGAATTTTATTACCAATTTAAAAGAAAATGATTTTTAGATGACGAAAAATACAAAACGTCGTAAACTAATTATTGCCACCTTTTTATTTCATACAAACCACTTTTTGTTTAGTGCAAAATATTTGTTTTTTCTAACAAAATACAACGCTGACAGCAAAATGGCGAAGCAAAACAAACGAAAAAGAAAAACTACTGAGTAAACATGTAAGTATTAGAAAATTTATTTTTAAATTTTTTTTTATTATTAAAGGGGAAAACATCGCAGTTCGGCACAAGAGAAAATTTTCCTTGAATATATGGAGTGCCATCAGGATATAGCTAGGGGGTTTGTGAAGGGATATCAGGCTGTTGTGGAGAGTCATTGGGAAGACCTGACAGGAAAATTAAATTCTTTTGGCCCACCATCTAAAGATTTTTCAACGGAATGTTGGTTTCGTTCCTCTACTACTGCAACAATGGATATGCCGGGCATTTTTATTTATTTATTTAACACAACACAATCTTAAAATTTCGCTTTATATTCTTTCTCTTTCCAACAATCAGCTGTGTATTTTTCGTTACGTTGCCATATTTAATACACAAAAATATCTTTTTCATTTTTTTTCGATTTAATGAAAGCGACAAATTTCTGAAGAAGCTAAAACGAAACCGATCGATTTGGCAATACGGAATCAAATCGATTTCGATTTTGTTCTGTGACATGCCTGATTGTTCTGCTCTTTTGATTGTTTTGTTTTGTACCGTTATTTCTAATAAACACACTGAACAACAAACTATAGAATACAAGTGTTAGAGCTATTACACAATACATAATGTTTGTTACGTATGGAACTTAAGCGTTTCGTGTAAAGTTCCATTTCACGAACAGTACCACGAAAGAAACACTAAGAATATTTGCATAATGTGGGGATTGGTACGTTTACCGTTCGGTTTATTTTCGTTCTCTGGTTTCCACAAATTTTTATATTTATAAAATTATATTAAGAGTAAAAAAAAAAAAAATTGAATTTCAATTAAAAAAAATTTTAATAAATTAAAAACAGATTAAAAACTAATAAATAAAAAATTTTATTTTATAAAAAAAAAAACATTTATAGAGATAATTTGTTTAAACATCCTTTGCACATTATTTCATCCATGAAAAATTTTGTTAGAATCCAGAGATCTGGGGTCATTTTTTACATTGTCCAGCAACTACGAGTACGTAGATATCGGACTGTTGATGCTGATCTATTGACGTCATGAATTGTTGTTGTTGTTGTTGCTATAAATAAATTTAGTTAAATGCATTATATTTGTAGATTATACAAAATTATTATTTATAACCTACATATTGTTGAGGATTTACTCCAGTGGGTAAATCATGTTGCTGTTATCCTTTTAGTGCTGTTGCTATTGTTGCTGTGGATTTTGCTAGTATGGTTGGTGTGGTGTTTGTTGTTGTTGTTGGTATTGTTGCTGTGGTGGTTTTGTTGTTGATATTGTTTAGGCGCTGCTTGTTGCTGTTGTTGATATTGTTTAGGCGCTGCTTGTTGTTGTTGTTGGTATTGTTGTTGCGGTGCTTGTAGTAGTTGGCTTGAGGCGGCTGTTGCTATAGAAAAAGCAGGGATATAAACCATTAAAAGTATTAAATTTTTTTTAGAGAAATTTCGCAGCTTACATGGTGTTGTGGCAGTACACCGATGTTATCCCCAACAAATTCAATATGTACCAAGTTTGGGAGGTACACTTCAGCATCTTCGGTCGCCGTTTCTGCTGAAAGTAGTAAGTCCCCAATTGGAACCTCTTGAATTTCTTGGGAATAATAAACTTCGGCATTTTCATTTGTTGTTGTTGTCGCTGTGTTGCTTGTTGTTGTTGTTGAGCCGGTGCTTGTTGGTTGCATAATAATTTCGCTTAAAATTTCAAGCCTCTTAGTTTGATTATTAACTAAAAAGAAAAATTTATAAATTTTATTTATTTTTATTATATTAAAATTAAAATTATACTTACTGTCGGTATCAAATGATATTGAAACAATTTTCCTAAAATTCCCGTCGCCTCTTAGCTTCGGTTGGTGTGCACTGCTCATCAACATCAACCATTTTGCGTTATGGAAATTTTTTGTTAATTGCAGGGACGTAATAAGAGAAATGACGAAAAAGTCTTATTTAAAGAGCTGTATGCAGCTTGCTAAGGAATCAAAAACTTCATATAAAAAAACGCTTCAGAAATGCTTAAGGAATTTTTCTGTCTAAAAATTTCTGTTGTTATAGTGCGTTTACATCTAAGCAAAATCTAGTATGTACGAGATTTCGAGCGAAATCTAGCTCATTTTTACTAGATTTCCCATACAAAACAAAATCTAGCTCGTTACTAGATTTATGCAAAATCTCACAAGATGTTGTCAAACTTGGGCACTACCAAATTATACTACTATGTTTTTTAAATATTGTAGTAGAAAATTACAACACAGTGACTAAAAAATTGACATTTAAAAACAAAAACAAAAGCAAACAAGTTGAATAAAAAGGAAATAAAATATTAATTATTAATAAAAATGACGAGTCTATAAAAAAAATATTTAGTGATTGAAGTTATAATTTTTTATAAGTATATAAGTATATGTGCCCATTCCCATCTGCTATATAATAATTGTGCAAAATACATTTGTTTTTATTGTTCAAACAATATATTTAACAAATACTGATGATTTTTTCGCAAAATTTCTATTTCAGCTTGTGCTTTTTTCATTTTTGATGCATAATATAATTATAAAATCTGTTCCTTTTTAGAATTTTCCATTTTCCTATTGTGTTGTTTATTTTTGATATTTCTAGTTTATATGTTTTATTTTAATCAGCTGTTTATTGTTGTGGAATCAAAATCTCACAAAATGTCAAAAAAGTTAGATTTAAACTTATAGATTTTGAAATAGGTTTCAACTAAAATCTACTAGATTTTCCTCAGATGTAAACGCACTATTAGTCTGCAGCTTTTTAAAAAAGTAGCATTGTTTTTACTACTTTTTTTTGACGTAAATTAAGTTAGGCAACCCAGGCTTCGAGCAGGAATATCAAATTTTTCATTCTTTCTGAACGGAATTTTGACAGGAGAGGTAAGCATAAATAAAATGTAATAAGCTTAAAAAATTAGAAGTTCTTTTTCAGTTGCAAACATGGTTGTTTTCAATTTCAATTTCACAATTCTTAATAATTGACAGAAAATAGCTGATTGCTACTGTTGCACTGAAAGGTACTTTTGTGCTTTTCTTTCTTTAAGAAATATATGAAAATTTTCTGGTAAGATTCCTTATCAAGCTGCATACAGCTCAACCATTAACATTGATGTATTGAAATAATGTTTATAATTAACAATTATCGTAAGATATATAGTAATTTGGTCACCGTAACCAAATTGAAGTGAGATATTTAACTTTTTTTTAATTGTGAATAAGTATTATAGCAACCAAAATTTTTTTTTGGTTACCAATAACCATTATCGAAAGTAATTTTCTATTTTTTTTTTGTTATTCCTACCCGGTTACATATCATATTTTTGATGTAGTGTATGCACTTCTAAGAGGGTTGTAGTTTAATAATTGAACTACTTTAATTAACCTGCAGGGCAAGGAATTTAAATATGTTTTGTACAGTAAACAAAACGGTTTTATAAGAATTATTTATTAATTTTATAAATAAAATATTATTTAATGGAAAAGTGGATTAATAATGAAACTTAAAAAATAAACGATTATTTTCTGTCCCTGGTTAATTTGCTTACTTGGTTGAGGATCGGGTTCAAGAAATAGAAGTGATTTGTAATAATATAATGAAGTTATTCTTCCTTCCTTTTACTTCATTATACCCCTTTCTCTTTTCCACGATTTCTTTAAATATTTTATTTTTGCTTTCACAGTTTGAATTGTTGCATCCTCTTCTACCTCATTCAATTTTTATTAAATTCTTCATAACTTTTTTTTCTTTTTGATTAAGATAATCTTCTTTTTTCATATTCCATATTCTAATATGCACTTTTTGTACTCTGGTGAATTCACATTTATTTTTTTTTTATATTTCACAACTTATATATTATATTTTTAAAATATTTATTTTTTAATTAAATTTTATTTGCAACAACTTTGTAATATTTTAAAAATTTTCAGTTGTCAAAAACTTTCATACGATAAATATTTCAAAGGTATATCTTTTTTTTTTTTTTCTTCATATAGTAATATAAAACAAGTAAGAAAATTGTCATTTTCGACTGATTATAACCCTATATTATTCGTTTAGTTACCCTATCTCTAACATTCAACTCTATGTGAATCACCCTTCGATCGTATTTATAAATACA